>CM023453.1:61260530-61565530 GCA_013339765.2 Haemaphysalis longicornis
GCAGTTGATGGAAGCATTAACTGGTCAGCAGTAGGTATTACTAAGCAGCGGCTAGAGTATTGGTGAAAAAAAAAGTGGGAAGTCGATAAAGTGTCATGCCGGCCAGGGGTAGCGGCAGGGAGAATTAAAAAAAAAATCCGAGTTGAGGTCAACTAAATTTAAATTACTAAGATAGGCTAGGTGGCGCATGCCGCCGCCCCGATTCAAAGGTTAATCATCATCATCATCGAGTTCCGCGCGCGGAAGTGCCTGCTCGCCGGTGGCGGCGTCGGCGGAGCGGCTTTGTCGTCTGCTTTAGCGACGGTGCTTTTTGGGCCTGTTTTGGTGCAGCTTCGCGTCTACTGCACGGTGCCTTCGCACGGCTTGTTTAAATTGTTCTACGGATTGGTTTACAGGGCAAGAAAACAAAATGTAGAGACCCTATACAGACATCTGACCGCTAGAGAAACGCTACGTTTGCGCACTGCTTGCCATGAATGGGACTCCGTTTTCTAAACTTGATGAATACCAATTCGGTTGTGATTTAAGAGGTATTACAAAAGGCGAAAGAAGCAAACTGGTTCTGAAAAATGGCGATTATAAAAGTTCCCTCAGCTTTCTCGCAATTCTCAAACTTAATTACTAAACTAACCAGTTTAAACCGGTATAAATGGGAATCACTAAGCTCACATGCCGAGTTGTTTCGGTGTCTGCGCTTGCGTCGCGCGGTGGTGTAGTCCAAGCTAACACATCAGGATAGGCTATAGTTCATCTCAAAAGCCAGCTGCAGCAGACTGTGGAGGCTACATTGTTGTCCCCCTCAGGGCGCCTAACTCCACGCGAAGGAAGCGACAAAAGGCGCCGGGGCCGTGCGGTTCCACTTGCGAGAGGGGAGAAGGGAGTGTCCTTTCAGGACCCCCTTCACGGCGGATTAGGCGCCCTCAGTGGGCGCACTATGATAACAATGTAGCCTCCACAGTGCTGCAGCTAGCTTGTGAGATGAACTATAGGTTCCGCTTGACTCACCCTTCGAAAGACGCTCCCCTCCGTTTTCTTTCTCCCCTCCTTCATCTCCGGCACCTGAAACGCGTTCGAGAGGACCCCTCAGTGCTGAGAAAGTTATTGAATACGCACTAACCAGTGGTCTTACAAGCTGGTGTAATAACCTGGACCGACACCTATAAAAATCGTCGCACCTATCTTTTCACGGTTTTTGCTAACTATATGTTCACGGACTTTAAAATGCTATCCACCATTTCAGGTGATTGAACTTGAACATTGTTTTTTTTCAATTATTCCCTCCCTTCCTTCATGTCCGTTTCCTTCCCCAACAGGGCATTCATGCCCCCTCTGATAACCTCCTCCTCCTCTCCCGACTCGCGGTCGGGCTACAGCGGCGGCGTCCGCCGCTTCAGCCCGGCCGTGGCCAACGCTGCTGCTGCGTTTGGGACGCCGCTCCCACGGTAACGGCTGGCAGAATCTCTGGTTTCACTCTTTGTAGAGCCACGTGTGTGAATTCAAGTGACGTCACACAGGCAATTGTTGTGGGTGTCGTTTGAGGTTTTGCTTTCCAAACCACTTCCACAGCGTGGATTGGAACCTTTTTTTTTTCAGTGCAATAAAAGACATCAATAAAAGCCTAAACTTCTCAAGCTAGCAAAACTCTTATTACTTCGAAATAATATTCCCACTAACTAAAAAAAAAAAATAGCGCGACACGCACACTTGCTTTACATTTGTCGTTCCTATTGCATCTATAACAGAAAAAAAGTATCTTTTATAAATTCTTGACCACTTGCATTTCCGCGTACAATATTTGCAATATTTTGGCTGTGCCAACACTACTTCCATGCCTTAGACCTGTCCAAAGTTTTGCGACCTAACTAGAGTTTTTGTGCGCGCGGGTATAAATATTTGTGCGGCTTTTGCCTCACTCGCTAAGTGAACCAAAACCAGCCTTGCTCGTGGTAACAAATACATCCGCACAAATAGTGGCCGTCTTCGCGAAGTGCGAGAGCTAACAAAACTGTTCCTCTCATAAACAATAAACTTGATATGTTTTCAATTCCCAAATGAAGTATTTACTTTTGTAGAGCGCTAGATTTAGTTTACTAGAAAGTAAAATGCTTTCAACAGCACATGTATCTGGTGAAAGTAGAAAACAGCGGTAGATAGGTAATTCGTGTTTTAGTGCATCATTTAGCTGTGGAAGCAGGCTTATAGTTTCAGATCCCTTTTATAATTCGATTCTCGATGTGCAGCAAGGCGCAAAATACTGGGCTGACATTCACGAAGCTGTTTGCACGTGATGTATAGTAAAAATAGTGATTATAATCTCCGCCCACCTGCGATCTTCAAAGAGAGCGATGTCACAGCCGAGGAAGCTGCTTTTCTATATCGCACAGTGCGCAACACCCTTGTCTATAACACTGAGTTCAACTTCAACTAGTTATCTCTCAAAACTGCGTACTCAAACTTTTCACAAAAAACATTGAGGCCAAAATACATGGTTAAGACTTCAGAAAGACACAATAGTTTCCTTCAAATGCTTTTCGGCCGAGGCAAAATAAGGATATAAGTACGAAACCTGTGTTATAGACAAGTGCGTTGCCCTCTGTACGAGCGACTAGCTTTGTAAATCAGGGCCCGCTTTTTTTACTCGCAATGCCAAGGACTGCTGTATACAACGGCAGTTGTATAGCAGTCCTTTAACTGTCGCGCGGTCTACTTCATTTCGATTGATAGCAACTCTATTTCGGAATCGCACCTAACTCCCTTACCCTGGGCAAACGTTGGTGGGAGAGAGAGAGAGAGGAAAACTTTATTGAGGAGTTCTTCTGTGGAAATAACAGTGCGAAACGCGACGCTACCACGCGCATTTGAAGGCGGCTCTGAGCGGCCGCCGGTTTTAGCGCGACCGGTTCCGTCCCATCACGCGGTATTTCTGCCACGGAGCGCTGTCGCGCGCTGCTCCCAAGAAGGGTGAAACATGACATATACCACGCGCTTTTTGCGTCACATATCAATTATTGTTGTTTAATTTGGTCTACCACAACGAAAACAAACATCATGAAAGTATTACTGTTGCAAAAAAAGATCATCCGTTTAATCACCAACGTGCCTTTTCTATGCCCAACAGAAAATTTATTCGCCATGTACAACATTGTGAAAGTGGACCACATGTATGAATATCGAATTTTGCGCTCCTTTTCATTTTCTTCCCCCCAATAGAGAGACTATATCACTCGTCTGGCTTCTTTGCGACAAAGCGAAAACTTGGCTAGCACCCGCAGTTCTGATCCTTGGTTCATTCCGCATTTCGGAACCAATGATAAATTACAATCGCTACTCCACAATCTCCCGTCCCTTCTAAACAGCTATAAGCACAAGGTAAACTTTAATTTCCGGGAGTTGCGAAAATATTTTGTGACCTTGTAGATAAATTTGTAATGATCATGAAAGTTGCAGATTTTCTTTTTTTTTGTTCTCTGCAAGTTGTAAATGTTTGTGCTGCCTGGTTTTTATTCCTTGCCTGTATTGTTCTGCTGTTTGAGAGCAATGGATCAGCGTAGGTGGGCAGCTAAAGTTTCCAGGTACCTATACCTGAAAAGTGTGGACACGCAGTGGCTAAGGAAGATTAGAAGGCTAACGATGAAATACGGAGAGATCAGTGGAGAATTCAAAACAGCCAAGGTAATCAAAAAAGAGGCAAAGCAGATAGAAACGAATAAATGGAAAGAAAAAAATGGAAGCTAAATGTCGTTAGAGATGTACAGGGGTGAGAAATTAGACATCAGAAAGGAAAATTTCTACGATAATTCCAAAGGCAGTGCTTTGCTTTTTGAGGCTATAGAGCAGGTTGCTTGCGAACTAAGAGCTTTGTAGGGAAGTATTCACAAAATGGTGGGGTATACGTGGTCTGCGGAAAAGAAACAGAAACAATGCGCCACATAGTGTTAGAATGCGAGGGTATCCACCCAAATCTACATGAGGGGAATATTGGCTTCCAGAGGCCTAGGATTTAAGGGTAGCACAGAAGCAGTTAACGCCAAGGCTGTCGAGCCAACGAGAAGGAGATTAGAATGCTGGCGGACGAAAAGCAGGAAGGAATATTGCCTAGGACAGTTACCACCTGTAATTGATTGATTGATTGATTGATTGATTGATTGATTGATTATAGGGTTGTGGGAATCGTGGAGAACCGCGGCCTACGATCCCGAGCCGGCGCGCGCTTCGGGAGAGACTTGTGCGCTGAAACCGGTCCGGCGCTCCGCTGGTTCTTGGGCTCCCCCGAGAGATGGCACTACCGGTCCGTGCGGGCATAGGCATAGGAGCGCGGGCGGCGCGAACGTGTGCGCGCAGGAGACAAGGAGAGTCTCGCCGGAGGCCCGGTCGCGTATTCCCAAACCATATCCCGTAGGGGCCCAGGCAGACCACACCCCATTCAAACGGCGACGTCACAGCGTGACGTCACTTTCTCTTCGTGCGCGACTTCATGCGACGTGGATTACCCCGGTCAGATCTCCCTAACGCCATCCCGGCAAACCTGGCAGGTATGCGGACCGCAATTTGTGAACGCTGGATTTAGCGAATTTATGGCCCGAAACAGCGTGCACCATCTCACAACTGCCCCGTATCATCCACAGTCCAACGGATTAGCTGAAAGAGCAGTGCGTACCCTCAAAGAAGGGCTAAGGAAACACCCTGGAATGAACCTGAAAACACGAATATCTCGGTTTCTGTTGCGATATCGTCGAACGCCTATCAAGGATGGCAAGTCACCTGCGGAGCTGTTACTGGGATATCAGATAAGAACTAAAATGGACTGCATCACACCGGACAAGGACAGGGCAGAAATCCAACCGAGAGCGAGAAAGACTGAATTTAATGCCGGTGACCCCGTCTGCGAAGTTTTGGGTCAGGTCGACGGTGGATTCCCGGAGTTGTGCACAGTCACCAGGGCTCCGGGATGGTTACGGTTGACTCGGGAAAGGGACTTCAGCGACGGCATCTGGACCAGTTGAGAAGTCGGGCTGAAGAACAAGACTGTCGCTCGGGAGACGTTAACAAGCGGGAACCAGCCGCCGAGAGTACCCCGTCCTCATTGCAGAATGTTTCGACTTCATCTCCCGGTACTACGGCCTCATTGCACGATAGCCCGGAAGCAGCCGAGGCGAGAGCTCACCCGCCAACTTTGCGAAAATCGACAAGGCTCCGACGGCCCCCTGACCGTTACGGCTTTTCTCCTGAACGTTTTAGCTGTTAAGGGGGAAGGATGGTACGTCATCATCATCATCACCAACAATCAAGGAATCATCATCATCGGGATTTTGCTGAGTGGAATAAAACCGGCTTCCATCTTGCCATGTCGTTCGTGGCTGGTGTTCTCAGCCACGCTCGGAAGTGATGTAGCAGCTTGCTTTTCATTATTTGGGAGTGCTTGCCGAGTGCTCCCGAGCCATACCTATTCTGCGCCGGATTTCTCTCTCGTAGTTGTGGTCAGCACTAACCATCTGTGCGAGGTCTTCAAGCGTCTCGTTTCCTAAGCAGAATAGGATTAGCCGATCTGAAGAGCTCGGCTAATTCAATCCGATCCGCCTTGCTTAGCACTTTCAGGTTTTTACGTTTGGCAATTAGTTCTTTCGCTTTCTTAGTTAATTTTTGCGACGCTGTTAAGCAAGTAGTAATTTTTCGTGTTCGCAGTTAAAAAAACAAAGAAATTTCCGAGAGCGCGCACGTGAGAGCGGGCCTCGCGGTGAATGCTCGGCAGTTAACAAAACCAAGAAAATGCCGAGTGCTCGGGTGTGCGTGAGTGGCGACGACCGCCCAGCGTCCCCGGAACACGTTTCTGAAGCCAAGCATACCCACAAGGGAGATTGGCCCAGATTGCGGCTACCGCTCGACAGTTTAAAAAAACTGCGGTTGATTCCTCTGTCATAGGAATCAGCAAAACACTGAAGTGCAGTGTGCAGCGAGTATGATTTGCGGGTCGGCGGCTCTCTTGTGGGTGTGCTTGGCAAGCGACGTCCTGCTGGCGGGTCGTTTCGGCAAATGTGCACTGGCGTCATCTCCGTGACGGATATGACGCCAGGGAAATATTGGTGTATACCGGCATAAAACACTTTCGTGTTAAATATAAAACCCGAAAACGAACAACCCTAAATATAACGTACTCTTTAGTACTAAAGGTTGCTTCCCCGCAAGAAGACCCTGTGTTCAGGGGTGCACCCTTTACAGGCCGCTTTCTTCGTTGTACTGGCGTCACTTCTTTGACGGATATGACGTCAGCAAAATCTTCGTGTATCCGGGAATAAAACACTTTTGTGTTAAAGAACAAGAAAATAATTCCAATGCTTACGGTACAGACACACGAAGGATGAAGAAGAACGTTACACCACAAGCGTCGACATTTTTCTTCGTCCTTAATTCGTGTGCCTGCGCTGTAAACATTTGACATGAACCAACAAGCCCGACTGGTTCCAAGAAAATTCCTAGCGCCCGCGTGTACGTGCCTCACGGCGACCACCCAGCGTCCCCGGCGCACGTTTGCAAGACAAGCATACCCCTGAGGGATATTGGCCCAGATTGCCCCTCCCACACACACACACACACACACACACACACAAAAACTCCAGCGTTCGCCATAATTGTGGCGACCTTTGCTCGGAACGAGAAAGACACGTCATGGCGTACTCCCCTCCAAGGTGATGTCCAATGATTATCACTACAAAAAAAAAATGAAGCAAGCTCACGCTTATTGCAACAATGATGGAGTAAAGGTCGTTGTGGCAGCGAAGAAGAAGCAAATCGGCTGCATTGGTGGACTTGAACCTTGAACTCTCCGACTCGTTGTCCGTGTGCATGGCTCTCTCCTCAGAAACTTTACATCCTATTCTCAAAACGTTTTACTCCTGCGTCCCCACTCACGTGCGGGAGATCCGGCCCGTTTGGCTGCCCGGTCACTGTGGTTTAACCCTCAACGAAACCGCTGACATATTAGCTAAAACAGCTTTGGCTTTACCGATCGTCGAGGTTCTCCCCCCGTTTTCTTGCGTGTTGTTGGCACGTTATCGCCAATATCTGTTCAATCAAGATGCCTCCGATCATGGTCTGAACACTTCTCCTGAACTGGAACACCTCAGGTACCGCTGGAAGAGAAGTTTATGCCAAACTCGCTTGTGCGAAGTATTGCTGACTTCTTTTCGTTGTGGTGTGCCGCCACTTAATCGGTATTTATACAGGGCAAATCTGATAACCTCCCCCTTGTACCACTTTTGCCAAGAAATTGAAACCGAAGAGCATTTCTTTCTTTTTTGCCGCCGATTTTCTAACCATCAGAGAAGGCTGCTGGAGATTCCCCTGCTACGTCTTGGACTGCCTTTGACTGTACCGGTGCTTTGTCGTTTGGGGGGACTAGGCTGGGTCGATGCCATAGGGACATGTGCAACGCCATCCACTCCTTCATTTCGGAGACAGCTCGCCTGCAGTGTTAAAAACATTCCGATTAGGCTGACTTTTACTATAGTTTTCCGACTCTTAATTCTCTCTGTTGTTTTCTTTTTTTTTATGTTTTTCCCTCTCAACCATTAACCTAGAGCAAATTCTCTCTTCTGCTCCATTATTTTGCCTCGCATAATTGATTGTAACATAACTCTTCTTGGCCAATCCCCCTAAGTGCACCATTTTTCGCCATTTTTCGGGCCACCACCACCACCACCTTCTTGAAGTTGTGAAGGCTGCGTTCAGCTTCGCTACCTTCAAGTCTTACACATTAAAGTGAGCTTCCTTAATTTTTTCGATAGATTCTTTAATGCAAGGAGGGCAGACTGAGGTGTTGGGTGCTTACGGAAAGCAAACTGGTTTGCTGTGATTAGTTTTTTACTGCTTATTAGATAAATACTGATATTGTAGAAGACCTGGAACGTATTACTGCTGTGGATTTTCGCGGAAAAGTGCAGTAACCACAACCGCACGTTAAAAACATTTGCACGGCCATTCTTGTCAAGTATATTGAGTCAAGGAGTGATGTTTCTATACCATATGCTATAGAAACATCTCGCGATTTGGAGTTGTTATGGCGTTGAGGGGGCGATGAAAGACAGCGAATGCGGACCGCCGCAGAGAAAGAATGAGGGTGATAGCGAGGAGTTGGTGAGGAGGAAAAGGAAGGGAGGCAGGCCGGAAGCACGAGTAGGAGAGCGTAGGGGAGCAGCGAAAGAGGAAACACCGCGCTGCATGAGCGGAGGCATGTCTCCGGCGGCTAAGAGGGGCCCCGTTGGTATCCCCTTCATGCTCGTTCTATTCATGAGCCGACCGCTTACCCAATGCCGTATATTTGTTTGCGGGGAGAGCGTGCGCTGTAGAGGTAATGTTGAATTCAAAAGGCAGATCCGGAGCGGTCACCGTGCTCCACCGCGGAGCGCGCATACTCCGCGAAGAGCAGGTACTCCGAAACTGCCTTTGGAACGCAGCCGCTGTAGCAGCCGCTCCCGCCGGAGCAAAGTGCCGAACTGTGACGGGAACAGGAAATCCCCAGCATCCTTTGCGTCGCGCCCTCCCAAAATCGTCTGGCTCCCGCGGGCGCGTTCATCTCACCCTGCGTAGCTGGAGAAGGCAGAGAAGGAGAGCACTGGCGTTGAAATTGGCAACGTTACGCCAAAAGTAAGCGCCCTAGTGAAATCATTCTGACGAGCTAGTTGGTCTGACATGATGGAAATAAAATTTCGCTACAAGGACGGGGCGGCAGAAGAGGACACACCACACTGCGCTGTGTGGTGTGTCTTCGTCTGTCGCGCCGTCCTTGCAGCGAATTTTTATTTCCGCCCTAGTGAGTTCCAGCCGACTCCGCCGATTTCAGCGGAGCAACTTTTCTTACTCCACAGAGCTATCGCGGTTGCGACGGCGCTCCAAATCTGCTATTGGAACGCGTCTGCTCCAGACAGAACAGAAAAGTTGCTCCGAAAGTGCTCCGGATCTTCCCATTGGAATTCAACATAAGCTGGCAGGGGCTAGCTGTTGTGGTACGAAAATGGCTCTGCGCGACGCGAAGCCACCTTCGTTGGTATGCTGGTACGTGAGCGCCATGCAATCAGTTGCCCCCCTCTCATGCTACAAAGATATGCCCAAAGCTAACTTTCCTTACACCATTTATAATTTTCTCAATAATATTTCCATACTTCCCAGGCTTGATTGCTTAAACCTCATCATTTTGCCAATGAACGGAAATTCATATGCGGCACTTCTAGATGAAACGTAATAATGATGATGGTTATTATAATAATTATTAGTCATTCATCACCCTCGCCAGGAGCAGCATCGTAAATTTCCTATGGCAGTACGTTCTCCCCTCCGCTCATCACGATATTGTCGTCGGCGAAATCCAGCTTCAAAAGAGGTACCAGCATGGCACTTCCGGCCAAATGCACATCGGTAAATAGACGGGGTGATCGGAACCCTTTATCTAGATGTTCATTCTGGGAGCCTATTATCCGAGCAAACACCAAACATCTTTTAGAGGCGAATCACCTTAGGGGATCGGGCTGTTGGCTTCTCCTGTAGTCGTCGTCTCATGTAATCACAGTAGTGGGACAGTTTTCCAACACTGGGACGTGTATAAAGAACACACCGGGACAGTCGTTTTCCAACGCCTCGCGCTAGAATGCTTCATCTCCGTGGGCAAAAACCTGTACTAAAAGAACACACCGGGACACCAGTTTTCCGACGCCTCGCGCTAGAACGATTCGTGCTTCAAAAACACGAGACTTTTATTACGGCCAACCTGTATACCTCCACCCCCAACGGTTTTATCTCCGTGGGCAACAGCGCCAAGGCGCCAAGAATACACTTATACACTGCATGCTTCGCCACTCCCCAGGTTTCACGTAAGGGAGATGGCCAGGTTTTTTATGGGACTGTCCTCATTTCCCGAAGTATCGCTCAGAACATGAAACTCCCCCGGAAATGACGCCATATGCAATCCATTCGAAATCATTACTGTTACAAATATTTACAAATCATTACTGCTACAAAGGACTTCTTTCTGTAGAGAGGACCTGGCACTATCTCCCTTAATTACTCTGCCCGCAACGGTTTTTGACCTTCCGTTCAAATAAATGTTTACCGCGCACCCTCGATAGTGCGCAAAGCTGACCTATCTATAGGTGGCACTGGGTGCATACAAAAAATCGCGAGAGTTGTAGCTATTTGAGAACAGATTATTGCTCGTCGTCGTCACCACAACCACCATCGTCATCACCATCACCACCAACGAATCCTCGCGGCAGCACATTCAAAGCGAGAGCTCGCGGGTCGCCATCGGACCGGGGTGACAGGCAATGTTTTCCCGTTCGAGAACCACGGCCAGGCCCAAGGGCGAGAAAGAGGGCCTGCCCTCACCCAGCGGCGCGGCCACGTCGTACGCACGCGCCCACGACACGGCACACTCGTAGGCTAGGCCAGCTGTGCTGACGTTCGGGCTTCCTCTCTCGCGCACCATACGGCCGTGACCAACAGTGATGGAAGCGTCCTGACACAGGTGGTCCGCAGACTGGGCAAATGCCCTCATTTCAGCCCGGCCCAAGTTAGTCAGGTTCCGAGGAAAAATTTCACATGAGAGAACCCAGGAAAAATTGAGCCCGATAATGCAGTCAGGGCCAGGATCGGTCCGCTACTGGAAACGATATAATAGGCAGTAGAACTATAGCGGGGAACCGGTCACGGTACGGTGCCTTTGCGCGTGCGCTTAACCAGTTTCTTTTGAGCAAGTGCAGTGGTGTAAGTTGCCTACCAGGTACCGCAGCAGGACCGATTCTCCGCCCTGCTATATCTCTTTGCATGGTTGCTTGCTTAACATTGATTTCATTAAAATACACGATTATTTAATGCAATCGTTCTGAATGGTGACATTAAGGACAATACTATTCTGCGAGCAGTGAATAAAATGCCAGCCGTAACGTGGGATGAGCAAGTGAGCACCGACGCACACATCGCCGCGTCCGTGTCAGCGACCGCACTAGTCGGGGAGAAAAGAGCTGCTGTAATCGATCCTACCATGAGGGTACTGGAGAAGGTCTTACGAAAAGCGCCTCCTGGACGCCGGACGAGAGCAGTCAGTGGTTGTTGTTGTTGAACACGTTTATTTCACATTTTGATGCCAATATAAGGCTGCTGTGAAAAAAAAGAGGTAAACGTTTTGTCGTTTTATCACTGGCTTTGGTCGTGACAGGCTGTAGTTCTGGCAGTGTGTCCGAGCCGGGAACCGGTGGCAGGAGCTTCTGCGTCATCTATAAACTGCTTTAGCGACCGCTAAAGTTAATTAGCCACCGCTGCAGTTGTACACGGGGGTGGTGCAGCCCAGCTCTGAAGTGAGTTCGGCCGCCTTATCTCACTCGGGATTGAGGCCAGGGCCCGAGCTCAGTGGGAGCCGAGTACAGCTTCGGAAGCGCTGCAAAAGGTAGGGGGAAGGGTGCCACTGTACCCGCCGGAGGTAACTTGTGCCAGGGGTAGCAGCCAGGTCAGCGTAGAAAGCTGCGGGTTCTTGGCAAAAGATACGTGGATCTAGCCACTGATGTGTCTCCACAGTCGGCACCGGCTGGAAAATCGCGCGCGACTGCGCGAATAGAAGTAAAGCGCGCGCTAGTCGGTGGGCACGCTCGTTTCCTGGTATTCCGGAGTGTTCTGGGATCCAGTGTACATGAAATTCGTGTTCCAGAGCACGGAGGTAGCTTACGTGGAGACGAAGTTTCTTGACAACGACGGTAGTAGTGAGAGTGTTTCTGCAGGCACGATAGGCTTCCTGCGAGTCCGTGTAGACTCGGTAGTGATGGGAGCGATGTTCCCCCGTTTGGTGTTGAGTCAAACTGACGTGCTCGGCAAAATCTACAATGGCGCACAGTTCTGCAAGGGAGCTGCTGACGGCTTCATGGGTTTCCTCGCATTGTTGCGTCATGGCTTCTCCATGCCGTGGTGAACATTGGCTGCTGCTCCTGCTCACCGATTGCTGCATCTACATAGATGACATCGGTCTTGCGAGTAGGGTCGTTTCCATCGATGAGTTGCCTTGCTTGGGTGTCGTGTCGTCTTGCGAAAGCTTGTCTCCTTGCCGTTTGTTCTTGTCCCATGTTCTGCGGTAGCGGCTTGGAGTCTACGATGTCGATGTGCTCCCAGGGGGGAGATATTTCTGGGAGCGGTGGTAATGTCGAGAAATCAAAACCAACTTTTTCCAGAGTGAATCTGCCTGCTTTGGTGGACTTTAATCGCGCAATATGCGTGAGTTCATGAGTAGACATTAGGTCCGCTATGTCGCTCAACGCGCTGCAGCTTTTGAGAGCTGGAAGGGGCATATATTTCGGAAGCCCGGTTATCACCCTCCTGGCTTCATTATTTAGGCGCTCAAGAAGGCTTAGCTGCGTGCGCGTGATCGGATGGAACGGTGCTCCGTATATGATACGGGAGTGTACAAATGCACGTACAAAATGTCGCAGTTCGTTCTCTTTGACTCCTCTCGTGCGGCTGGCGATCCTGCGTAGGACTTGGATGACTTGTTTAGTGACACGAACTGTCTGGCCAAACCAGGTGGATGCTATGCACTGCTCGTCGAGAAACATCCCGAGTATGCGTATGGAGCGTTTTCTAAGGATATGCCTTTTCCCAATTGTCGTTTGGCATTTGCCTTGTCCTCATCCTTGGATAGGGTTTTCCTGCCACCGTGGATGACCACAAACTCTGTATTCTCGGGTGCCAGCGTTAGCCCTATCTGCTGTGTGTAGCTTTCGACAGTATCCAGGGCCGCTTGTAGTGCCTGCTCTTGTGCACCTAAAGAAACTTGCTTGGTCCAGAGCGTCACATCGTCTGCGTTAATTGCAAGTTCGACGTTTTCGATGTTAGCCAGTCTTCCAAGAAGCGCCGCCAGCGCTACGTTGAATAACGTAGACGAGCGATGACAGAGCCTTGAGGGACTCCTACCCGGTTGTAATGAAAGCAACTGAGGGAACTTCCAACTTGGACCTGGAAAGTTCGATCCCGAAGGAAGGCGGCAATGAAATTGTGCATGTATCCCTTGATGCCAAGATCTCTTACGGCTTGCATGATCAAGGTGTGAGGGAGGCCATCAAAGGCATTCCTAATGTGAACACTTACTACCATACGGGGACAGGTAGACAACGGGTCAAGAACGCTTTCTTTGAGGCGTAACATGATATCTTGCGTCGTCACACCGGAGCGGAACCCGTATTGTGTGGGAGCAAGAACGCTACGCTCCTCCAGCCACCATACAAGGCGAGCGTTAACCATGCTGTCCAAAAGCTTAAACAAGCATGACGTAAGGGATACCGGTCGCAAGTTCCCCAGGCAGGTAGGTTCGTTGCCCGGCTTCGGTATTGGGTTTTTACAATTGAGTGTCGCCAGTCGTCGGGAATGGAGCCTTCTTGCCAGACGCGATTAAATTCCGCAAGGAGAGTCACCTTGCATTCTTCTGGGAGGGTCTTGATGTGCGATCCAGTGATACCGTCTGTGCCTGGCGCGCCATGCGTGTTAATCCTGCGTAGGGCATCTTCGAGCACTACCATTGTGAAAGGCTGGTTAAGTTCGTCCTCCCCAGCTGGAGTGTCGTCCTTGTCGTAGGTTAGGGAGTTGGGACTCGATGCTTGTGGAAATAAGACCTCAGCCGCTTTCTCTGCGAACGCTTCAGAGCCAATGCCTTCTTTGAGAGCCACGCGGGCTGCCCCGTCTGCAGTCCTACGTTGCCCCAGAAGGGATCAAAGTATGCCCCAAGCTTTACGAGAGCTTATTGAACCGTTGATTTTTTCGCACATTCGAGCCCACTGTATAGACGCCAGTTCAGCGGTATACTGCGGCTACGGTATGTTATACTCTTTTGGGTACTGCTTTCAGTTTTGCTTTTAGTGTTTTAGGACGTCCCCTGGGTCGGAAGGCAGACTGTATTCGTAGTCTTCTGTTCCATAAATTAAGGTGTCGATAGGGATCGGGATCATCAAAAGGGACGCGAAGTGTTTTGGTGGATTTGCGTTTGGCATTAGCCATGGCTTCTGTAAGCGCATCTATGCTCTGTATGGAGTCACATTCCCTCAGGAGTGCTCGATATTTGTCCCAGTGAGTGACCTTGCATTCCCTTTTAAGCCTGTTAGACCCTCGCGTTGACGTGGTATCTTTCTTCACAGTTATTGCTATGAGATGATCACTACCCAGCGGATCCTCAAGAAGGCTCCATCAAAATTGACTTGTTCGCGAGGCCCACGTCAGGTCCGGAGTCGTGTCAGCTTGGCGTCGGTCCTGTCCAAGTCTAGTATGAGCTTGTGGTAAATTCAGAAGCGTGAGTCCGTAGTGGTCGAGATCGCCTAGAATGCGCCTTCCGCGGGTGTAGTTCCAGGCTATGTGCTGGGCATTAAAATCGCCGCAAACAAGCACTGTGTCACTACGGTAGACTTTCTAGAAGTGTGGTATGAAGCTGAGGTCTGCCGGAGTGCGCTTAGACTTGTTTCTGGTATTTTCTGGATTGAGGTATACCGAGAAAACGACCATTGTTCTTTTTGACGCGAGTTGTCTACCTCCAGTGACGCTAGCGCTGCTTGAGCACCAAGGATCTGTATCCAGCCTAGTGTGTGTCAGGGTTCTATCTACATACATGGCCGTACGTGTTGGTGTGCCCGGATCTTCTGGAAAACCATAGCCTTCGTAGCCTGGAAGACGTGGAATGGGTCCGTTTACCTCTTGTAAAGACAGAACAGCAGGTTTGCGCCCGTTGTGTGACAGTCCCCATCGTAATATCATGTCCGCTTTCTTTTTCTTTAGAGAAGGGCAGTTCCACTGAGTCACGGTCTGCATGTCTCCCCCTGCATCCCGACCACGACCTGAGGCGCTACTTTGAGAATGAGAGCGAGCCATGCTTCATGTTGAAGGGTTGACTGGGAGAATTGGCATTCGCAGGAGAAAGGGAGTTTCCGTTCGTCGGTGGGGTGGCCATGGAGCCCCCAAAAGGAGCGTTCCAGTGAACATGAGACGCTCCATGACAGTGCGAACGCATGTTTCGA
This sequence comes from Haemaphysalis longicornis, assembly GCA_013339765.2. NCBI lineage: Eukaryota > Metazoa > Arthropoda > Arachnida > Ixodida > Ixodidae > Haemaphysalis > Haemaphysalis longicornis. The sequence continues at coordinate 61,275,557 of CM023453.1, forward strand.
TTGCGCGTTCAATGGAGAAGCTGTGTTTAGAGCGCGCAGGAGCTTGTATGCTACTGTTTGCTGCACAGACGACGCAAAGTACCAGCAAAGCGTCAGGCGTAAAATGACTCGGAAGGCTTTTTTGAAGTGTGGCGAAAAAATATTGCGAGTCTAAGACGCGGTAGACTCGGGAGACTTCGAGGACACGTGTAATGGGGACGAAGCCTCGGTGACAAGCCGTTTTCGAAAAACGATGATGATAAATGCGCCAGACAGGGTTTGCAAAGATGCTCCAGTGCTTGCGTGTGAGGCGATGAGGATAAGTTGCGGGGATGACCAGTTCAGCGGCAGTTTGAAAACGCCGATGATGCTGGCGCGCACGCTGTTTGTATGACTGGCACGTATAGAATGAAAAGTGCGTTGTGGTAGTTTCTCGACATGGTTACAGAAAATTGCTTAAAAGCAGCCTGAATTAACGCCCGAAGCCACATCTGGGCTATAAGAAACCACGCCATGCAGTATAGAGGGTCCCAGAGCGACTTTTAGTGCGGGACTTCCTCGACGAAGAGAAACGCTCGGATTCCTCGCCTCCATAAACGACTAGTGTTCAAAATATGTCCACGAAATGCGCTCAATACGCGCAGGCATGACGAGTCTTCGGCGGAGGTGTCGCTGGTAGGCAAGGTGCAGAACTCGGACTCTGCAGTCGTGGTCGTGCTCGGCGGCATCGACCTCCAGGAACCGGGCGACACCACAGCCGGTACGTTTCACTCGGGTGGGTGGAAAATGAAGGTGACAAATCGACTCAGGGGCGGCGATTTTCAGCTTTGGAAATTTCAGAGAACGTCTAGGTGAGTGTGTGCAGACATGCCGGTGTCATCTATAGTCATCTCGCACCCGTCTCAGACGAGGCTGGTGCTGATCATGGGAATCGTTGGTTCATCAAAACATTGCCGGTCTACAAGCGCGTGAGGTAGTTACCGTTTCTCTATACCATTTGGCCGCGCTCAGGTACAAGCCCAAGCGCAATCTTTCAAAAAATGTATTGGTTGCAAGATAACGGTTTTCAGCTGAAACATGCGTCGTGGGACACAATTTGAAATTAAACCTGCGCCTTTTTTTTTTTTTGCACTGTCTACAGTGAATTCCTGCCTGCCGCAGGACGGCCGTAGGAGACCAAAGCGTGCATGCTCATCCGTGCGCACACAAAGCCTAACACTTGGCGAGTCAATACGCAACACAAATATGCAGAAATCGTTTTGCGTACGAATTATACGAGGCGTACCGCGTACCGACCTAGTATAATGTAGACTTTTATTTTTGAGGCGTGGCATTGCCTGATAAAAAATTTTAAACTTGGAAACAATATGCGAAGTCATGCGGACGCCCGATTACTGTTACAGTCGTTATAGTATTTTATTAGTAGTAATAATAAATAACCTTTAATACATTTCCCTGTGCAGGGACCTCTGCGTTCGTGTTCAAGCCCCAGCTGAACCAGTGGCTAAGCCTGCCGCCCCTGCCAGAACCTCGAAATTACCACGCCGTCGTCTACTACGACGGTTGCATCTACGTGCTGGGTACGAAGGGAAAGGTGCCCTGCGAGCAACAGCGATACAGCGTGTTACGTCGGAAAGTGGGGTATTCTTTATGGAGGCAGTGAGCAGTACACGGTGGGCGTATACTTTGTGAACAAGCCGAGGGAAAGTGTAACCTCTGGTATGACTTGCACCGGCGGCTATTTTGATGGCAATCGCTACCGACTCCAGCGCCATCGCAGAATGGTGACAGTGAGCGCTTCTAGAGCAGCACTGGCGTCGGTCGCATCTCAGTGCTCGCAGCATCAGTTCATAACTTGTTTCCTTTTTTTTAATGCGCAGCATTCTTTGCCCAGTGCCCCCACAGCCAGGACCTGCATTTTCACAAAAAATGCAGATTTCGCGGAAGTCCCACTTGTAATCGTTATAGCGTAAATAGAGAAAGCTGGTAAAAAGAAAGAAAAACTAAACAAATAAAAAAAAACAAAATAATTACTGAAAGCGTGTATAGCCCTGCATTTCACAATAATAATTTCGTGAAAGTTCCATTTGTAATCTTCATGATGTAAATAGAAAATTGGTCTGAAGTACTTGAAAAAATTAACCATCTTCCCGTGGGGAACCCAAATGAATGCGAAGCATCGTGGCGTTCCGTGTGGTTCCATTGTGTTGCCGTTATGTTGAATCTGGTTTTATAGCGCCAGAGGGAATTCCGCGTCCGGGTCCACACTGAGGCAAAGTGCTGTTGTGTTGTGAGGCGGTGGTTTCGAGGCGCCGAAACTGTCCATATGTTCTTGCGATGTTGTCCTGTGGTGAATCGGTAGTTTCCTTTGGTGAGGTAAAGGTTGTTGACATTGGTGCATGAGAGCAATGCACGCCCTCCTCTTCGAGCTTTGTCTTCTCGTTCTTCTTCTTCTTCGGCGGTTCCCCTCGGGAAGTGACGACGGTGGTTGAAGAACCTTCCGTGATGGATTCTTTGGTTGGCCAATCCCTAGGGGCATCCTGCCACAATCAGCTCAGAGGCGCTGCGGACGGGGCTGGTTGAGCTGCAAGGCGCGTCCCAAGCAGCAGAAATTGCCAATACCGTGGCAAATCAATGGCCAATGTGTCCGAGCTTGGCAATATCGGCCGCCAATTGGTCTGACAGTGGACAACTTGAAAAAAATTACACCATCTTTCCCGTGGGGAACCCAAATGAGGCATTATTTATTTATGCACTCGTTAATTTTTTTTTGAAGCATGTATCGTGGGACCGCGAGACACAATAAACAAACTGCATCTTTGCGCAATTACGTGACTTGTCAAAAACAATTACAACACGCCAGTCTCTCTCTTGTTTATTATGCATATCAAATTTACAAGAAACCTGGTAACAGTGGCAAGAATACGAACACAAACACGAAAGCACACACAATAGTGAAAAAAAAATTTAAAAAGCGCTGATGAAGCGCGAACCGATTATGTTCGTTTACTGCTGAGATGCCTACAAAACGCATTCAGGTAAAGAAAACAGGACCATTATCCCCGGTAATTCTCCGACCTGCCAAGATCACGATATGTTGTTCAACGCACTATCTCGGCGCATCCGCCACTGTCACACACCGGTGCTGCAAAGCACAAGCACGCAAGTGCTTACTGTTGTGTTACTCGCAGTGAGTCCAATAGCGCGGTAAACGGCTACTGTTCTCGAAAGCAGTCAACGCCGAAACGCAGTCGTACACAAAGCAACACCATCATTTTGTTCTTGTCGAAATGTTGTAAACTCTCGTGTACCCAAAGTAGAATCGGTAGCACTCTCCGTCAGCTTTGGTGAATACAAAGCTCAAGTAAAGGTTGTTAAGACAGCTTGCCGTGCACAGACGGCTGAGAGCAATGTACCGCCCTCCTAGCTTCGCAGCTATTGTCTTCTCACGGGCGCCGTGGAAGTTGACCGCTTCTTCTTCTTAAACGACAGCGGTTCCCCTACAAGGGAAGAGTTTTGACGACGGTGGTTCAAAGAACGCAAAGGAACCTATCTCACCGTGATAGGACACACAAATGACCCATTCTACTCAACGTGTAACACTATCTCACGCTTTTTTGAATACGGCCTTTAGTTTAAGTACGCTTTGTTTCGTGGCACGGTGCTGTGGCCTTTAGGTAACTACTTTTTGCTGCGTTGGGCCTGCACCCGCTCTAACCTGCGTCACGGGCTCGGCAAGCTCAAGGCCAAAATGCGCTTTTATCCGTCAGCTGAAGCTCGGCTTCCGATGCCTTCCGTGTGACGTTACTTCCGGTCCGTTTGCGGCTCACTCAATCTTTCAGCCAAGTTACCGATGAGTGGCCGACGGTCGGAAGCCAATGGGGACCCATGGGGATTCCAATCATTGGCAATCGGCCTCGGCTGCTTGGGGTGGCGCTTCCCGCCGCAGCTTTCCCACGGGAAATTCAGCATCCCCCTCTAAAGTTTTCAGTTCGTCGTTTCCGTTGACGTTCAGCTTCGCGTGCCTTCGTTGTATCAGTAGCTTCTTGACGTAGTTTGAATGAGTCAAGGACATAAGGCGCGTTCGTAGCACTTGCTCCTGTCCCGGATTTGTAGCGTAGTGGGAAGAGCACCGCGTACCTCCCGTTGCGGGCAGAGAGTCGTGGGATCGAAACCGGGCGCCGCTAACTATTTCTTTTTTTTTTATAGTGTAGTATCGCGGAGCTGTGGGTGTAAGGAGGAGAGTTGCGCATGCGCAGTGAGCGTGTGGATGGCGCCGCCATCAACGACGGAGGACCAGGCGAGCCTAAGAAATGCTCCGCATTTAAAACCAAAACATCTGGCTGGCATAAGACAAGCGGCATAAGAATGCGACGCATTCGTTGATAATTCTCTGAATTTCGCCAGATTGTTTTCACACCGGCAAGTCTTCTGTGTATAGTAATCATGTCAGAATAATGAAAGTTCGTACAGTTACAAAAACCTTTAAAAAACCCGATTTTACGAGTTCCCCAATTTTATAAACATTTCGATACCTCACTATTAGCGGGGCAGTTTTTAATATTCTTCTACAATTTTAGAAAATACTCGATTTCATAGAACAGCTAAATTGCTCTGCCCGTCAACTTTACGAAGAAATAATTTTAACTTTAGTAGCTGTAGGAATTAAAAGCAACGGCAGAAACGGACATCTTTCCTACAAAATAAATTCGTGGTTCCAGTTGTGTAGAATATCGCAGCTTTTCTGGGTTGAGGCATTCGGCTTTGGCCGTTTCAAATTCTGATGGGGTATGGCGGAAAAGAGAGCAGGGAAATGTTTTCTCTCCACGCTGGTAAACAACTATTCGGGAAATTACTTTTTCAGCTCCTCCAATCATCAGCTTGCCGATCGACAGCTGCAACTTTGGTTTGCACATACTGAAATTTGGATTTCTAGCGCGAACCACGAGTGACACGCGTATCGCCTTCGTAGTATAGCAGGACCTCTGTGAGTGGAGGTCCCTTGAACGGAGTTTGTGCTTAGTAAGGAGAGTGGCTGCATTGGTATTGTTAGCGCGAAGCTTTCTTCGACTCTCATCTCGGTTTTCCTGGCTGCTGCTGCTGCTTTCCGGCATGTAGTGCCATTGGGTCTTATCTCGCACATCGCTTGTCTCTAACTCGCCCCAGGGCCTTGGAAGACGCAGGGTAGGGGGGTGGGGGAGGCGGCAGCCGCAGCACCCGGGGATATCACTGCCCTCCGCGCATCGCGTCCGCGGGTGGTATAGTAGTAGTAGTAGTACCACCTTATTGTACATTGGGTTCAGGGTAGGGGGGTGGCGGAGGCCGACGTCCAGGGCTCTGTCCGTGACCAGAAAGCGACCGGCAGAGGGGAAGTCGCAGTTCATTCGTGTATCGCGTTCTCTGCCCTTGGAGCTGGTGGCGACTTCGCCATGCAAACCGCGATTGTGGACGTGACGATCGAGGTGGGCAGGTGGACCGCACGGTTACGACCCTTGCGCACGACGTTTCCGCCTACCCGCAAGTCTTCGTCCACTGTAAAGATTTGTCCGCGTATCCGCTCACTTCGCTGCATATGTCGCTGGCAGACGATATTGTTTTTTTCCGCCGCGTGAATGCCTCTCCCCCACGCAATCCACCCCTCGTTTCGCTCCTCCCCCGATAACCACGGAGGAGATTTGCTAAATTCAATGCAATTCCCGCGGGTTTCATTGCTCCAGCGCCATCTATTGGAACATTTCATTAATGTTGCACTTGGAATGCCGCCTCACGGTCCAGGCTCGTCGAGTGCTCTCTTTGTATTTTTGGCTCAAAATATTTTTAACGCGTATTTTTTTTTTTTTTTATTATAGAAGTGCGTTTCCCGGTTTAGGGGTTCAGGAAAGTTTTGCCAATGCGAAGCTTCCGTTTAGCTATCGCGTTCACATTCTGCCGGAAGTCTAAACGGAGGGCCATACAGACCAAAATTTTCGGGTTTATACAGCCGAAGGAAGACTATCGCCTGTAAAACTTGAAGGCGACGATGTCAGTGAAAAAGCGCAAGTGTGAAGCTTCGCCTTACTATCCATTATCACCTCTGTGTGGGATCCGTCATTTTGCGTTTTTTTCTATTTTGCGTTTATGGGATAAAGTGTAGCAGTTTTAGTTTATCTTGTATATGGGATATTGCTTGGTTCTACTTTGTTGCACGCCCATTGAGCTTACAGTATTAAATAAATAATAATAAATATAAGGACATCGGCCTCATCTCTACGTCACAGACTAATGACACACATGGTTGTTGGGTAGAGACAATGATGTGCTCTCATAGCGTAGCTACGCGAATCACCGCGCCGTCTCTAGTGCGCCGCAGAGGTGGCCGTTCAGGAGCGCGCAACATTGCGCAATGGCCTTGGGGAGGCAGAAAGCGCGCGCGGCGAGCAGTATGCAAGACTCGGGAAAGAGGCGAAGGGGTTGGGGGAGAGGAGTATGAAGTGGGGCTGTCATTATGCTTCCTTCGTAGAGGGCCATGCGTCACCGCGCAGAACACGATGTGGGAAAGCCAGAAATACATTCATTATTTGCACGTCAGTACCGCGTCTCTCCAAACCACTTCCGTCTTTTGGAGAATTCGCACCCTGGTATCATGCCACGCCCCTTCCGGCAGAGGTTTCTCCGCCCGGAAAAAACCGTTTCCCAGTAGCAAAAATTCACGAAAGAATTCAAAAAACCCTAAGTCATCCATAGTAAAACGGCTTCGATTGTCCCTGCAGGAATCTCTTCCCAGCAATGCATGCGGGTTTAGAAGTGAAGCTGACTTTAAGGGGATTGGTGGAAGCTTGCTCTCAGTAAACGGGCTTTTCCACATTGCCTGTTGTGCAGTGAAGCGTGGCCACCTGCCGAGGGAATGTGATTGCCGGGAACGGCTGTAACTTGTTTTACGGGAAATATCCGGAAACAAATTATATGGCAAGAAGCTGCTAAGATGACTCTAACCTACACGAGCTTGTAGGTAACGGCAAACCGTGCCGAGTTCTTCGCGATTCCGCAGCAACGATGGACGTGGTCCACCCGTCCTACGTCGAACCGCACCAATTCACGGGTGATTGCGCGTGGATAAAGCAGGCCGTAGAAGCGCAAAGCGTGTGTCTTCCGATCGCCAGGATAACCATCGATGGTCCCTTCGGAAAGCTCGAAACAGAGGCCGCTGTCTCTCCCAGCCTTCCGGCGCAGTATTTGTATCTTTTCTCGAACAGGTCCGATCAGCTACTTCGCGAAAGGAGACTCGTTTTCGGGGAGGGGATAGTGTTCGCGCTGACGCGCTCGAAGGCTCGCGAACTCGGAGCAAAAGCGGCGGTTGAAAGCAGGAACGATTCGCGAAGAGGGGAGGTCGGGAAGCTTGCTGAGACTAGCGCCGACGTTGGTTCCGAACGCGGCCAGTCTGCCTCCTTGCAGGTTCAGATCGCAGGTGTCGAGCAGCAGCAGCAGCCCGCCGAAACAGATGACTCTCTGGCAGAGCTTTTTGTAGCACCGACGTCGGAAAGTTTATAGCGGTTGCTGCACGTCGGTAGTACGGCACTGAGCGCGGAGCAAAGAAAAGATCACACGCTGGAAAAGTTACTGGACAATGTAACTGAAGGAGTTGCGAAAAAGAATGCAAGGTTCCAGACGAGGGAGGAGGTACTTTATCGCAAGTATCGAGACCGGAGAGGGGTAGAGTATGACCAATTAGTTGTCCCGCAGGTCTATCGTCAGGATTTGTTGCGTCTCGCACACGGCAACTCGTGGTCGGGGCACCTAGGGATAGGAAAAAAAAGACCGCCTATTGCAGGAGTACTACTGGCCAGGATGCGTTCGTGACGTCGAAAACTTTGTGCGCGCTTGTGATGTGTGCCAGAGAGTGGGCAAGCCGGGAGACAAAACCAAAGCGCCCATGAAACTTGTGCCGGTTATGACGGAACCCTTTCGCCGTCTCGTGATAGACACGGTTAGCCCACTGGCCGTGACGACCTCTGGCTATCGTCTCATCTTGAAACTGCTACTAAGCTCCCCGAGGCCATACCCTTGAAGGAGTTGAGCGCAGTGGAAATTGTGAACGCCCTACTGTCAGTGTTCGCGAGGGTTGGCTTCCCGGCGGAAATTCAGCCAGACCAGGGTACAGTTTTTACGAGCGCACTAACGACGACGTTTCTCGAGAAGTGCTGAGTAAAGCTCATTCATAGTTCCGTGTACCACCCTCAGTCGAACTCTGTCGAGAAGCTGCACTCAGTAATGAAGCGCGTTCTAAGAGCCATGTGCTACGAACGAAAGGCTGACTGGGAGCTGTGCTTCCCGGCCGCGATGTTTGCTTTGAGAACGGCTCCTCACGAGACGACCGGGTTCACGGGCGCTCGCTACGTTCCCCCCTCCGCATCCTCCGGGAATCGTGGGAAGGTAGGGGCAAAGACCCGGTGGTTGTAGAATACGTATTCTCGCAGATGGACCGCGTTGCACAGGGCACAGACAGCTAGCGGGCCAGAAAAAGTCAAAGCCCAGGCAGTCCAGTTTGAGGTTGGCGACCACGTAATGATTTTGCGGCCGTCTCAAACGCCACAAACTACAAGTTCAGTGGGAAGGCCCGGCAAAGATCCTTCAAAAATTATCTGATACAAACTACGTTGTGAGCGTTCCTGGAAAGCGCAAGCTCCAGCAAGTATACCACAGCAACCTACTAAAGCCCTACAGGCAGCGGGAAGCGGTGGTGCAGATGCTAGTTACCATACCCGAGAGATTCCCCCGAGATTCGGATTGGGGGCCGCTTACCCATCGACGGCACGAGTAGGCTCGTTAACGACCTAGTAACGAAGGCGGAGCTGGAGCCTGACCAAAAACGTTGAGTTGCAGGCCACTGTTAGAGGAGTTCTACGGACCGGTTTTTCGGACTAAGCCAGGCAGAACTTCCCTCTTAACGCATGACATCGGCTTACGTCCTCCCAGCCCGTGCGTTCAAAGGCGTATCGAGTGTCACCGCGACAGCGCGAAATTTTGGAAAACTGAAATCCAGAAAATGTTGGCTCTGGATGCTGATAGAGGCTTGCGAAAGCGACTATACTTCACCCCCTGATACTGGTTGAAGTTCCTGGCAAGGATCCGCGACCACTGTATGGACTATAGGAAGTTAAACCTTATCACTAGGAGACCAAACCCTACCCGATACCGAACAGAGAAGAAACGTATCGAGAAAGTAAGCAGCGTTTGCTTCATTTCCACTTTTGAATTAGTGCGAGGATACCGGCAGGTTCCGCTGTCGAGGGAAGCTAGCCGATACCGCGACGTTTATTTCACCCATGGGGACCTTCAGAGCCAAGGTTTTGAGTTTTGGGCTGAAAAACGCGCCATACTGTTTTCAAGCCTCATGGAAAAAGTGTTTACGGGGGTTCGACGACTTTGCGTCCGCCCTATTTAGACGACGTGGCATCTATTCCGCCTCGTGGCCGGAGCATTTGGAACACCTGCGCTCCGTGCTTTCACGTTTGCGTGAAGCTGGCGTAACAATCAAGGCACCTAAATGCCTAATGGCACGCGCTGAAGTCACTTACCTTAGTCACGTGATAGGTAGGGGTCATCACCGGACCTTCTGAAGTTTAAGGTCGCGGCAATCCGAAGACTTCCCGCAGCCCCGAACCAAGACGACATTAGGTCGTTCTTGGGAATCGCAGGCTACTATCACAGGTATACATCCGAGGTACTCTGAGCTGGCTAGCCCTCTAACAGATGCGCTTCGGAAAAACGAACCGCTAACAGTCGCGTGGGACGAAACAAAGGAGCAGGCGTTCGCCCGACCTGAAAAATGATCTAACTAGCCACCCTGTACTGAACTCGCCAGACTACTCAAAAGCCCTTCGTGGCCCAGTGTGATGCTAGTGACCGCTGGGATGGGGTAGTGTTGTGTCAGAAAGCTGACGACAATGAGGAGCACCCAGTATAGTACGCACGTCGTAAGCTGACGATTCGTGAAGAAGCGTACAGCGCCTCCGAGAAGGAGTGTGTTTGTCTCGTCTGGGTGGTGCAAAAACTGGCCTGTTACCTCGCCGGCTCGAAGTTTATAGTAGAGACCGACCACTGCCCTCTCACGTGGCTGCACACGATGTCCTCAAAGAACGGTCGCCTCCTGCGCTGGAGTCTGGCTCTGCAGCGGTATACGTTTGAAGTGCGGTACAAAAAGGGGAAACTGAACTGGCAATGCTGATGGCTTAAGTCGGAGTCCTTAAGGCAAGAGGTGGCCTGTAGACGGCTGACTTTCTCAATTGCATTATTTTTCCTGAAGCAGGTTTCGCCCTTTACAATTGCATTTCTTTTGTGTGGGACATTTCCAATCACCCGAAATGTCACCTTTCAGGTTTGTGTACTTGTCTAAAGTACTGCTGGGCTAAAATATAACTAGTGTAGTTAATTATTCGCATATTTTTTCGCAACTAAAAGCCTGTTAGAGCTTCAGTGTGGAATTGTCTTCGCACTTGCCAGCGACGATGCGGTTGTGTCTTCCTGTGTTGTTCTGTTGCTTGCCTGACCAAGCCAGAGACGTTCTTGGGGAGTCCAGTGACCGGCCCCCGGTGAAGCTCCAGCCCGGTGTCGTACAGCCCAGGCCTGGAGTCGAGCATCTGGCGAGCACTTCTCTCCGAAATCATCCCTCCGGACAACGGTTGAAGAGCCTTATCCATCGGGATCTCGGACCCCCGGCGGAAAAGCTGTTACGATTCGGCCCGCCACCGTACTTTCCTGCAACACTCCTCGGCTGTGCGGCGAAGCCTCCATGGCGTGCCGAGCGCAACAAGCAGGGACCTGTCCCAAGGACACGGAGGCCCCGCGTCCGCAGCGGAGTCCTCCTCTCTCCCCTCTCTTGGACTCAGCGTGCGCCGCTACTACCGACTGCTCACGAACTCTGGAAAGTGTTGCGTGTGTCCTGTGACGTTCGTAGCGTGTGCACGATCTAGAGGGAACGCTTGTTTTGACCGTTAGCGCTTCGGGTAGAAATAGACCCCGCCCAAGCGCTGTAGTTTTATTCCTGTTTGAGCAGTGAATCAATGCTGTCACTGTGCTCGAGTCCTGTACTGTAACCTCGCCCGTCGGGGCATTGTCCTTTCGCTTCGGCTCATCTCTCGCTATGAAGTAAACGAGTTACGTTTTCCCTAGCGGCTTCTGGACTTCTTCACGGCTGCAACATTGGCTGGCCGCTCGCTTCAAACCACGCTACCACACGTATGTCGGAGGCGACGGAGCTCGGCTCGGTCGGCCTTTCCCGTACGCAACAGCACTGAGTCTGCATTCTATGTGGGAAAACTTGCATGTCGGTTCAAAATGCCGAAGAGGATGCTCGCGCAGTGCGAGAGTACTTTATTGAAAGCGTTGCTTATATAAGAGAATTTATAGAATCATGCCGGAACAACCTGAGTGGTTACCCATTCGGGATGTTCTAGGGCAATTTGAGATGTTTTAAGCCACTCCATTCAGCCGATTGGTGCTGGACCTACTAATTTATGTACTGGGCAGTGTGTTTTGTGTTGTCGCCAAGGAGGCAATAAAGAAAAAGCTTGTGGCCGAGTGGTCTGAGGCGCTGGGATTATTGTTTTGCAAGTCGCAAGTTCGAATCCCGAGGGCACATTTTTTTTTTGTAAATTGATTTTTTCGTTTACGGCCGATGTTTTCTAAATGAGTTCACCATTTTTGGGCCCGCAACGTTCACTGCTCCACGAGCGAGTCGCAGAAAGCGCGCAGACTGACACTGCGCGCTAGCGACTCCTCGTTGGCGTACTGTTGCCATAAAGCACCGAGCGGGCAGAGGGCACAGGCCAGAATCAGCAGACCCTTGTCCTGGTTCGAACACGCTTTTTACGATACTGGCATGAGTGAGGCAAGCTCCGAATATGCGGGAAAAGCTCATGGCATTTGAGCGTCTGCGCTGACGGCGAAGGGCGTTCATCCACTGCCTAGGCCTCGGCCTAGTGATTGCTGAATTCCAAGCCGTCTTGGGAGGCTATCTAGGCATTTTACAGCCGACAACATGGCAGAAGCGCGCTACGATGATTACTGATATATCGAGAATGCCCATCCAACGATGCCGCTGGATTGTCAAGCTTATGTTGTTTTACAGAACCGAAACCGAAACTTGTTTGAATGCTAATCTTGGACATCGTCCCAATCACGGCGCATCTCCTCCCGTCGTCACAGCCTTTTAGTTGGTGCGGCCTGCCACAGACCACGCATGGTAGTTTTTCTTCTTTCCCGCTTTATAAAATAATTACCTGACTTATCAACCGGATAAACCGTGAAAAGTGTGGTAACTTGAGCTAGTCTACGCAGTGCAAGCAAAACCGGAGAGATTGACAAATTTACTTCAGTGTCCCTTTGAAAAAGCGAACCGCTGTCCTTTGAGTTAGTATATAGATTTTGTTGTCGATGATAAATCTCTCTGCCCTGTACCTATGTGAGAACGTTCTCGGGTCCTTCTTTTTTTTTTTTTCAGAAAGCGGGAGCGAAGGGCTTAAACACTCGAATTGAATTTTCTTTTTTCGCCACACAGTAATGTGCACCCGTTGCATGTGAATTCGTATATCAGGCGGCACTTCTGTCCACTTTGCATTTAACCGAACTCGCTGGTGATCGTATAGTTGCTGAAACAGCTTGCGTGATTAGCAAACTTTAATATAGGGCTTGCTGCCTTTGCGTACACCAAACGTTAAATTTTTGCGTCTCGCTACGCTCGTGCAGCGAGGACAGTTTAAGTAGAGCCAGAGTCCTTCAAGCATTGAAGGACTCTGGTAAAGCCGAAACGCCTTCGCTTAACAACGCCGCCAGCGTACTCAAGCTCCCCGGGGCATTTTCCGAGCCTGGCCACCTTGCCGCCGCAGGCGGCTGCCGTCCGGACGGCAAGGGGCGGGGCGCCGGTTGCAGCGGTCGGTCTTCAAATTCCACGTGCGGGACAAGCGGTGGGAGCGGGCCGCCGACATGCTGCACGCCCGAACCTGCCTGGGCGCCACGGTGGCCCTCGAGAAGATCGTCGTCGTCGGGGGCAAGGACGACCAGGGAGAGTGAGTGGGCAACGAGGGAGGACCTCTGCGCTTGTGGGGACTAAAATGTGATTGAGAGCCGGCTGCTACGATATGTTGCTCAGTTCTAGTCAGAATCCGAAAGTTTGATGGTTTCGAAGTGTCGTTGCGGCGAGGCCGCCGCGTGGCCGCGTGGCGCCATCCACCGTTTCACAGACACATTGCAGCGGTGACCGGCTAGGGAGATTTGAGGATAACCTGTAATAAATGCAGCGCGAAAAAGGACGGGACAAAAGGAGAATTAACGACGACACGGCGCTGTCGTGTCGTCGTTCAGCGCCGTGTCGTCGTTAATTCTTCTTTTGTCCCGTCCTTTTTCGCGCTGCATTTCATTATGGTAACTATGAACCAACTAGCCCAACTTGCCATCCTTCTGCAGGAGATTTGAGGAGTAACCTGTAATTAAATAACACGGCAACAGCGCAAAAATGAGGACAAGAATAGGAGGGGTACACAGAGATCGCCGCCTCAGGGGCTAAGGCGTTGTGCTGCTGAGCACGAGGACGCGGGTTCGATTATTATCAGCGGCGGCCGCTTTTCTGATGGAGGCGAAAAGCAAAAAACGGGCACGAGATTCGCGATCATAAGAACACACGCACACAAAGAAAACGAGGGGAGAATGTGAAAGTGGAATGCACGGTTGTCGGCCCGCTTGCGGCGCTTGCGCTCGGCCCCCGCAGCCCACCGCCTCGCCGCCTTCTCTTCCATCTCTTCCATCGGGTTTGTAGTATCACGTGTACACCACGCAGTTATCAAGCCGCTATAACGCCGCTGAGTCGCCAACGCACGCCGCTGACGACGTAGTTTGAATGCGTTAAAGATATAAGGCGCGTTACTCACACTGATATCAGCGTGGCTTCCGTGGCTTAGTTGGTAGCGCGTCGCGCTGCGGCCGCAAAGTCCTCGGATCGAAACTGGCGCCGGATGCGTTATAGAGGACACTGCGGACGCCGACGCCGCCGCCGATGCCGGCGGTGGATGGTTTGGGGTCGCTTATAAAGTGCACTTAAAACGCCCGTGTGTACGAGATTTCGGCGCACGTTAAAGGTCCCCAGGTAGTCAAAATTAATCCGCGGCCCTCCACTACGGCGCACCTCGGAGAGCGCCGCGCGTGTCCTTCCTTTTCTTGTCTTCACCTTCGCGCTGCATCGCCCAGTTGTATGTTTACACTATGCTGTAGCGTAATTGGACGCTGATAATGAGCATAAATCCTGATTAGGACACAGTTTAGTCACTGTCTGCGTATAATCCAAGCCTTCCATTTGTTTTGGCAGCCTAACGTCAATTACGCAGCGCAACGTTTTCGCCTCCCTGACTGGACTTAGGTCGGTGACTGGGCAATAAACTCTCTCTCTCTCTCTCTCTCTCTCTCTCCCCCCTTCCGGCGACGGCAGCCACTGTCTGCCGAGAAACAGTGCGAGCACCGACGGGAGTAGAGCGAACTTTACTGCGCAGGCGCGGCCCTTGCTGACCCAACGTATTGTTTCCTTCGTATCCGCCGTAGTGCCATTGTCGGTGAGTCGCCCGCGTCCCCCTTTCCACACACTATTTGCCGCTGCACCCGATCCCGGCTTAGGTGAACGCTCGCCCCTCGCTGCCACCATCCTAGTTTTAAGCGCAAAGCAATGCAGGGTCCCGCCTCGTCGTCGCAGCTCGTTCGCTGTCACGCTGTACAGCCACCGCCGCAATCAGGCCCACGGCGTCTTCGAAAGCCAAGCGGTTTATATAGACATAAGCGTTCGGAACTCCTCAACCGCTGGCGCTCGTCACACATCTCCCCGTTGTTTAGGGCAGAGAAAGCTGCAGGAACATTTGAGGCGAAATCTTTGCAAATAACCGGCAGGCCCCACGTCCATTTAGTTAGGAACGGCCGTTGGGTTGGTTTTTACGATAGTAAGCGAAAAAAGTGGCCGCCAAAAAACAGCGCGTTCTAAAGTCCGCAGTTAGGCTCCGGCACGTGCGAGGTGAAAGCAAGCACAAAAAGAACAGAACTCCTGGCAGACAGCTCGCTAGCACTGTGAAGACGGTAAAGTTGAATTGCGTTGGACAAAACATCTGTTCAATTCATCAAGAGGGGAGTGATTCAGGGGGGGGAGCGTGAAAGGTGATAGTAACGAGCCGATAACGGCACCACAGCGTGGCGGATTAATCCCTGCTGTGCACTTCTGACCGCTTTCACGCTGATTGGAACTGCTTCAATTTTTGGTTCTCGGCGACGACGTCTTCCCGCGAACGCAATATTGGACGGTTAGCGCACGCGGAAAGTCGCTGTAAGAGCCTACTAACGCTCTCGCGTTAAAAGCTGTCTGTTCACGTGGCTCGCAGCAGCAGAAGGAAGGGGGTATTTCGTTCGCGGGCGCAGGTGACAGAGAGAGAGAGAGAAATAACTTTATTATGTTTGTTGGGTAGTTGGACGTTGTGGGTGCCCCTAGTCCACCACCACCCCTAGTCCAGGGCTCTAGTCTCCAAGGCGCCGGTGGCTGCTCTGGCGATCGTTCGGCACTGCTCGTCGTAGTCGGCGCTAGACAGTGCCTCACTCCACTGCTCCTCTGTTAGAGGGTGTTTGTGAATTTTGTGACACCCTGCGGCCGTACGGTAGAGGGTGGCTACTTGGTTGCACTTGGGGCACAGCTTCGGGTATTGGGTTGGGTACAGTTTGTGTAGACGGGAGAGGTGAGGGAAGGTGTTCGTTTGGATTGAGCGGAGTGCTGCTTGATCCTGTCTTTGCAACTTGGGATGAGGATGTGGGAATTTAATTCGGGTTGCTTTGTAGTAGCTTAGAATTTCGGAATATATGGGCATAACAGGAACAGGAAACTCTGCTTGGGGGCTGTCAGCTCGGAGAAGGGAGGCGCAAGCCCAGGCGTGAGCCTGTTGATTGCCCTCTAGAGTTTCATGGCCAGGGGCCCATATGATTTTGATTGCATTATTTGATTTGTAGCCGATTGCTAATCTGTGGGCTGTTTTGCCGATGCGCCCTCTCGCCCACTGCCTGCAGGCGTTTTGGGAGTCAGAAACAATGTTCATTCGTGCATCCTCCTGACCTGAAATGATAGCTAGAGCGATTGCCGCTTCTTCTGCTTCAATAGGTGATGATGTCCGCACGCTAGCAGTTATGGTAGGTTGCTGAACTGGGCTGTGCGCACAGATGGCGGCTATGCCACCGGTACTCGCAAATTGTATGGCAGCATCTGTGTACCACGTGTACGATGAATTCCCGTATATTCTTTCGATATTACGGTATCTGTCCAAGCTTCTGCCGTAGTGGAGTGTAGGGTTCATGTTTTTATATGGGTGCTAATTTCAGGGCCCTGGATATGCAATCAGGAATCTCGTGGGTGGTTGCGTGCATGGTGTCATGTACACGGTAGCCCAGTCGCTTTAGGGTTTCCCTGCCAGTGTGGCTGGTTTTTAACCTCTGAAACTGGCCTATTCTATGTGCCTCGAGTATTTCTTCAACTGTATTGCTAATTCCGAGTTCATTTAATTTCTGTGTCGACGTCCTTTGGGTAATCCTAGCGCCATTTTGATTGCCTTTCTAAGTACTGCGTTGAGTGTTTTGATGTTAGTGGCTGTTAAACATAAGTATGGAGCTGAGTATGAGTATGCGACTCGTGAAATTATGAGAGCGTTGACAACAATTTTAGAATGTCCCCTTCTTTCATCCCGTGTCTTCTGTTGGTTACTCGGTTGATCATTTGTAGTGTTTGTTCTATTTGTTTCATTAAATAGTTTAGGGCTGTTCCGCAGCCATTGTCCTGCTGTAGTCTTACCCCAGCACTTTTAGAGTCTTTACTGTTGGGATAGGCTTCCCGTCTATGTTGATTTTCATCGGAGTGGGTGGTACGTATGTTTTTCCCGGTGTTCTTTTTAGGATTTGGAGTAACTCTGATTTTTCCACCTAGCATTGTAGTCCGCACTGGTAGGCATGCTTTTGCACGGCCTTTGCTGCTGTTTGTAGGGCTTCTTGCTTTTCTTCGTCTGGCCCCGTGGTTGTCCATATGGTTATATCGTCGGCGTATATTGCATGACTGATATTGGGGATTTTGTTTAGGGTTTCTGGAAGCTTGTGCATTGCTACGTTAAAAAGCATTGGAGATATCACCGAGCCCTGTGGTGTGCCTTTATTCGGTGCTTTGTGTGTGTCTGTGCGTATATCCCCAATTCCTATCGTGGCCGTCCGGTCCTCTAAGAAATAACACACATAGTTAAATATTCTAACTCCGCAGTTTAGGTCGTTAAAGTTGGATAAAACTGTTTGGTGGGTGATATTGTCGAATGCGCCTTTTAAATGAAGGGCCATGATGACCGCTTGATTTACACAAGAAGCTGCATCTAAAACTTGTTCCTTTATTTGGAGTAAAATATCCTGGGTTGACAACTTTGGCCTAAAACCGTATGTTGTGGTAGGGAAGAGATGGTTAGCCTCTATGTAGTTCTGCAGTCTATCCAGGACTACATGTTCCATTATCTTACCTACACAGGAGGTTAGCGATATTGGCCTCATGTTGCCTATTGACAATGTTTTGCCCAACAAGGGGAGAACGTGGCGGTTGCTCCGTCACCTCCTGGACGAGACCGGCACCAAGGGCTACCAGCAGCATCGCCTCGCGCAAGTCATGCACACGACCACCAAAGCGCTGGGAAGGGAAGAGACGTCCAGGCGCATCGACGCGAAGTTCCTCCCGAGCACCCCCAGCGAACGCCACGGAGAGTACGCGGGCGCAGACAATCCCGTTCTCGACCGCGACATCGAGGAGTGGGAGGTCAGGGCCGTGCTGCAGACCATCAACTGCAAGTCGGCGGCCGGGCCGGACCGGGTGACGAACAAGGCCCTGCGGAACCTCGGCGACGGGGCCATCGCGTCCCTGACGAGGTACTTCAACCGCTGCTGGCGAGCGGGAGCGCTGCCGCGCCAGTGGAAGACGGCGAGAACGGTGCTGATACCGAAGCCGGGCAAGCCGCCCAGCATCAAGAATCTGCGCCCGATATCCCTAACGTCGTGCGCGGGGAAGATTCTCGAACACGTGCTGAACAACAGATGGCAACGCTACCTCGAGACGGAAGGGCTCTACCCCGACACCATGTTGGGTTTCCGGGAGAGGCTCAGCACTCAAGACGCCATGATCCAGCTACAACACGACATCCTGGACACGTCCGTCCGCACCCAAGACAACAGGGCCGTGCTTGGGCTGGACTTGCAGAGCGCGTTCGACTAAGTCAAGCATTCCGCCATCCTGGAACAGGTCGGCAGGCTCGGCCTGGGCAGAAGATCCTACAACTACATCCGAGACTTTCTCTCGGAGCGGACCGTCGAAATACACGCGGGAGACCTCCAGCTGCCGCCGAAGAAGCTCGGGAGCACGGGAACCCCTCAGGGCTCGGTGATATCGCCGCTGCTCTTCAACCTCGTGATGATCGGGGTGGCGCGCAGACTCTCGGGGATCCCACAGGTCCGCCACACCATCTACGCGGACGACATCACGCTGTGGGTCCCCGGGGGTAGCAACGGCCACATCGAAGACGCGCTGCAGACGGCGGTGGACGCCATCGAAGACCACCTCGACGGTACGGGCCTGCGGTGCTCGCCGCAAAAGTCGGAGCTGCTGATCGTCCCGCCGCCGGGCAAGTACCGCAAGAGGGAGGCCGAGGACTCGGCGAACATCAGAATCAGAACGAGGGACGGCGCCGTCATCCCCAGGGTAGCCACGCTCCGGAGTCCTCGGCATGTACCTCGAGGCCAGCAGAAGCAACAAGACCACGGTCGACCGCCTCGTCACCAAGATCGGCGCGGCGGCCAGACTCGTCCGACGTGTGGCGACGCGGCACAGCGGAATGAAGGAGGCCAGCCTCCTCCGACTGCTCCAATCTTTTGCGATGAGCCACGTCGCCTACGTCGGCGCGTTCCACTACTGGCTACGGCAGGAGCGGGACCGCATCAACGCAGCCATCCGCAAGGCTTACAAGACGGCCCTGGGCTTGATATGCAGCACCAGCACGGCCAGGCTACTCGAGCTGGGGGTGCACAACACCCTCGAGGAAATCAGCGAGGCCCAAACGACGGCGCAGCTCGAGCGCCTCGCCTCCACAAGAACGGGCAGGCGCATCCTGGAGCGCCTCGGGATGGGACCGAAGACCACGGACTCGCATCGGCACGAGACGACGCAGCTCCAGCCGGAGGTGATGCAGCGCCTCCGGATCCTCCCGCTACTCCGCAACGTCCACCCCGACCGCAACCGCGGCCGCCGAGAAGCGAGGGCACGCGCCCTCGCCGCGACGCACGCAAACGACACGGGCGCCCTGTACGTGGACGCCGCCCGGTACCCCGACAGACCCGACGCCTACGTCGCGGTGGCGGTCCGCGCCACCACGGGTGAAGTGTACAGCGCCTGCAGCGTCCGCGCCCCGTCCGCCCGCCAGGCGGAGGAGACGGCGATCGCAGTGGCGCTGACGGACCCGCGATGCACCACGGTGATCAGTGACTCGCGCTCGGCCATCGCGAACTACGCCAAGAACAACGTGTGTGAAAGTGCAGTGCGCGTTGTGAGGTGTCGTGCAGTGATCAGTGAAGCGGTGCCGGCCACCCACCTCCGGTGGTTTCCGGCGCACACGGAGATCAGAGACGTGGGCGGCGGTCTCCCCAACCGCAACGAGACGGCGGACGCCGCCGCGCGAGGACTGACCAACCGCGCGGCGGCGGCGACGGCGAGTCCGGCCGGCGGCCACCGAGCTGCCGGCGGGGCCCCCCCTCCTCCTCCGAGCTCCGCGGCGGAAGACCACCGAGAAGACGACGACGACGACGACGGGTGGGACCCGGAGCCCCTCCTCACGTACGGGGAGGTGCTGGAGTGGTACCGGCTCGGCCGCCGCACCGCGCCACCGCCCCACCCGGGACTCACGCGTTCGCAGGCAGTGCTGTTACGCCAGTTACAGACACTATCGGTAATCACGCCGGCACTCGCACGCCACGTGTGCCCGGACGTCTACGTCAGTGATGTGTGCAGTGTATGTGAGCGCGAACGCGCAACTTTGGCCCACATCCTGTGGGACTGTGCAGTGCATCCTGTAGAAGCAGCCGACCTCTACGGCCGGTTGCCGGACATCATCGTCAGTGCCGCGAACTCACCGGACCTGACATCACAAACCTTCGCCGTCCAGCAGCTCGAGGCTGCTCTCGCCAGGCACTAGAAGCAGCCGCACTCTCTACGGGGACATTCCGTGGAGTGCCGGCACCATCGTCAGTGCCGCGAACTCACCGACCTGACATCACAAACCTTCGCCGTCCAGCAGCTCGAGGCTGCTCTCGCCAGGCAGAGGCGGAGAGAGGCGCCGACGGGGGGGAAAGGGACGAGTTCCCGAGTACCTTTCGCGCGCCGCTCTCGCCGACGCCGGCGGGGCCTAGTCCCGAGGGCGACGTAAACGCGTCGGGGGGAGGGAGCGGCTCTGTCTGCGTAGCCCAGGACCTCCCCTCTGCTGGCATTGAATAAAGTCTTTCTCTCTCTCTCTCTCTTCGACGACATTCGAATATTTAGGACTACGCTAGCTAGCTAGCACCACCCGAAGCGTCTTTGTCGTGGTGTAGGGGTTCGGTCATAGCTTCTTGATCGAAAGGACGGTGGTTCGAAAACAGCTCTTGCTGTGTTTATTTTTTTTTTACTTTTAATTTGAAGTACAAGTTCTATGGCTTTATTAGGTTAGTTTTGATTTTTCATATGATTGTTTTATGGTCATTAGTTCATGTTATGTTGGGTTAGGCTAGTTTACGGTCACCTTTCTTTATATTAGGTAGAGCGATGCAGGGCCGCACGCGGAGTTTTTTTTTTTTCCAAACGCTTGTGGACGTCGATATAGTGGAGTGCTTATAGCACCGTCGCATCAGTCTAGACACAGCCTTTCTTACATGCAAAGCATACCTTTTGCAAACCCTGGCACTCCTGGCACGTTTTCTACATTACAAAAATTGTGCCGCACAAAGGAAACCTTGAGCACATTTCAGAAAAAACACAAGTGCAGAAGGTCAAATATTTGTTCTGCTTACGAATACAAATAGGAAAAAAAACGCATCTGTGGTCGAAAAGGGGGGTTGTCGAAAAGAGGTAACACAACCACGAGCAAAATAAACGGAGCCTGGAGTGCACTGGCCACATGTTTCTCGGGAGAACCGGCAGGCTGGGTCCAGGCAGGCTAATTTTAATGACCTCCTCTCCCCCCCCTACACACACACAAAAAAGAAAGGGCTGCGTCTAATCTCACGGCAGCCATGAGAATTACCTCCGGGAAATTCTCGCAGCAGTTTCCATAAAGCTGGGTGGCTTAAATTTGCTAAATAATGCTACGTCCCAACATAAGCTAACGTAACATAACCCTTACCGAATGTAACGTAACCTAAACGAACGCCTCATAATCTTCCCAAATCGATCCCAACTGCAACAATCCTAATCTAACCCAGCCCAACGACAAAGAACACATCATCATCATCATCAACAACATAATAATAAGCATCATCATCATCACCACCCTATCTACGCCCACTCCAGGGCCAAAGGCCTGTCCCATTATTCTCCAATTACCCCGGTCATGTGCTAACTGTGACCAATTTATCCCCGCAAACTTTCTTGATCTCATCTGCCCATCTAACTTTCTGCCGCCCCCTGCTGCGCTTGCCTTCTCTAGGGGTCCACTCTGCTACCCTAATGACCAACGATTATCTTTCCTGCGCATTACATGCCCTGCCTACGTCCATTTCTTCTTAATTTCTACTAGTATGTCCTTACACGCGTTTGTTCCCTGACCCACTCCGCTCTCTTCTTGTCCCTTAATGTTACACATATCATTTTCCGCTGCATTGCCCTCTGAGTCGTTCTCAATTTAAGTTGAACCCTCTTAGTGAGCCCCCAAGTTTCTGCCACGTAGGTGAGTACAGGTAAGATGCAGCTGCCATACACTTTCTTCTTCAGGGACAATGGTAGGCTGCTATTCATTATCTGAGAATTTCTGCCCTGTGCACTCCACCCCATTCTGATCCTTCTAATTATCTCTGCCTCATGGTTGGGATCCGGGGTCAAAACTTGGCCTAAGTAGATATGTTCTTTTACCATGGGGGGCCAACCGATGCAGTCGGGGGGCCAACCGATGCAGTCGTGCTTCACGTCGGCTCCAGCAATACCGCTCCTCTGACGCGCCAAGTGCATTCAAGGCCACGAAACTGGTACCAATTGACAGAGATTCTCCACGCGATCACCGGGAGACCAGATGTTTCCCAGGCAAGCCATTAATTCTCATTTTACGACCCCCGGGAGTTTCGAAGCGGCGGCCGCCACGGTAACCCTAATCAAGGGTTAGCCGGCCAGCGGTGGTTACGTAATGGCTTCCTCTTCCACGAGGGAGACGGCGTCTCCGGTGGAGGATTTTGCGGCTTCTGGCTCTGGCATTAGTCAGATGCAAGTAGAAGTGGAGGGAGAAGAAATTACAACCGAGGATTTTCAAGAAGGCTCCGGCTGACGCACGTGGTCCGAAAACCTGAGATCCAAGGCAAGGAGGCTGCGCGGCCGGCGACACCAGAGCGGCAATCTCGGCCTCGAGAAAGGAACCAGTACGCCAAGAGAGTCATCGCCTCCACGGCAAGGGCGTCTAAAATGCCGAATGTGTTACCACGTGAAGACATCCAAATCGTCGTCCGGCCTCGGGAGGCCTGAACATTGCCAAGCTGCAGGCGACCGTGGCGACGGCCATTCGCGCGGCAGCGGGGTATCAAGGGAAGACGGCGCGGCAGACACGTTTTGCCTTAATGTACACGAGAACATCGTGGTGGTGAGCACCCCAGACGAGGGACGAGCCCGGGCCTACGCCAGAATTCAGTCCATCCGCATTGGAGATCGCGTACATGAGGTAGGAGCATACCAAACTACGCCATGACGGCCCGGTGAAGGAAATAATACGAGGAGTTCCAGCGGAGGGACACGCCGGCAGAAATCCACCGGAAAATCGTCCACCCGCGCAACAACTTGGCTCGCGGAGCGCAACGCATTGGCTATACGACAACGGTGATCGTAGCCTTTGAGGGGCTGAAGGTGCCCAATTATGTGTGCTACTCACTAAACTTTTTTACACCCTTTTTGGCCGAAAAGGGTGTAAAAATCTTGTCCCATGGCTAACACCCTTAAAAGGTGTTTTGGCAAAAAAAGGGTGTATGGATGAAAACAGGGTGTTGAGCTCAACACCTTTAAAAAGGTGTTGAGGATGCTCAACACCCTAAAAAAGGGTATTGAGTCTCACACCCTTTTTTTGAGGTGATGACATGCGCACAGGCAATGTCAAACGGCGGAGCGCGCAGCATTCAACACAAACAGCCAATACGTACAAGTTACAGTTGGAACACGGGATGCAAGCGGTACAGGGAGTGCATACTTACTTAGTAATACATGTGCTGTTCTTGCCTTTTATACCCAGCAGAGGAAGCCTCCAAATGGAGTCGGTGGGCTTGTCGCAAAAAAACATGTGGTGCACCGAATAAGAAAACGAGCGATCATTGCACAATTATTTTTTTTGCGTTTGTAAATTTCTTGCGAGTAGAGGAGTATATGAGGGGATGTCTTCTTTACAGTGCTATAATGCATCCGAACATGGCCTTATTTAATGAACAGCTGAACACCTTTCCCACACACTTTCAACACCCTAAGAAAAAACCAAGGGTGTTGAAGTTGATCAACACCCTTTTTTTTAAACAAAAAGGGCGTAGAGCTAGGAAAACGGTGGTTGAGACACAAGAAAAAGGGTGTAAAGGCCTCCCAACAACCTTTTTTCCACCTATGCTACCACCCTTTTTGGCTAAAAGGGTGTAAAAAAGTTTAGTGGGTATGAAATGGAACTCCTCCGTTGCAGCCTGTACCGCAAGCACATTGACGTGTGCAGACAGTGTGGTAGGGTCGGACACAGGAGGGAAGTATGCCCCAATCCCAGTACTAAAGTGGCTTCGACTGCGGCGTTAACAACCCGACCGAGGGGCACGACTGTAAGGTCAACTGCAGGATCTGCGGGGGGCCGCATCCAACCGGCGATCGCGACTGCAAGCATCGGTACAAGGTATCTTACGTGGTGACCCGGCGGCAGTGGGAAAGGAAGATGGAGGAGCAGTGTGCAAGACGGCAGCTGCCGAACCCAGACGAGTTCTCGGAACTGAGGACGTCAATAGAGAGAGCAACATCAGCTGCTACCGAGCGCAGCACGTCACGTTTCCAGGAAGAACAGCAGGGGCCGAAGCGCGAGTCGCCAGCGCGGCAGATACAAGTCAGGAGAGCGCGTAAGCTGGGCGGACGCCACCAAAGCAGGAATTAGGAAGAGGGGTCCATCGCTGCAGCAGAGCCCAGGGCCGAGCGGTGGAGGTAACAACGGGGACAAGAAAGGCGACAAGAGGGACGAGAAGATGGAGCTACTCAATAAGAACGTAGTCATGCTTACCAAAGCAAACGAGTTACTCAACAGAAAAGTCCCGGAGCTCGTGGAAGCGCTGGAAAAGTCCAACAAGGAGTGATGGCGCTCAAGCTGGGTCTACCGGGACGACCCACGCCGACACAACAGTTGGCAGAGGAGCGGCAATGCGAGCGGCGACAACAGCAGCCGCCGCATCAACAGGCGGAGCGGGCGCAGACCCCGGCTGCCGCAGCCCCTCAGGCTATGGAAGAGGAGACTGTGGAAGACGAGACGACCACCGTGGCAGCGGGACCCGGCGCCCAAGAAGAGAGCCACCGAAAGCCTCAAAGAGCGGAGAATCAACGAGAGGCTCAACAGAATGGAAGAGCAACACAGCTTGACAATCAGTGCATTCAATGAACACTTCGCGAACATCGACACCGCTCTACAACAAATCATGGCGGCGCTGCAGGCGTCAGGAGGACAAGTACCAAGCCAGCAACACCACCCACCGCAAGCATGGATAGAGCAGCACCAACATCAGCTACAGCAGTAGGGACCACACGAGGCCTCCTAGTCTGGGA
The DNA here is from genome assembly GCA_013339765.2 of Haemaphysalis longicornis. Lineage (NCBI taxonomy): Eukaryota > Metazoa > Arthropoda > Arachnida > Ixodida > Ixodidae > Haemaphysalis > Haemaphysalis longicornis. The sequence goes on from CM023453.1 coordinate 61,300,590, forward strand.
GTGGAATTGTAACGGCTTCGTCAGAAAGAAGGCAGGTCCTGCAGCAACACCTGGAACAGACAACCGTGAGGCCCGACGTCATCTTACTGCAGGAAACCCTTACCGAGAAGGTCAAGCTCCCAGGCTACAAGGCGAGGCGTCAGCCCTCCGAGCCTGCGGGACACTACCGGCAGCACCGGCAGAGGGGCCCTGCCACCCTGGTGAGAAGGGCATCACTTTCCTAATGCACGAAGTTACTCGGCGTGGAACAGCCTGATTGAGCACACTTTCGTCGAGGTGGTAACCGGGAAGAAGAGTAGGAAGGAGAGCACATTCATACTAAACGTCTATAGCAGCCCGGCACACAGGAAACAGAAATTCAAGGCTCTGCTCCACAAAGGCTAACCGCATCGCCGGCCCGAGCAACAGACTGGTCGTGTGCGGAGACTTTAACGCGCCGAACCAGGCCTGGGGTTATAGCAGGACACTGGTCAAGGGCCGGGACCGCCTGCAGGACGCGACCCGACCTTGGGCTGACCCTGATAACCGACCCGGCGGACCCCACGCGGATCGGCAACTCGGTCACCCGAGACACGACGCCGACCTCGCGTTCGTTCGGAGCGGCTGGCAGCGACAATGCGGAAACGGGGGACTTTGGCTGGCGGAACACGGGGCACGAGCTTGGGCAGCGATCACTACATCGTGAAGATCGCCGTCCCGCTCAGCAGCGGCGACACGGTCACCAACTCCAGAAACTGCGTCAGGGTGCCCAAAGTTACCGACTGGGACGCCTTCCGAAAGTCCCTACCGGGCGAGACGGTGGCGGTCGAGGACATCGAGAAGTGGATGGCGGGGCTCATGGAGCGGGCCGCGGCAGCGACCAGAGAGATTGAGACGGATGCCAGAATCGAGGCCAAGAAAGCCCTCCTGGCGAGGTGGAAACGCACCAACAGGTGGCAACGCACCAACAGAAAGATCCGCAAGAAGATCGCGGAGCTAAACCGAGTAATCGAGGCCCACTGCACAACCCTGTGCGCCCAGCGATGGCACGAGATCTGCAGTGCGGCGGACGGGCAGATGCACTGCGGCAGGACGTGGACCCTGCTGCGGCACCTCCTGGACGAAAAGCAGGGACCAAGCCGCACCAGCGAGACCGGCTAACCAGGATCATGCACGCAGCGGTCACGGAATGCGGGGAGGACGATGTGAGAAGCCTCTTGGACGCCAAGTACCTGCCGGCCACCTCGACGGTGCATCACCCGGACTACCAGGGTGCGGCCAACTCGAGCATGGACAGAGACATTGAGTGTGGAGGTCCGAGCGGCCCTGCATGACCTCAATACCAGATCGGTGGCAGGACCAGATCGAGTGACGACACAAGGTGCTGAAGAATCTCGGCGAGTCAGCGATATCGAGCCTGACGGACTACTACAACCGTTGCTGGCGGGCTGGGACTATCCCCCGCAGTGGGAAAGCGGCCCAAACCATCCTGATCCCCAAGCCGGGCAAGCCGTCTAGACATTGGAAAACCTCCGGCCCATCTCGCTCACGTCCTGCGTGGGCAAGGTGCTGGAGCACGTCCTGTTGAACAGGTGGCAAGCGGTACCTGGAGGAGTCGGGGCTCTACCCAGACACGGGCATCGGCTTCAGGAGCAAGCTAGGCCACCCAGGAAGGCTATGATCCAGCTCAAGAGCCTAAATTTTGGACGACAACACCAGGACGAGGGACAACCGTGGCCGTGCTCGGTCTGGACCTGCAGAGTGCGCTTTGATAAGGTGACGCACTCTGCGATCCCTGGCGCAGGTGTCGAGGCTGAACATGGGCGAGCGATGATACAGATATATCAGATTTTCTGTCGGGTCGCACAGTTGAAATACACGCTGGCGACTTTGAGCTAACCGGAGAAGAAGCTTGGCAAGCGTGAGGGACCCCGCAAGGTAGGTCATTTCGCCGATGCTGTTTAATCCTAGTGATGATCGGAGTGGCTGAACGGCTCTTGCGCGTCAGCGGGGTCAGGTACAACCATCTACGCCGACGATATCACGCTCTGGGTAAAAGGAGGCAGCGACGTCCACATTGAAGACACGCTACAGGTGGCGGTGGACGCCATCGAGGAGCAACTGGACGGCTCGGGGCTGGTGTGTTCACAGAGGAAGTCGGAGTTTGCTAGTGGTGCCACCGAAGGGAGTGAGAAAGAAGAAGCGAGACCCGAGAAGGGGACAGCGAGAAAATCATGATACGAACGAGCGGCGGCCAGGTGATCCCGCACGTCGAAAAGATCCGGGTGCTAGGCATGCTCCTAGAGCGAGGTAGAGCCAATGGCGAAACCATCAACCGCCTAACGGCCAAAGTCAACACGGCCATACGCCTCATAAAGAGGGTATCGAGCAGAAGGGCCGGAGGCATGAAGGAGGCCAGCCTCACGCGGCTGGTCCAGTCCTTTGCCGTGAGCCATATTGCCTATGTGGCGGCCTTCCACAATTGGAAGGTACACGAGCGCAACAGGATCAACGTGCTCATACGAAGGGCCTACAAGGCCGCACTCGGGCTTTTCGACTGTGCAAGCGCGGAGAAGCTCCTGTCACTGGGGGTGCACAACACTCTCGAGGAGATTGCAGAAGCCCAGAGAACGGCCCAGCTGGAGCGGCTCTCGGGCACGAGAACCGGCCGGCAGGTGCTCCGTAACCTAGGACTGGAGCCTGAGGAGAGCGGACGAGGAGATTGCGGAAGGAGCGGAGGTACCAGAGTGTGTGCGGAGACACGTGCAAGTGTGCCCGATACCCAAGAACGTAAATCCTCAGTACAACAGTGAGCGGAAGGCGGCAAGGGACCAGGGCCTTGATCGACCTCCACGCCTAGAGACTAGCGGTGCCGCATATGTGGACGCGGCGGAATATCAGGACAGGAGGGGAGCTTTCGCCGCGGCGGTGGTCAGTGCGGTCACCGGCGAGACGAAGGCGGCGGCGAGCGTGTGGACACGGTCGGCGCATCAGGCCGAGGAGGTAGCCATCGCCCTGGCCCTCGCCCACCCCGGATGCACGACCGTGCTGAGCGATTCCAGGACCGCGGTGCGGAACTACGCCAGAGGCAGTGTGTGTGTGTGGCAGCAGTGCGGGTGCTGCACGCGGTGAACCCAACGAACAGAGCGGTGACAATCAAGTGGTTCCCGGCCCACATGGGAAGGGACGTGTCAGCCCGAGGCAACGCAAACCACAACGAGACGGCCAACGAGGCGGCGCGAGGTTTCACATACCGCCCCGCCCAACCGGCCGACTCGACGAAGGAGTGGTGGTGCGAAGCCAAAGACAGGATGACGGAGTATAGTGAAGTGTTGAACTGGTATAGACTAGGGCGCAGGACTATGCCCCCGCCTCACCCGGGCCTGACCCGAAGCGAGGCGGTGACGTTCCGGCAATTGCAGACTGGGTCGCTACCCACGCCGGTGCTCATGAAACACGTGTGCTCTAGCGTATATGTGAGTGACTTGTGTCGCGTGTGTGAATCGGAAAGGGCTACTGCGGCCCACATTTTGTGGGACTGTGAACAAAATCCGAGGGAGGCACGGACAGTGACGACGATCCCGCCGTGGCTTGCGGCCGCTGCGGGAAGCGACCAACGGGAACAACAGACACGGGCCGTCCAGTGGATTTCGGCTGCCCTCGAAAAGCAGCGCCCGAGCGAAAGCGCCAGGGCTCGCTACCACCCCAGCACAGGGGCAGGCGCGGGGCCAGAAGGCGGGAGTAGTGAGGGCTGCTCGCCGAGTAAAGGACACCACGCCGAGATGATGTGTGGCCGCATCGCGATTACCCTCCCCTCGTGGGGCTAGGATAGGCGTCCGCCGGATGATCGAATAAAGTCTTTCACTCACTCACTCACTCACTCACTCACTTTTACCATTTCCACTACCTCGCCCCCTATCCCAAACTGCTGTGCTGTCCCGAGGTGATTGATCATTACTTTAGTTTTCTTCACATTAATTTTCAGGCCCACGGTTCTACTCTGTTCGTCTAGTGCGGAAAGCATGCTTTGCAATTCGTCACCCGAGGTACTTAGCAAGGCGACGTCATCAGCAAATCTAAGGTTACTGAGGTATTCACACAACCTATATTAAACATAATTCAATTCATTCTAGAAGTCCTGTGCGTCGATCTCTTGATATAGTAAAAGCTAGAGTAAAAAAAAAAGCATTAACAAAATCCCGATGACCGGAAAATTCCGAAAGCTAAAAAAAAGCACCGCAATGTTGCACTCGAACCTGGGCCTTCGCGTTTATCACCAAGTACTATACTACAGCGCTACAGGGCAGCTGCGAACACGGTTTTTAGAAAATATTTATCCCATAGAATATCCTAGTAGAGTGTTTAGCAAATGAGAGGCGACTGCCGTGAGAAATTTCGGACGGTAAGTTCTCGTGGCGGTACGGGTTGTTGTGCAGGCGGTACGGGTTGTTCTGCAGTAGATGTGGAATATCATTTGCTACCGAAAAATCAAGCATCCAGAAATTTTTTAATAAAGGAACACTGTAAATATTCCTTGTAGCGTATATTTATCTTTATTTATTTGCGTAATGTTTTGTTCTTGTTCAACAAAGTTGACAAGTGTGAACATATAAACCGGGCTTAGACGTTTACATTTGGCTGTGAGTATATAAGATTATTGCGCAGTAAGCATTTTACTTTGGCCGGGTGGCTGAATCGGGTTACAGACAGACAGACGGACAGACGCGGGAACGCCACACGGAACGCGGGGAACGCCAGACTACATACAGACAGACCAAAATTTCTGGTTTTAAGTAGCCCAAGAAAGACTATCATCTTTAAAAAGAAGGGAGCTCGCCACGAGCCTTTTTCTGGTTCCTGGCACAGCCACCGATAACTGTGGCATATCGTCCAGCGCTTTCGGTTACTACAGCGCCCGTCTTGTTTGCCCGGGTGGTTGTTTTCTACCTATCTGCCCCGGCTGATGGAACAGCCCTGACCTTGTGGTCACTTCATGAGCTGGAGTGGTCCATTTATATTGACGTTTGTACGGATACTGTTCCACGTATTTTTCGTGTATCTGAGCGAAAAATTAAACGCGTATCTGCCCACTTCACCGCAAATGTCTTCGAACCCGCCGCGGTGGCTCAGTGGCTAAGGCGTTGTGCTGCTGAGCACGAGCGTGCAGGTTCGATTCTCGGCCGCGGCGGCCGCTTTTCCCGTGAGGTGAAAAGCAAAAACACCCGTGTGTGCGAGATTTCGGCACACGTTAAAGATCCCCAGGTGGTGAAAAATAATCCGGAGCCCTCCACTACGTCGACACGGATCGCCTGCGTTGAGTCGGTGCGTTAAACCCTACAATCAATCAATCAATCAATCAATCAATCAATCAATCAATCAATCAATCAATCAATCAATCAATCAATCAGTCAAATATATGCGAAAGAGGACAGTCTTTTACCGCCCCTTCCACATAGATACCTCTCTATGTACACCGCTCTTCTCTCACGCTCTTCCCTGCGGTCTCACTCCTTCCATGATAAACATGGTGGAGGCTCACTCAAGTCAATTCAATTTTACCGCGTTTCCCTGCTCGCGCGCCATCTACTAGAATCTTTCGTTACTTTTGGTCTTGGAATGTTGCTCGGCAGACCACGCTTACGCGCGATGTATTATTGTATTTTCGGAGGAAATTATTGTTTTCTACGGGTACTTTCATTTGCTATATCATGCAAATACAAATCGCACACGTATCTTCAATTACAAATGCACTGTCAAGTGGTAGTTATATACTGACATTTATTCCAAATATTCCTAACGTTTTCTATTTGCTTGATGATGTTGAAAAGTATGGAGTGTTGTACCAGATTTAGTGGTTTGGACAGGTTTTGCCTGTATAAACTTCTCCTTTCAGAATTGGTTTGATCTTTTGGCCGTGTCGCTAAATCGACAGACAGACAGACAGACAGACAGACAGACAGACGAAATTTTTCGGGTTTGAGTAGCCCAAAGAAAGACTATCCTCTTTAAGTATACTGAGGCTCCATGCGTCTTTGAAGCAAGTGACGTTCCCGCAATTAGTGTCCACAGTCAGCGCCCGGGTGCGTATGCTACGCTCGCGCCGCCACGTCCACCTGTCACGGCGCACACATCAGGCTCATTCTTGTTCCCTATTGACAAGGTCCCGCGTTAACACTGTCGTCATCCCACTTTGCCGGTGATCTAGCGACCCAACTTTAAATCACACGCTAACGAAATTTATAACAGATGATAATCTGTCTTGGGCGACCTAAACATGCAAATTTCTGTCTGTCTGTCTGTACTTCAATTCAGCTGCACGGTCAAAATTAAGAGAATTGTTGAACGAGACGTCTGTTTAGGCGAAACATTTCCAAACTACTCAATCTGGTGGCAAAGTTCGCACTTGTCAATATTGTTGAGCAAAAAGAAAACATTACGAATATTTGAGGCAGAGCATCAACACATAAGGGATATTTTCAGTGTGAATTCTTTTATTAAATATACATGGCTGCTTGACTTCTGCAATAACGAGAAAAAATACCCCTTGAAAAATAAAGGAACTGGCGATTACGATACTTCATAAGTGCGATATTTGGGCGCAGCAGCAGTGCGCTGAGGCAGCACTCACTCGTGGGTTTTCTTGACGGCAGCGATGATGAGCTTCTGCAGCAGCGGCGTGAAGTAAGTCTCCGGAAGGGACCGCGAACTTAGCATTAAGCGAACGCACAGCATACTCATTCGCACGCCCCGCTCACGTTTTCGCCCCAGCGTCGCGCCATCGAGCGCCACGATCGTGTGGCCCAGCATACTGCCCCCTCCTCACCCCCACCGCACACTTTCGGAGAGCGCTTGCTCGCGTCGCCACGGCGAACCGCCCTCCCCTCCCAATTTCGTGACACTCCCCTCCTTTGCTTTCGTTCATCGTTTGCTTTCTCTTTCACTCGTCGGTCTTGCCATCGTTCACTCGGTTACGCCGAAAACGCGGCTCAGCACAGAGACGGTCGCCAAGGGGCTGCGTCCTAAAAATGTTTTGACCCAATACCCAAACACATAAAAAGCGCTTGCGTGCGACACTGGCCCTCCTGGCGGCATTTCAAGAAATTCAACCGTAACGAAAGATCTCAGTAGATAGTGCGAACAGTGGGAACGCGGGAAAATTGAATTCACTTTAGCTAATGTCCTCTGTATTTATCGTAGAAGGAGTAAGGCGGGACGCGAAGAGCGTGAAAGCTAAGCGGGGGAGAGAAGAAAGGCATTGGCGGGGCAGAGGCGGCAGAAGACTATCGACTTTCAACGACATTTCCAGCGAAGTAATCAGATACGACACCAATTTTTTTTCTTTTTAGAGGGGCGATAAGTTTGGTACCACTCATGTTGGCGCCGGCGACAACAACGGCTACGGTAACTTTTTGCGTTTGATGAAGCATGTACGAAATGGTCATTAATCAACTTCGCTCGTACCTTCCATCAAAATTCTGTGCCGCTTCTATGTCGTGTGCACGCTTGTCATCCACCTTTAGAAAGTGAAATACCTCATGATTTTGTGGCGCACTGCTGCACTTGAAACAAATGGACGAATGTAGTTAAAGGCCAATCTAAAACTAGTGGCACACAAGCCGTAAAATACGGACATTTAGTTTATACGATGAAGTTAAATGATGCTGTATGAAAATCAACTCTTGCACATTGGTAGCGCCGCGTCTAGGCTGCGTTTTCTGCCATTTTTGATCCACACGCAGTCTAGATGAATGGCTGGTGAGCTGGACTTATTATCCGAGTAGCACTTTCTACTCACACATGCAAAACAAGATAGGGCGCCTTCACGTCCTACTACGCCTTCACGTTCTTTTTTTAATATTTAGACGAGCATCTCCAGCCATTTGTTCGGGTCAAAATAAACAAAAAAAACCAACGCGCTGCCATGTTCAATGTATTTTTGCTATCGCGCGGTATGCCGAACAACGTTGGGTAACCTTCACGCAACAAGTTCGGCCGACAACACTAGACTACTTACCTGCGTGTAGTCTCTCCACTCCTCCAACTGATTAACCCGGTACCAGACATCTGTGACGGCTGTCCGTGTGAAGTAGACAACTAGGGACTCTCCACCATCCTTCAGAAGTCGATAGACGTTTTTGTACGCCCTTGCCAAGTCCCAGACGTATTGGAACGTTAGAAACGAGTACAAGCGGTCGAACTGGCCGTACTTGTCAACGATCGTTTGCGGATCGCCGCGCTCGATGTCGAACAGCTCGAACGTAACCTCTGGCTCGTCCGTATGGCTTCGTGCGTATTCTAGCATATCTCGTGAGCAGTCGGTTGCCACGACACGTCTGCAGGGGCGAAGACGCGGGAGCTGATGTTCCTTAAGAAAGTTTCCAGTTCCACAGCCGACGTCAAGATACTGGTTCCATTCGTTGGCGGGTCGCCGAAACTTCACGCTGTCCCAGGCTGCGAGGTTATCCCGGTAGGTGTGTTCCTTGAAAGATGTGTAGGAAACCGGGTCCAGGACGGGTGCACTTTCCTGTCTGTGTTTCGGTAACTGTTGGTTTAGCCTGGCGCTTTTCATGGTGGGAATAGGTTTCCGTCTTGACACGAGATTCAAAGGATTCGCACAGACACTGCAAACCGCTTTGAGTAGAGCCTCGCTAGTCGGAAAGAGTATGAATACAAGCACCGGACGCGAGGCAAGTCAAGCGGCGTTATCACTACGTGGAAAAAGCAGCTCGTTGCTTTAACATACAGGCTCGGTGCCTATTTGGGACCACAACACGTTGTTATGACGAAGAATTAAGAGATACGGCTGCAGGCTTATCGCTTATACTTGCTTACACTCCAAGCGTTCTGTGTGCGATAAAGACCCGACGGCGTAGCCCTTATCTTGGTCTTTACAGGGTCGCTGCCCAAGCGGGTGTAACGTTTCAAAAACACTGCGGTTTGAAAAACAAATCATGCACCCCTTCTGCTAATGAAGATGTGGTGGATTCTTTCGCCGTCGTCTGAGTTGGACAGTGAATCGCAGTCGGTTTGTACTTCGACCCGTTAAGCTTTGACTATGGCTCGCATGCTGTTCGGACTTTTGATCTCAGCGTTTTCGCCATTTGACTTCACACGAAGAAAGCTTCGCGTTCAAGCGTCGTCGTCGTTATATGGAGGGGTGCATGATTTTCTTTCTAATTTTTCAAGTTCAGGCGCCCCCCTCCCAATCCAAACTGCTTTGATCGTGTCAGCATTGCGGAACCAGACATACGTCAGCTCCATAACGTGGGAGATTCAGCTTCGATTCCACCCATGGGGCGCGTATTTTTTTCTTTCAATTCACCCCACGATCATCACCATCCCGAGATAAATTTGTTTTTCCTGTAGTACCAGATACTCAAGGCCGGGTGACCGTCATCACCGACTCGCAAGCAGCCTGCCGTAATTTTCAAAAGGGCCGTATCTCAGCGATGGCACTTGCTTTACTACATAAGCTTCAAAATCACGGAAAGCTCCACTGCACATTTATATCATTGTGACACCAGGCCATGATTCCTTAGAGGGTAATGAAGCTGCAGATAACGCAGCTCGAGGCCACTCACACCGGGCTTCAACCCTCATAGGCACTCACCACTCTGCCGACAACCACCCGTCCATCCCCAAGCGCAGCAGAGACATATTAGAGCACTACAGGCTATCAAAAAGACGATACCCGCCACACCACCCGAAGCTAACCAAAGAAGAAGCCACACAATTCCGGAGACTGCAGGCAAATTCATTTCCGCGCGCCACACAGCTGTCCAATATACACCGCACGCTCTTCAGCTACAACTGCAATTTCTGCTCTGGGACGCCCAACACCCTGTACCACATGGTATGGGAGTGTAAAGGCGTCACCGAACTACCTGAAGTCATCGCACCGACACAGGAGCAGTGGGAGGTCCTGCTGACAAGCGATGTCCTGGAAAACCAGCGTGGCCTGGTGACCCGGGTCATTCGAGCTGCAGCTGGCCATGGCATCCCGACAACCATCCCGCGCTCCTTTCTTCCCCCTCAATGGGAACAATAAACGTTTTTTCCTCCTTTACCTGTAGTGCGTTTTCGATGCAGCATACGCCATCAGTAAGACATAGACAGCTTCGCTTTAAAAAAAGCTTTGCGGAAACGCCGTGCAACCCGAATAAAAGAAAACCTAGGAGGTGCTCTTGTAGCCACTGGTGCAATGATAGAAGTGTGGAAGAAGTTACGTGTGTTTTTTTTCCGCTCTCAAGAGGTCCCTGGCAATTGCGTATTACCAACGGCGGCGAAGTCCGGCACACCGAGGCCCTCCATCACTGCGCAGACCAGCCGTCGCACGGCGCAGACGGGGCGACGAGATTGGAGTGAGCGAAAGCGGAGGAGTAGGCGTGTGCGCGGAAAATACAGATGAAATAACACCGGACTTAGACGTTTAGATTTGGCGGTGAGTATATAGGACTATTGCGCAGATAATGTTTCACTTTGGCCTGCTGGCTGAATCGAGTGTCCCACGCGTCCCACGCGTGCACAGAAACCGATCTGCGCCATCAAGCAAGCGCCATCACAGCTATCTGCGATCAAGCCTTTGTGAAATGCCGACGTAGCGTTGTGTACAAAATTGCTCTGTCGTGAGGCAGACACTATATCGGCCAGACCGGCAGATGCTTAAACGTTCGCCTCCAAGAGCACAAGAACAAGGTCAGGAGCGTTGCCACCGACGGCCAGCTGGCTGCCCACTGTAAAAAGTGTGTCTCGGGAAACCTGTGTCATTCTCTGTACGACCAAACAACCGTCTTGTATTTTCAAGAGAAATTGTTGAACCGCTCGGGCCTGAGGCCGTCAGCTTTAGAAAAATTGATTTCTTGAAGCGCACGCAGAGAATACACTTTATAAGCGACCCCAAACCAAGGTCGGTCCGGGCTCCTCTATCAATGCGTCAGCAGACGCCGTCTGATATAGTGTTAGCTTTATCGAAAGCGGCGTGCTTGAATTAGCGGGACTGCGTGGTGTACACGTTTCGATGGAAGAGATGGAAGAGAAGGCGGCGAGGCGGTGTGCGGGGGCCGAGCGCAAGCGCCGCATAGCGGGCCGCGGCACGCACTTTCATTCTCCCCTCGGGGAAATGCGGGGGAATTTTTTCTTGTCTTGCTCACCGTTTTTTATGTTTCCCTTTCCTTTCCCCTCTCTTCGTGCTGGCCAGACGTGTTTATAAGCGCTGGTTCTGCAATAAACGTTTTGTTGAAAGTTAGCGCTTGTCCCGTCCACTCCTCGTCCTGTGTTTTTATTTAGCGCTTGTTTTCCGTCTGACGATGAACCAACACGCCCAAACCTTTTCCCTTCTCATTACAACGAATTGGACTTCCTCTCTCCGTGCCCGTACTATTGTCGCTAGGGGCCACGTCACTGGGGTATTGTCACAGAGGGGTGGCTGCAGCCGTTCATGCCTATGTGTCCGAGAGCAGGCGTCTGCCCTGTTATCCTTTATTATTACGGGTATATTTTCTGAAATTCAACCGTCACTTTCAATTTTTAGCCAATTCTACCTCCTAATCTCGCGCTGTTAATTTCTGGATGCCAACGGATAGCCATCTACTTTTAAGTTGTGAGCGGGCGAATTAGCCCCCCTCTTGCTCGATTCCTGGCCGATCCCCCGCGTGTGTATGCGCCATAAGACGTGAAACAACCACTGCAACAGTAACAATTTTCTGTCCATGCTGGACGAATTTGTTTGGCCTAAACAGCTCTTGTGTTACAAACAAGAAATATGTAAAAGAAAGGGCCAGAACGGCTGACCGCGTAATGCCCTGGATTACCGTTAAAATTGAGATTCGGCGAATGTAACACCTCTAATCGTAATAATAGCGTAATTGGAGGCGATTGGTCTTACAGAGCTTTGAAAATGCAAAAACTAAAAAAATTGAAAAGAAATAGCGAAAATGTCTAACCGTGTAACGCGCTTTATTTACACAAAAAATCCGATTTGGCGGAAGTAACACCTGCAATCATTATAATAATGTTAATGGGGAATAACTGGTCGGACAGAATCTTTAAAAACCCAAAATTTGTCTGTAAAGAACTCACACTCTAGATATGCGGCATAAGAATGGTACGCCCAAACTATTCTGTGCATTCTGCATATTTTTACAGCAGTAGCAGCATCAAGAATTGAATTGAATTCAGCCACCTAATTCTGGTGCGTTTACTATGGGGGGACAGAAGGGGTACACCGTGATAGGTTGGCGGGAACGTAGGAGAGGCAGTTGCGTGGCAGGGACTGTAAAGACAATCACATTTCGACTACATGTCCGGCGAAGGGAGCAGATACATGGACAGTTCGTATTTATTCTGGGACAGCTGTTCCGTTTGTATTCCTTTCTGTGGCGCGTAGAGCGTTCTCTTTTGATTGCACCATGGATAGGCGGTCCGCATATTGAGAAGGGCAAATTTTTCTCGACACTTTTAAGTTTGGGAAGCTGCTTGTCTGCAGATGTGCCCTGCTGTTCACAGAGCGATGAATGGACGCCTGGAGGGAGCTAAGCGACGTACTACATATCTGAAGTTGCGGCGATTGTGACTGCTGGGTGGCTTACAATGTGTGATGTGATGACAATGTGTGATTCGCTAGCCGCCCACCTTGGCCTTAGTAGGGTTTAACTAGTAATCATCTTCGGTAACGTCTTTGCAGTTATTATCAGCGTATCGCCATCGCCATGGTGAGCGCTCCCCGTGTCGCGCGCGTTTTGATCAGTTGAAGAAGACGAGAAATACGACGAACACCAACACGATGGTCAGCGGCGATTGCATCAAAGTCATCTGCAGCATCTGCGCCGTAAGCCGTTCCCATACTCAATTCAGACATAAAAGCAGAAGGCCTTTTTCTGTAATTTAAAACCTCTTCGGGCTTGTTATCTCATTTATTACCCTAAAGAATTTTCAAACAGGGTGGGGTGGGGGGCAACTGTCGTTGTCGCGGAGTTCCGACAAACGGCGGACACTTCTTCGATTTATCTTGATAAAAACTCAGATATGGTTATCGGTCAACGCACTATCCTTTGCAGAATTCCCTACATTTTTAACCAGGCGATCACAATTCTGTTTGGCCCTATAGGTCTTTCAACTACCCAGAGCGCTGCTGTTCCGGGTTCCTACCGCGGCCCGATCGAAGAGGTCAGTGAAAAAGCCCCCTGGATGGGCGAGGGATCAGAAAAAGGCTATCACGCAAGAAATAACGACGACGGCGCAGAACCTTTCGTAATTTTTCACTGAGCGAAGGTGGAAGGCATTAAAGTACTACCCGGCCAACTTCAATGTTGCGACGGCCAGGGTAAGCATCGGCACGGAAGACTCAAGCACCTAATGTGAGCAGCAAGACCGCAACCAAGCAACCTCACCACGGCAATACAAGGGAGACGGCCGCAGGCTTAAAAGAATACCTCAGGAGGCTTAACCGACGCCCGAGAGGAATGAAAACGAAGAGATGGACAGACCGTCAGGACTGCGCTGACGACAGCAACAGAAAGAGCGCCCCCGGCAGGGACGGCAGTAATTGGAAACATAAGCGGCGGCCCGCGGCCTCCTGGGGCAACCAAATTGCCGAAAGAATGGAAAGAGGCAGAGGCTTCTCCCCAAACCCGGCAAAGCGCTGTCCATGCCCATCTCCCTTACCGTGGGGAAGGTGAAAACCTCTACAAGAAACAAACCAGTGATGAGCGACAACACCTGGGCACCCAGGACGCCCTATCTCATTTATTAACCTAAATTCACGTACGGCGGGAATTTTCGAGAAGAAAACGATAGGGGAAGAGAGTCGGAACCCGTCGGCTCGGGGGGGCACCCCTCAGGGGCAGTCTTGTCGCGTTATCTGGCCCTCCTGCCCCTGCCAAGTCTACTCAAACAAATCGTGGACCACGCGCTGTACGCCGACGCGTGGACGAACCGAGGTTGGGCGGAGGAAGCCCGACAAACGTCTGTCAGCTGCGCTCCCCAGAAATCGAGTCAGCCGGGACGACCCAAGGGATGCAAATTTGACGGCACAGCCTAAACCGACGCAACAGATCGATCCTGGGTCTTTAATTACCCCAGTTTTGCACGTAAAGACAAAAACTGCCGCAGATATGGTTATAGCAGAGTGAAGTCAGACAGCCTTACGCACTGCATCTGATCTGTCCCTAGTGTAGCAGAATGTAGTGTAGTGTACCTAGTGTACTTGCGTAAATACGCCCTAGTGTTTCAAGTACAGAAACGCGAATTCCCGAACCGCACCACAGAGGCATTGACAGGCGCGCAGCGCTACCCGGCGCAGCACGACACACTCTGTTGCAAAACGGAAAGAGGCACCGCACACATCATAGGATATGCCTCCCCAACCCCCCGAGCAAAGTGTACCGCGGCCTGACGGCCAGGGGAGGCGTTGCGAACCGATAGCACCCCGTCTGGTGGCGGCGAAGCGCTTCTCCCAGACGAACAGTATAGTACTTCTGTATACCGGCAAGCCAGGTCTCTTCGCTGAAGCGCTTGTAACGCCCTTGTATTTTCGCTGAAGCGCTTGTATCTAAAGAGCTAGTGGGGCTTTTCGATAGGTGGGGCTCATTCTCTCGTTTTGGCACTTATTCCAGCCACTTCGCACCAAGAGCGGAAGCGTACGTTTCAGCTTCCGCGTCTTGATTTTAGAGTGAAAGTTCTATTACACACTTTCACGCAAGGTATTCATCGCGTCGCAATGACCTTGAGCTGCCGAGCGCAAGTATGGCAGGTGAAGCGCCATGCGACGTGATCCACTGCGGATAGGAGTTGCACCTTTGCTCGCTCGGCGCCTTGTCGCTCCGGTATCACGTGACCGGGCAAGGGTTTCACGGCTGCTTGGCCGGCGCTTGGTCACTCAGTCTAACCATGGATGGCCGGTGACTTGGGCGTCCGTGCCCGTGCTTCAGCGCGAGCGACAGGCTGAATCTAATCATCCCGTAGATAAAGCAAGACGGCAGTCGGAGAAAAATCGGGGATATGCCGTGCTTTGGCTACGGTATTCCGTAGCTGGCGCAAGGAAACCTTCAGTCATTTCTTTAGTCCCGTGAGCAAAGCTGTCCTTAGGAAAAGGGCAACATAAAAATCTCTTTAGGGGGCAATTTGCTATAATTACGTCTGATATAAAAATGTAAAAATAAAATCCTGCTGAAAAGCGAGCTGAAATCTTTGGGCTTTCACAGTTGTGAGCACATCTCCCATTCCCTTCCCTGTGACTTATCGGAAGCAAAGTATAGGGTTTCAAGAGACCCTGCAACACTTGAGATAAACACTTTTACGCTTTCCTTCACGTCTGGAAGCAATAGGAAAAGCTATTCTTATCACCAGCATGGAGTGGCATCAATTTGGCTCGTTGCAGCAAATACGCCTTCCGTTTATGCTTTGCTTTAATTTGTGGCTATGTTTTTAAGGTGGCTAACGAATGCGTTCATTGCTGAAACTGCACGAAAGCCGTCCAATAGCCGTTACACCGCTGCAATGACGTCATTCCAGCGGTCGAAGAACGGCAAGACCAGTAAAGAAAGAAAATTTATTGTGTTTCTAAGCTTTCTGTTGGACAAACAGCAGTTTTTTTGGTGATGTATTTGGGACCACTAACCTAAGTAATGGATGTTTGGTTGACTACGTTCTGCAAGCATTCAATATTTCGAAAATAAGTTGAAAAAAGGTGTCGCAGGGTCCAGTCCAGCTGTTTCTGGAGGTTATTTTGAAACGGAAAAAAGGAGACATTTCGAAAGAAGCAGGACAAATGTAGTCCCTGTTTCCTATTTCATGCTGTACTCTCATTGCGCTTACAAATACCTACTCTATGGAGTTGCATGTTTCCGCGTCCTGTGAAATGTTTCTTTTATTTAATTCCAAACGTTCGGCTCTGTTTGCAGGTAGTGAACTCCCTTTCTCTTCTTCAAGGATTTGCCTCATTTGTAATGTCGCCTTTTCGTAAGTACCTTTGGTTAACGTTATCGCTTTAGCACGGTGAGACATCAATAAACCAAATCCGTGATAGTGCGGCGCGTTTGGTCTTAGGATTTCCTGTTTCGCATAGATTAAGCAGCAAAGCGTTCGGATCTAGCAGCAAAAGTTTGAGGTGGCCGCTTGCCAGGATATGCTACCTTGCCGTCATCATTTAT
Source organism: Haemaphysalis longicornis (assembly GCA_013339765.2). Taxonomy (NCBI): domain Eukaryota; kingdom Metazoa; phylum Arthropoda; class Arachnida; order Ixodida; family Ixodidae; genus Haemaphysalis; species Haemaphysalis longicornis. Next base: position 61,316,717 of record CM023453.1, read on the forward strand.
TTTATTTTATTTATTTATTTGTATATACTCCTACCTCGTAACGAGATCTTAGCAGGGTGGTTTACTTCTTTGTGACGAGTACATAACATGGCACAGAATTATACAGAAACATAGTCGATGGCAGGTAAAAAAAGAGACGCACAACAACAACAATCAAAGCAAGTGCGACTCGACTAAGGATAATAGAATACAAACATACTGAGTGGCGCAAATACACAACACACAAGGAAGAAGACACGGACAGGCGCTACGTGTCTTCTTTCTTGTGTGTTGTGTATTTGCGCCCCTCAGTATGTTTGTAGACCTCAACCAACACGCCCAGCAACACGTTCTCTTTAAGGATAATAGGCTTTGTGAAACATCATTCGCCAGGTCATTCAAGTCTGCAATGGCAATGGTACGTGTGAAAACGAGAATATTTAAAACAGTAATTTCGCGGAATAAGTGGTGTAATCATGAGGAAGTGCCGTTTTCTGGTAGCCTAACCTGAAGAATAGGATAAAATGTGCGGAGTATCTACACGGTAGTGCCCTTTGACTAACTGAAAAAAATTTTTAGCGGCAGATGTGATTTCTCTCGGGAACTGTTTGGAACCCGCTTTTGTTTAGAGTTCAGTAATGGAGGAGCGACCAAATGAGTTATATATAAATCGAACTGCTCTCGTTTTTATTCTTTCTAATTTTTCTATATTATTCCCAGTGAAAGGGTCCCAAATGACGATTGCTTACTTCATTATTTGCGAATTGTTGAATTGTAGGCAAGAAGGCGTAGAAAACATCGGGTGTGGCAGAATTTCACGAACGCCTTAAGAAAAAAAGTTTCCGATGACATTTTGCGGTTACAACATCAATATGCTACGTCCAAGAGAGGTCATTTGAAATCCAAACACAGAGATATTTGTACTCATGCACTTCTGAAAGCAAAACGGTGTTTTCTGTGGAACAAAACAAAAGCTGTCGCTTTTTATGTAATATTATTTCAAATACTGTTTCTTTTTTCAAAGTTTTTCGATATTTTGCCACTTATTGCGTCGCTCTCCTGATTCCCGCTTACGTTCACCAAAGAAACGTTTGTAGGGTGTCCCGCATCCGTGTTAATGTCCAATATGATTTGCAAACAAGCCATTGACCGGATCCCTCTCATAGAAGCAATGGCTACTCTGCTAGCATAGTTTTTCGACTAAAGTTGTACAAGGGGCAAAGTTCCCTCTGAAGTGTGACGCTGGCCTTATCTTCTAAACCCACCCGGCTCAGATGGAGAAATAAAGAAACGAACAGATGGCTCGGTTGGGCGTTGGGCTGCAGGGCACGAGGACGCAGCTTGGATCCTGTCTGCGGTGGACGTTTTGCTTATGAAGGCGAAAAACGAAAACGCCCGTGTGTCAAGACTGAGGCACGCGTTATTCCGTAAACCCCAGGCGGTCTGCATTCATCCGAACTGCTCCACCACGGCGCACGTCGTAGCCCATGGATACAGACTCGGCGTAGACAACTCCAAATATTTTGATATGCTCCCTTCTGTTTGTCCATGGTCACCGATGTCCTGTACTTCACAAGACCCTAAAGAGTGAATTGAAATCGAGGCTTAGACGGACGCCCGTCTGGTCGGGAATGACATTACAATACATAATAAAGAAGACGGCGACCACAAGAGAAAATAAAACAATGACGCTTCGACCCCCCGAACGAGAGCCTTGTTCGCTCCCGTTCGGGGGGCCCAAGCGTCAGTGTTTTATTTTATCTTGTGGTCGCCGTCTTATTTAGTGTATATTCTAACCCTAAAGAGTAACGCGTATAAAAACCCACATGGGAACACTTTGTAAAGACTGTGGCCACAGCGTCATCATTTGACCACCCACCTGGACAGCAACTGAAAAAGTCATTCCGCTCGTTCGCAACCGTCGCCGGGAAGCTGGTGTTACCCCCCGTCGGTGCTTTAACCTCTCAACGCGGCTGGTTATTTTATGTCCGCAAGCTAGCTACGACGAAGATGCCGTAGATAGTTTCTACGATGACGTAGATTCAGCAATGAAGACGGGAACAACGCAGTTGACGATTGTTATGGGTAAGGAGCCAATGGGAAAAAGGTCGGTGGGAAACTCTTTGGAATGGGCAGTCGCAACAGCCGAGGAGATACACTGGTGAGATTTGATGAGGGAAATCCCCTGAGGTTGACGGACGCATTCCTCTAGAAGTGACTTCTACAAATGGGCCAGTTTTTTATTGACGATGCCACCCGAATGAGTGGCGACACGTCTTATGTTTTCTTTTAAACATTGTTGAGTAATACCAGTGTGCTTTTTGAAACTCAACTACAAACGAAAGAATACGAAATGGGCATAGAAACTTTTGGGAAGCTTGCACTCACGTGCATGGCTTGAATGGCGAAGCTGTTGTAGGTAAGCATTGCTGGGCACGCAGTCAAGTTTAACTATCATTGTTTATTTGCATAGTTGGGGTCATCATATTCATCGAAGAGGTCGTCATCTTCTTCGCGGCTAGTGATGAATTCAAGGTCATCCTAAGCATTGTAGACTTCCTCCAGCTCTTCGCTATCGACTTCAGGTAGCGGTGCAGGATGGGCAAGTCGTGTGGGGAGATTGGCACACTCGTAGCCATCCATGTCTCCAATTATCAATAATGGCTTGTAGAGAATGCGGCGGCCACGGTGACCTCTCCCACGCTGGGTGTTTTTTCACTTTAGCATTAGCGCTGGAGTGTTTTTTACATGCGCGGTAGCGCTTGACGACAGCGCTGGAGTTTTTTTTTTTTTTTTGCTTTACTGAAGCCACTGCTCGAGCCGGGGACTCGGCGGTCACCGCGAGGCACGCGGTCACGACCGCTCGCCATGTTCTCGCTCCTCAGGGTTTTTGCCAGTTTTTTTTTTTTTTTTTGCTAAAGCCACTGCACGTGCCGAGGACACTTGGTAGTCACCGCAAGGCACATGCTCACGAGCAAGTGCCATTTTCTTGGTACTTTTTCCCTGCAACGGCAAACTTACGCCAGTAACAACAGCTCCGCCCTGAAAAGTCCCAACGGTAAAACAAAAAAACGAAGAGACCACCAAGGTATTGTGCAGGACGGGGAGAGGATAGCCAAATTCGGAGAAGCGATCAAAGTCCGGTTATGTACAAAGGAAGGCTGCATCTCGAAAGTGGAAGAAGAAAACTCGGGAAAACTAAGAAACCCAGCCTGAAGTCAGTCAGAGCCAGGATGCAGGAATTTAAATTAACCATTTAAACCAAATTCGCGCTTCTGAAAAAGAACAATGATAGTGTAGAGCTTGAATGACAACCTACAACGCCCATCACAGAATCAGTAGATGTGGGAGAAGCCACATGTAGGGAGCAAACTAGAAAAATAAACTAGAAAACAAGGAAGCTAATTGGGAAACGTAAGAAAATGAAAGTCTTGGAGCACGACGAATCAAACTGAAGTAGCAGAGCTGCCGAAACTGATTAAGCAGAAGTAAAACAAACGAAATTCGTGCGTAGATCGCAATGATCGAGGAAACATTGCAGAGATGAGGAAGCCCTAAAGCAAGTAAGAACAAACTAGCCATAGAGACTAGCAACGAAGGATTATGGACAGCATGGGCGAGATAATAAACGTAGCAGAATGATGACGGCGACATTAGACCATGATAAACTACACAGCGTACAAGTTTAGCTTGCGGTGTCCCACTAGTAACTAAAGGGGAAGTTGAAAGGCTCTCAAGGGCAGTACGTTTTTCATCAACGACAGAATCACCGTGGATCTTTTAAAGAAGAGAGGAGATATTATACTGAAGTAGCTTGTTTCACTATTTTAGAAATGCTTAAGGTGTCTAAAAGTCCGTAAGCCTGGAAAACCGCCAACATAATTTTGATTCACAAGAAAGGAGATACCAGACCATAAGAGTTATCCATCAGCCTACTTTAAGTTATATAGAAGCTGCTTAGCAAAGTAATGGTTAACAGCGGAAGTGACCGCCTAAATTCTCAACAACCTTGAGAGAAAGCAGCGTTTAGGAAAGAATCCATGCCGTCAGTGAAGTCAGAAACATCCCCAGGATTTAATACGTCCATTTACATGACCTTTATAGACCATGAAGAAGGGTTTGAGTCAATAAGTACCACAGCATTGCATGAAGCATTAAAATACCAGGGAATAGAGGATACGTACATACGACTCCTAGTCGAGATATATACGGCCTGTACGAGGGCAAAAGTCCTTCACAAGTAAGGCCTGAAAAATTTCCACTCAGCAAGGGGGTATCAAACCGGGATGGCTACCACTCCGCCAAAGTGGTTCCCCACGGTGGATGTCTGGAGGAGGTGCTTAGGAAGCTTAACTGGGGCACCGCAAGATAACGGATAAACGGAGAATAGTTGACCCATTTTAGCATTGCGGACGACATAGTATTTCTCAGTGAGTCTGCGAGCACCTGACATAAATGCTTGAAGAACTACAATCGGAAAGCTGGGGCATGGAAAGCTGCTTCAGCTTAGGAAACGTATATACGCTAGAACAGGTACAAGAGTACTCGGACAAGTTGTCATTTCCGACCCAAAGCAACGAAAGAAATACGGTGCAGACGAGGTACGGGCTGGGCTGCACTCCGCAGACACTCCCAATTAATGAGGCGTGAGCTACATCTATCATTCAAAAGAAGAAATCTTTCAAAAGAAGAAATCATTAAAAAGAAGAATGCATCCTGCCGGTGATGACTTTTGGAGCGGAAACTTGACACCTTACCAACAACAACTGTAAAGCGAAATTGCGTCGTCCCAACGGACCATGGCACGAAGAGTAATATGAGTAACTCTTAGGGAAAGGAATCGAGCTTCCTGGATCAGGGAACAAACTGGACTAGATAATATCATAGTCGAAATAAAGAAAAACTAATGAACTTGGGCTGGTCATGTAGTGAGTCGAAATGCAAGCTGGTGGACCACGGTGTAAGATACACTTTTAGGTGAGCACACAGCTTGCAAAATAAACGTTTGCTCGTCGTTCTAATAAATCGCCAAACGACGCCGCTTAGACCGTTGCCTGCAGCGCCCTCCAGCGCGAGAAAAAAGAAGCTGCGTGAGCGCCAGACACTCGGAGGTGTTCGGATCTTTTCGGCTCCTCGTCGGGCCTTCTCGGCAGCTTTCGTAACCGGTCGCCTGCTCGCCGCGGCTTGACGAGTTCCGCCGGCCGATGGGGCAGACGATAATGTGGAGAAGGCCGTGCGAAAGCATTTTCGCTCGCCGCAGTGTTTCAACGGGCTCTGGACAGGTGTTTTGAGTCGGCAAAAATCAGAAAAATATATAAAAAACTAAACCGAGGTACATTTGTGCCGCGGTAGCCGTTGAACACGCACGAAAATAATGTTTCATGCTTGCACAACAAAAAAATGGTGTGGGAGGGCTTTATGGAGGACTGCAACGTCGGTACGCACAGCTGGCGAGAAAACGTGACATTATTTAACGTTTCCTGCGATCCTAAACGCATGAATGCGTGCTCTTGCAGTCGGCATTTCTATGAAAAAGCGGTTGTGTGAACGGTACTTTTCGGAGCTTGGTGGGAAGGAGAGGATGGTGCGACGATAATTGGAACAGTTTGAAAAATTTTCCTGGGCGAACCGCCGCTCTGTTCGCGCTCAAACTTCACACGAAGGTCGCATTTTGTGGTCTATTTTGTTTGACACCGGTAACAACGACGGCACCTACCTGTTTTCCTAAAATAGATAAAAACCGTTTTCGCCCATGGGAAAATGTCCGACGATTTTTACGTGCGAACCAGCGCAAGTTGATCTTGGAATGACAGCGCCACCTGGGGTACTCAGAGCAAAACGAACGTTTTGGATTTACGGCGAGAAGGAGCCAAATGGAGTAGCAGACGATCAGAAAATCTCTTTCGTCCCTAGTTTACGATGATCACAAATACTTGCATAACATCTGATACCAATCATAATAAAATATTCCCACGGTTGATCGTTGCCAATAAACGTTGAATTTGTTTCCTCCCTGCTTTCACATTTCTGATTGTCTCGTACCCCATTTGGCTCTTCCTAGCGTGAATCCCAAACGTGAGTTCTCGCTCTGCCTACGTCAGGTGGCGCCGTCGTTCCAAGATCAGTTTGCGCTGGCTCGCCCGTCCAAATCGGCCGCCATTTTCCCGTAGGCGATATTCGTTTTTATTAATTTTCAGAATAAACAGGTACGCACCATCGCTTGTTACGCGGTGTCAAACATAATAGACCACAAAATGCGACCTTCGTGTGAAGTTTGAGCGCGAACAGAGCGGCGGCTCCCTCAGGAATTCTTAAAAGTGTTCCAGTTATCGTCGTACCACCCTGTACTCCTGAACGTTGAAAGAGGTGCGCACTCGCAAACAATGCAGTGCCGTCGATTTTTACCATTGGCTACAGCACCCCAGCTACTCAGTACAGAAGCGGCAAAAAGGAGGCTCCCGCTGCCGGAACAGCGCCCCGAAATGCAAGCAACGCAGCTGAGGTGCTGGAATAGATTAAACTAGCGGCAAGTCCGCTGATGCTGCTTCATCGTAAATGACGTTGAACAACTGCAGCAAGTTCACGCACGAATCAGCGGAGACGAAGCGGTGTTTTAGAAGTCACTGACCGTACCCAATGTTCAGAGGAGCTTCGGCGCGGCCTACAAATGAACGGAGGACGCCCGCACTGGCGCAGATTTAACAATGCGGTAAAATCACGCGTTAAGATCTCGTTGCGCGAGCTCACATGGTGCGCTTACACAAGCAAAGTTGCTTTGCATTCATAGCGCTGGTGCATGCAAACCATCTTGCTCTGGACAGTTGTTGGTGAAGCCACGGAAGTCTACGGCGCTAAGTTACGGGTTCTGTCACCAGGTGACCTTTCATTGGATGGTATACGTGCGGGGCCACAGACTTTGACAGCTTTTTGGGCCGCTGTGTCCCAACCTAAAAGACTATCTTACACCGTGTGGTGGACCACCAAGGTAACAAAGTGGACTGAGAGACGGATCTAGAGAAGGGGGAAGGCCAATAACAAAATGTTTAGGGTAAAAAATGAACTCGAGCAGCGCACGAATGGGGCGGTTGGGCGTCAATGGGAGAGGCCTTCGTCCTACGGTGGACCTAATTAGACTGTTGATTATGATGAGGCATCTTACCGGTACTCACCTTCGGGGCAGAAACTTGGAGGCTCACTAAAGGGGGTTCAACATAAATTGAGGACGACTCAGAGCGAAATGGAACGGAAGACCATAGGTGTAACATTAAGGGACAAGAAGAGAGCGGAGTGGGTAAGGAAACAAACGCGATGTTAAGGTCATATTAGTAGAACTTAAGTAGTAGTAATGACGTGGGCAGGGCATGTAATGCGAAGGCACGATAACCGTTGGTCATTAAGGGTAATAGAGTGGATCTCTAGAGGAGGCAAGCCTTGCAGGGGGCGCCAGAAAGTTAGATGGGCAGATAAGATCAAGAAGTTTGCAGGGATAAATTGGTCACAGTTGGCACAGGACCGGGGTAATTGGAGAATAATGGGACAGGCCTTTGCCTTGCAGTGGGCGTAGATAGGCTGGTGATGATGATGACGACGGACAAACCCTTCTCAGGGGCTGCTGTTTCCGTTTCCATTCGCCAGCTTTCCCGGCACGCACTCGTATTTTCAACCTCACAACGCGTTCCACGAAACATGGGGATCTAAGACGTTCGCCTTAAATGCGTTAAAAATTTTAGAGTGGAAGATATGGATCCTGGCATGTACCGCAATACTATCATCATCATAATTGTACATTAGATCTCGTCCATCGCCATTAGAGGGGTTCGATCGGGACTTTCAGCTCCGTTCTCTGGCAGCGCAACCTTGACTAGGTGGGCGTCCTTCGACTGGGGAGCGTTCCTGATTTTAATCTTCAATCTCAGATGTGATGTCGTAAAGAGAATGGTACGAACTGGAACCCAGAAATTCAGGGGTACCATGGCCGATTGTGCCTCTAAATCCCTATTGTGACTCTAGAATTAACCTTTAGAGAATTAAATACCCCTGAAGATCTGGCAATGGACTCAGGCAGCGGTGCATACGGAACTTGTGAACTTTGTCGCTGAGGAAACACATAATTTGCTGCGAATATGCACCAAAAGAAACCGTGGCAGCTCTCACTACGCTAACCATTGTAGGAGCCACCCCAACACTTGTTAAGCAATTTATTCATACTCGATACCGGATTTCAAGATGGATTGTTGGGTCTGATGATTGAAATTCTTCCGTTTTCGTCTTTTTCGTGCGTGAGTCTCTGTAACAGTATGCTGTTGCCGATCGCAAGGATTATTCACTTATTTGCTGCGCGGTGTCCTCCTTTCTTTGCGATCGTATTTAATGGCAAGAACGAGTAAAGAAATTGAGGATAGGGTAAGTAGAATGGTGAGAACCGTAACGGCACGGCGGAAGCTGTCGCTTAGGTTGGCAAGGCAAGAAGTCGGAGAGCAGAAAAAAAATTGCCCGCGTGTCTGCTCCTTTCGTTGCAAATGTCGACGCAAGACGATAGTCGACTTTCGCCCCTGGCAATTAAATGCATCCCTTCTCTTTTCCGCTCACCTCTCATGGTGTTCCTCTCCCGTATCGTTCCTTCCAAGATAACACTCCAGACGTTTGCTCAAGGCAACTTAAATTGACCACGTTCCACTGCTCCACGTCGGGTGCCTCGATGCCAGCGCTGCTGTACCGACGGAGACGCGCGTGAATCGAGGCGCCCTACTGATAACGTTTATAGAACCACGTTTGCCGTACTCCACCGACTCCACCAGCGTTCCAAGCGAAACGCGGAATCAACGCCGCCTGTAGAAGCATTGCCTAACGCGTGAGCGAAAAATGGCCATACAGCCACTCTCCTGTTACTCTCTGCTACCCTTCCCCCCTCCGAAGCCTTCCTGCATGTTTTCATGTCCTCCGTCCAGCGCCGCTTTTTGGAAACTATGCGAAATAATTGACAGTTCGTTTAGCGTTCCCCAGGCGGCGCTAATACGCCTTCTTCTTTTTCAGCATGCCTGTCTGGCTTGGTCCGTCGCTGATAAAACCAATAAAACCGCCTTTGCCTCGAAGCAAAATTACTCGGGCTTCCGCAGGCTGATGCCAGCTTTGCGCGCTTATTATACTTGGATCACGGGTTCCGAAATTTTCTGAGTGGGGCATCCCCACACTGTCCCCTCCGCGTTTCGCTGTTCTTTTGTACCCGCTGCTCGCACTCTGCATCCGTACGCACTTTTAAAATTGATGACTGTACTGTAGAAGCGCTCGGACAGCGTGGCGGACCCCTCAGCTGCTTATCCTTTTGTTTTCTTTAATCTGAAATTTACAAGCACGTGATATTTTTGGAAAGTAATGGTGGAAATGAGCGCCTGAACAAAAAATGTGCACGCAATTTTTTCTTCCCTAAATCCTCCAGAGAGAAAAAAAATGGCTGCACCATCCGAAAACATCGTTTTTCCGTTCGCTATTTGCCTACCCGAAAATTAATACGTTCTTACCCTATTTCAGTTCCGCCTAAGTGAGTTATTTTTGGGAAAATGCAGCAAGTATGAAGCGAGCGACACGTTGAACGAGATCCCCAGCGCGCCCCAGAACTATCGCCCCGTCGCGGCTCAGATGTGAGCTAAACGGCAATTGATACCCAGCAGGCAAGATGACAGACACACGTCGTAGACGTGGGTGAAGCATTCGCGACTCGCGAGCAGTGACGTAAGGGGGGATGTACGCCGGCGCGCGCCACATAGCGGATGATGCCTGAACTAAGCTTCCCTATCCTTTCCATTGAAAGTAGTAGTAATAACTTTTATTGAGAGAAGAGTGGCCTTGTGGGGCCGTCGATGGAGTGGGGCCTTACTCGCAGGCCCCAATCTTGGTTAGCACCTCCTACCTACGGGCCGCAAGGTCCGCGTGGACGTTACTGGAGAGGCTGGACAGAAGGATCTCCCATCGCTCTTTGGGTTTGGGGGGGGGGGTGGGGGGGGGTTGGCGGGTGGTGTATGGGTAGTTGTGGTGTTGGTGTCTTTAGTGCTGTGCATTCCGATATTATATGTCTTAAGGTTCCTGCCGTTGTGGTACAAAAAGGGCATATGCTCGAGTATTGTTGGGAATACATTTTATGCAGTACCGTCCGGTGTGCTAACGATCCCGCTTGTATTATTCTTAATGTAGACTGATCCGTGCTGTTAAAGGTGTGATGTGGCTCCGGCAGTTTCTGTCTTTGTTCTCTATACATCGTGACGATGTCTTTGTAAGTGGTGAGGGGTGTTGCTAAGTCTTCCCCCGCTCCTTCCTGTACCTGGCGGGACATATCTCGGGCGTAATAGTCAGCCATGTTGTTGCCGACAAGCGTGGAATGTGCGGGTGCCCAGACTAACTCAATCTCTGTGTCCGGTATTGTTCTGTGCTTAGTTAGAATTCTTGCTGCCTCGGAGAAAATCACCCCCCTGCGGTGGCCTGTGTAGGCCCTTTTGCTGTCCGTGGCTAAGTGCGAGACTCCGGGTTGGGATAGTGCCAAGGCGATTGCCACTTCCTCGGCAGTGGTGGTGTTCGTGGTTTTCGCAGATGCCTTGGCGATGAGTCTGTCCCTGGTTGTTACGGCAATGGTAGCCCTGTTGCAGCCTTTGGTCAGAGCCGCGTCAGCATATATGACGTTGGGGTTGTTGCCCAGTTGTGTTTCTAGGGCTTGGGCACGCGCCTCTCTTCTGGCGTTGTCATCTCCGGGCGCCATGTTACGGGGGAGGGGTTTTCTAGTGATCTTGGCCCGCCATTGTTCCGGGACCCGATCCATTGCCTGCGTTGGCTCTGGTTTCCATCCAATCTTTTTGAGGACTTCTCTCCTGTGTTTAGTCTCGCTTAGGCGCACTCTTTCGTTCGAAAGGTGTGCCTCCACGAGTTCGTTCACGGTATTATGGACTACCATCTCATACAGCCGTTTGGTTGATGTATATACGGGCAGTCCTAGGGCTTGTTTGGTTGCCTTTCTCACAATGGTGTTAAGCTTTTCCTTCTGTGCTCTTGATAGGTTCAAGTATGGTGCCGAGTATGTGATTCTTGTGATCACGAAGGCCTGTACAAGGCGTAGTGCGTCGTTTTTCCAATTGAAAAGCGCGCGACGCGTTAGGCAATGTTTATACAGGCGGCGTTGGCGGAATCTATCTACTGGACCCTTTCGTTGCTGTTGCCGTTAGATTTTTTCGAATTCCGCCAGCTAGCGCTGGCAACAGCCGGCGGCAGTTTTCTGCAGTTGATGTAGTATTTTATGTGCTATAGCAAAAAGGAACCATCCGTAAATGTTTAATAAAGGAACACTGCTAATAGCACTCATGTATTGATTTTCTGCCTTATATTTGCGTAATGCCTTGTTCTTCTTCGACAATATTAACAAGTACAAACATTAACACCGGACTTAGACGTTTAGGTTTGGCTGCGAGTATATAAGACTACTGCGCAACGTCTGGTTTACTGTGGCCCGGCTGGCCGAATCGAGTGACAGATAGACCAAAATATTCCCGTTCAAATAGTCCAACGAGGACTACCGTTCTTAAAACACGCGACAAATGCAGTAACGGGGACATTATACATTGTTTGCTCACGCTGCATAAAGATCGGCATGGCTCGTTGGTCTGAGCGAAGTTGCCTTTCAAGGTGCCTTTATGGTTTACTTAAAATCAACTCCCCTGCCCCTCTTTCTAGGAGCTCCCGCGGTCACTTTGGTGCTCGCCAAGCCAGAATACTGATTAACAATTTGGTTTTTTGAAGGGTTACATGAATGATACACAGGATGAATATACTTTGCACACTTCAGTTCTTTCCCACCTTTTATTGGGAACAAATAGGCAGTCGAATGGCAAAATTTTGCCGTCTTACTCCACGAAACTATGTTTTGAAAATTACGTCTTCAAAGCCCTGCCATACCTGCATTACGATGCCAGAATTTTTGCCATAGAATATACATTTCCCATTTGATGCACTAACGTCTTCTTAATGTGTTTTCAGCGTATGCAATAGTGTACAACCTACTGGACTTTGTGACGACGGGGCATCAGCTTAGCCGCCGACTTCCTACTGATACAAACTATCCAATCGGCGGTACGTTTTATTCCAAGTGATTTTTTTTGCACAGCCTCTGTGTTCTGACTGCATGCAAGTGAAGTCTTGCCGTATCTTGTAAAAGCGAATCTACCGAGTGGTAGTAAGCGAGCGCGTAGCTTTGCTTAACGTTTCAACTTCGTGTTCTCTTTGCCGTTTGTTGTAAAGCTCCATTTGTATTATTGATCAGTTTTAATTTTTGTTTGATAAAAAAGGAGCTGGGTCCAGCCAGTCGTTTTCGTGAAGAAAGGAGGTAAATGTTCCTTGAAGTGGAAATACTCAATGCCTCCAATACACTCTGCGTGCGAGTATTATACGCACCTCACTTTAAATGGAGCTTTCGCTGCTAATTAACTAACCGCCTACAAGAAAAACAAAACCTGGCGCTAACCAGACGTGGATGAAGACGACAAGAAATGACAGATACAGGGGCCAATTTCGGACGGTTTATTCAAACGAAACCACGCTGATCTATGCCCCACTTATGAACAACAACAACAACACAAAGCAACAACAACAAAAGAAAAAAAAAACATTAGCGCCACGTTTTACTTTTTTCGCTAAATATAAACCAACTTGCTCAGCAACAAGTTTTGTTAACCGCCTTCCTTCGAAAAGTGATTAAAGCTGACAATGCAACAAATAAAATTGTACTTTTTGTTCTGCTACGCACGCATTCTACCTATTTCGAGTGCTACCTAAGGCCCGTTCTACATGGTGCGAATATCGCCAGCGAATTCGCAGCTGCTGCCGCTGCTCGTGCGGCAACACGATCTACAATTTCGTATTTTTACTGCGGCGACAAATTGCCAAATGCCAAGCCGAGTTCACAGGAGAAGTTCAACTGTTCCAAACGTGTGGCAGTTTGCAAAAGTAAAGAGAAAAGATCGTTGTGCCGCACCAGCGGCACCTAAGCTGCGAATTCGCAGGCAATATTCACACCAATTCTTCCAATTCTTTTTCCATGTTCCCCCTCCCAAAAATAAAAAGAAAAACCTGGGGAACAACACCCGCTCCAGCAACGCTATGGCAGCTTTGCAGCCAATCAAAAATAATCAACAGTGGTTGTAACCCAAATATACTTTTTGCAGAAAAAGCCAATTTTTAGAATGAAAAATAAATACACCCACAAATTGGTACGCTTTCGGCCAGTTCACAGCAGTTAGGCCAGTTCGCATCCGCGCGGCCACTCACGTGCGGGTACGAACAGCGGGTGCGGATACCAGCGGCGCCGCAGCTGCGAATTCGCAGGCAAAATTCACCCCGTGTAGAACAGGCATAAGGGACATGAAGCAAATGCGAAAGCCGGGTATACGGTTTCAGCATCACAACCACCATTGCAAACACGTTAGCCGAAGATGGCCAGGTGACATAGCCTTCTGTACCTCAATGCATAAACGGGCACTATTGCACCACTCTTCCTTCTTTTCCCACTCGCCGGGCTTTCCAGGCTTCCCCGATGCCGGCCCCCCACAGTTCGCAAACAAGAGCAAATTTACTCCCGCCGTTCGCGTTATGCCATCATGGACTGCTCACGTAACTGTTTACAATTTAATGCACAGTAGCGATAATAATAAGTATAAAATAGAAGCTTTCAGCTTCTCATCGATGTCGTCTGTAGTGCACCCCGAAACGAACTGCACGAAAGCCAACATTCCCTGGCAGTGAAGGCGATAACCGTGGGTTAAGTAAAAAAAAAAACAATTCCTGTGGTCGGAATCGACCTGAAGCCGACGTCTAGCCGATCGCGGCATTTCTACACGGTCGAAGGAGTTTAGATTTGTAGAAAGGAGCGTGGACGTGCAAAGGTAGACAGCCACATTGCATCACCTCACCATACAGATGGTAGTAATTGCGTTACTACTATACCAGTCATCATACATATATGTAGGGTCCACTCGCTACAGGGTTGGTTCCTTTGTTGTCGGATTCGATTTTCAAAAGCTTCGCATTTCGCCATCGTTGTCGTTTCGGAAAAGGGTTGGTTGATTTGAATAAAGGTAACAGGTTCTTTAACAGCGATGCTGTTGAAGCTGATTTCGCGGCTGGCGAATGTGCGCAGCAAAAGTTCGCCGAGCGAGGACGTCATCGTGCGCGGCGGCACCGTGGCCTTGCCTCGCCGCGCCATACAGAGGCCGCGCATGCGCAGATGCAGAGCTAAGCAGCGACCTCACACGGGGGTATAAATGCAGTTCGGCTCCGCCACCGTCGCGACAGAACAGCCGGGTTTTCGAAGTAGCGGGAGATGGGGCGAAAAAACAAGCGTCTCACTCCTGAAGATGAGGAAGGGCGGCGCGAAGGCCACCGCACCGCTACTCGAGAACGGATGCGATGACTTCGGCCTAATCCCGAATATTGCCCTGGTGGAATGGCGCTGAAAGGTCAGGGGGCTGCAGAAAATCTGGAGTTACGAGGCCCCGCACATTGTGCACACATTAATAACCGATTGTTCATTACTCTACGGGGGTCTAACGACGACACCACGCAGAAAACCTTTCTGAATCCCCTAGCACAACCATGCATAAACTCAGGCAATTGAACGCTTCCAACCCAGTCCTTCAGGAAGGTGAAGGTTCCTTGCGGTTAGGTGGGATTGGTACTACAATATTCCAGCACGACCGCTTTCATTGTTTGCGCATCTATGCCACTCAATGCATATGCCTCACGCTGTTGTGAGTACTTGCTACTGTAATTCCTGGTTCTCAGGCTCCTAGATGACGCCTCCGTAACCTTATCTGCTTCCCTCTATATCTTCACTATGTCTGATTGTAAAAGTTTCCGACTTCGCGCCGGCCACTTTTGTGGGCCTCCGTTGCCCCGCTTCTCTCCACCCCTCCTGCTGACCTAAGCGTCTCGCCTTTTCCTATTCGCTTTGCATGGACCGTGATGGTTATTTCGCGACTAAAATTTGGTCCTCCGTCATCATCTGCCCAGTCACCTTTCGCCACTGAGTATCCACATCCTAAGAAAGAGGCCGTTGGGAAGGGGGGGTTGGGGGAGGCGTCTGAAACTGAAGAGGGTCTGTAGAAGACGAGAAAGAGTAAACCCACTAGATATGTGGCTTACCGAGTGTACCTTATCCAGTGGCTTATCTATCCAGGAAAGGCGAAGCCATGGGCGCCGCCTATCATCATGTGACGATTACGGATAAGTAGTTTTCTGTCGTGTGTTGTAACCTACGTTACACAACTTCCATGTCTGCTCTTATCCGGACAGTGGTCAGTCATTTTGTAATAGCCACGAAGGAAAACAAAAACGAACAAAATAATCGTGACGTTACGTTGCCCGTTATGTTGTTCTCCATCTCTAAATTTTGAAGCGTGTGATGCGTGCTTCTAGTTTTTTTTCATCCTGTCGTATTCTCCCTCTCCTTTTGGGGGGGGGGGGAAGGGGGGCGAGTAAGGGGGGGGCGGCCTTCTGGAACAGGGATTTTTCAGTGTCTTCCACTTCTTCAGACTGCAATACCCACCGCGTCTGCGTGGAAAGACTTGCAAAAGATGTGGTTCATAAATTCGTCAACTTGACTGTTCGCTGCTGGGTCCGTGCTGTTTTAGACAGCCATCTATAACATAATGGGGCATTGTCGGAGGCTCTTCATGCAGGCACAATTCAGGGAAGTTTGCACTTGAATGGCGAAGCTGTTGTAGGTGAGAATGGCTGGACACATATTTAAGTTTCAGTATCATTGTTTATTTGCATAGCAGGAGCGCTAGTAATCGACGTAATATGCATCGAAGAGCACGTCGTCTTATTCGCGGCGAGTGGTGGATTCAAAGTCATCCTCAGCATCGTAGACTTCGACCAGCTCAACTGGAGAAGCTTGCACTAAGTCGCGCGAGGCTTGAACCATAGCGAAGCTGCAGGATTTTTTTATACGTGAGCACTGAAGGACACATGACCACGCATTTGTACAAGTTTGAAGTGGTTCATTTACAGATTTCGTCGTTGCTTTGCACTGTGCTAGAAGTAGTCATCGTCATGCGCATCAATATCGCTTTGTTCCTCATTCCAAGTATTCCATGCGGGGTAACGCTCGCCAACAGAGCTGGAGTATTTTTTTTTGCTAAAGCCACTTCGCGAATAGCGAACTCGGCGGTCGCCTCGAGACACGCGCTCTCGATGGCTCGGCATTTTCTCGCTCGTCGCGGTTTTGCTAGTTTCTTTTTCCTAAGCTACTGCTCGTGCCGGGGACGCTCTGTGGTCTCCGCGAGGCACGCGCTCATGAGCGCTCCATATTTTCTTGGTATTTTTTCCCTGCAACACCGAACTTACGGCTTGTACAACAGGGCCGCTGTTAAAAATTGTGATGGCTAGTGGCGCTACCGCAGGTAGCCCTAACTACCGTTCTCCACGGCTACACTGAACACTAGGAACAGTTCATATCAAGCCTTACCGTCCGAAATGTCCTGCAAACGTGACAAATTCTTAGAGCTAACGGCTTGCGCATTTATATGCAATTTGAAAACCATGTTTTCGACAAAAACGAGCACCAACGTCCTGTAAGCATATGTGCGCCACGCGGGACTATAGAACTTGATCGAAGATGCTCCTGCTAGCGATGCCACGCCTACTCGGCAGCTCAAGTACTGTATTTTTATTTCAGCCGCTACGAGGACAAGGAGACGCCTGGACAGTAAGCTGATATTACTGCTACTTAGAAATGGAAGGCGTGGGCATTATGAAGACTTCGAACATAACTTTGGACACTGGTGTGCTTGCCGAATTTTAAAGTTTAAATAACACCCGTGAACCTTGCGGTGCTAATTGATTGTTACAAGCTACCTACGTAGCTTGTAAAGTATGGTTTTAGCAATTCTTGATATCAATATAAAGGACGAATAGGATATCTCTACTTAGTTTGAAAAGCTCGGCCTTTCGCTGCAAAGGATAGGCTTGTTTAATGGAAAGCATCGTTGCGACTGGCAGAGAAGGGATCGTCACTAGCACTTAATCTCCGGAATTTGAAACACCCCCTGCCTCCCCTGTGGGGAACATACCATATCGGACAGAACGGTGGAGCAGTGTAATCCCACAAACATTTGTCACACCAATACAGTTGGAACTTGTTCCTGGCCCAAAGGTGCGCAAGACACTCAGCCTCCCTCCATGAACAGTTGCGCTCACCGAAAGACAGGAGTCGGATAGCGTAGGCAATAAGAAAAGTGAGGTCATGTTGGAGTTCCGTAAGCATAACGCCAAATTCATTGAAAGCAGTACTAATGATAGTACATCTTTAAGGCGATGCTAATGGTTAGGTCACGTTGATTGCTGTCAATGTGAACTATTGATGAGCTACTTCGACAGCCATGGCGATCATGCACACCGGCCTGTAGGTTCGGATCCGAGCTACGCAGCGTTGATTCCCACCGTTCGTCGCAAGGTGTTTCGGGAAAGAAGTTTTGAAACAAGCCCAGATGATGAGATAATTGGTCGTGACCGCCACATAAGCGACAGGCCGAAGTGGGCACACACTTCGGTAGGTGTAAGTTAGGACGTCAGGATTTGGTGCGCGGGAGATCGAAACGCGGGGCTTTAGCATAATTCACGTTTTTTTTTTTTTGTTAGAGTAGCCGCTGGTGTTCATTTGGACTTCGTGGGCGCCCATAATACGCTCTCCTGCTCTTTTGACCCGTGAAATCGTCTCTATATCAGCCGTCAGTAATTTCGGCCAGGTTTTGCAGTTAGGCTGGGAAATCTTTCATCGGCAAGTTGAAGAAGAGGGACGATAGAGGTGCTCTTTGCGGAGTGCCTCTGAAACCTGAACGGTTGAATTGATCTCAAATGGGCGCCTTTGTAACTAGTGATATTGTCCCCAGAAGATGAAGAGGAGGACAGTAGAGCATAAGGCTGTCTTCGCAACCATCGACAACGAAGAAGCTGCGATTGCTTGGCAGCCTGCGGGGGCTGGGTCATGAACGTCCTCTTGTAAATAGAGCGCTCCAACATCTACCACGGTTCGTTTCATTTGTTCTGAAACCACTAACAATACCAGTGTGGCGAAACCTGCGACCTTATTCTTGGTCGTTAGTTAATATTTAGCGAAACAGCAAAAAAAAAAAACAATATTTTAAACTACTCACACAAGGGGATACGCCAAGATGGCGGCATCAGCGTAGCTGAAGCGGCAAGCTGACCTACTAATTCTTCACTACATATATCTCCTGACGAAGCCAACCTCAAATCTGCGTCGCCTGCCGTGAAGCTGCAACGTGTTCCAGCAATAAAATAGAGAATTGGCGTGAGGTTCTTCACTTCAACATTGGGCCTTCGCTAGCACTTTAACGAACGTAACAAGGTTGGCTTTTTAAGTATAATTGTAATTTTAACTACAAACTTCTGTTAATCTTGTTTACCCTAGCATCATCCTGTGTTTCAAACTACCTAGCATCAATTCTAGTTTTCTGTACGCAATATGAATAACTTTCGTGGAAGTTTTCGCAAGCTAATCATGAAATTACATAGAGTCTGACAGGACAAAATGTTTCCGACGCCGATGGCTTACGTTAAACAGAATTACGACTTCACGAAACCTTCAAAAACACTAGATATAGACCCCAAAACAAAACAAGGCTTTCATTTGGTCGACCTCCTAATACTATTTCCCAAACAAAAGAGCTGGACACGTCCTTTTAACACACACAAACGAGAAATCCGGAACAAGTACAAGTTTGCTGACGGGACCGTATACTACAGCAGTGCGCAGCAAAACGCAGTGAACCAGCTATAAACAAACCATCTATAAAACAAGAATTTGTGGCGACATATATAGGCACGTAATGGGCATCTGTGTGCTTGTTGTGAACCTCTTTTTTATCGTATGCAATATCGATCCCAGCAATGGTGATCCTTTTTCTGCTGGATGGGAAATAAAAAAATGCTCATGCGTCGATATTTTGGTTCCCCTTAACGATAGTTAGGTACAATGAATTTGACTTAGCTCTAGGTTCATTCAAGTCGAAGTTGTAATAAAATAACTGTAGCTGTCGACAACACGTCACTTCGACCTACTACAACAGAGCTGTAGTAGGTCGAACCTTTTCATCCGTCTGCTGTAGGTCTGTTCGTCACGCAGGGGTAGGAGCAGGTTCCCATACCCGCCGTTGGCGCCTATAGCTCGGTCTGGGAACCACCTTGTGGGTGGCTGCGAGGCGTCCTGAGAAAGGGCGCAACGAAAACTAGCAAGGGTGGGATCGTGTATTTCCCGCTAGAGGAGGGACAGGGGAACGAGCCCTTATAGCTGACGTTTAGCTACCGATTTTTTGCGCAAACCGTACAATGTGCGCTGCGATGGCTCTGCCGTTCTAGGGCCAGCGCCAGTTCACGTTCAACCCGCCACAATAAATCCACAGCTCCACTGTTTCAGCCGCTTTCACCCTGGGTGGAACTTGGGTCTTTAGGGCGCAGCCCTTTGGCGGCCGTCTCTAGGCTGAGCCGCGTTGTCGGCGTAACCGAGTGAACGATGACAAGTGAAAGAAAAAGCGAACGATGAAACAAAGAAAAGGAGGAGAGTGTCGCCAAATTGGCAGGGGAGGGCGGTTCGCCGTGGCGGCGCGAGCCAGCGCTCTCCGAAAGTGTGCGATGGGGGATGAGGAGGGGGCAGTATGCTGTCCCCGCACGAGGCGCTCGACGGTGCGACCGTTGGCGAAAATGGGAGGGGCGCGTGCGCGTGACTATGATGTGCGTTCGCTTAAGACGCAATTCGCGGTCCCTTCCTGAGACTTACTTCGCGCCGCCGAAGCCGAGGCTCACCACCGCTGCCGTCAAGGGAAAACACGAGTGACGGCTGCCTCAGCGCACTGCTGCTGCGCCCAAATATCGCATTAGGGAGCATCATAATCGCCTAGCCACTTCTTTTTCCTTTTTTTCGTCTACTGCAAGCTCTCCCCTTTTCGACCGTCAGCTCTGCTACGCTCCTGCTACCATCCTCGAACACATGGCAGCCACAGTCACTGTTCAGGAACTACTCCCTCAGGCTCGTTTATTTTGCATGCGTCAACGGAGCGGCCAAGAACTGCAGTCTGACTCCATTCTCAGCCGACGTGGCAGTCAGTTTCCCCGAAGCGTGGTCCAATGACGTGATGCTCCATTTGTATATTACTAAAAGTCCGCGGGCCCTAGGAACATTTAAACATGCAACGCTTCAGATTTATTGTTAGCTAGTGTCTCGACTTCTGGAAATTTTCTACGAACTAATTCAGTTTGTATTTTCCTTTTCGGTCACAATTTAGGACTGTAATTACCTCAGGCAAAAAAGGATAGTTCCTTTCATGAAACGCAACTGAAGCCGGAGGGGGGGACAGGCGCAATTAAGTCAACCTGGGGCAGTTTTCCGCTATGGCTTCTGTGATACTGAAGGGTTTAGAATATTTCAGAACCTTTCTATGACCATATCTCTATTAGCAAAGACAAGCAAAACCGTAGCCTAAATCATGCTTTAACGTTTTGAGTGGTGTTGATTACTATCATGTTTTATTTAGCTCGTGCTAACAAGGTGTTTTTTCTGGCTGCATGTATGCGCTCTTCCAGGGTGCCCTAAAGACAATGAAGCTGGCCCTGTGTATGAAACTGCTTGTCATACTCCTCCAGTACTTCCCATACCTCTTGTACATGTACCAACTCCTCAATCATGTAAGTAACTTGTGCCACGCCTATTCTAGCATGCTTCGTGTCGCTAGCCTGTCACCCACAACTCGCCCA
This sequence comes from Haemaphysalis longicornis, assembly GCA_013339765.2. Lineage (NCBI taxonomy): Eukaryota > Metazoa > Arthropoda > Arachnida > Ixodida > Ixodidae > Haemaphysalis > Haemaphysalis longicornis. Next base: position 61,337,501 of record CM023453.1, read on the forward strand.
CGGTTCCACTTTGTTGCCCACGGTTCGCCTGACGTACATGCACGCACGCACGCACGCACGCACGCCCACACACACACACACACACACACGCACACACACGGACGCGCACACACGCACGCGCACACGCGCACATGCACACGTAGACATTTTATCGCCGCAGCAATGTTTATATGACTTCGGTTTGGTTTCGGGTACAAAACCAAACTTAGCCTATTATTTCAACGCATTTCATGCCGTATGCTCACATAGTACTTTTCTTTCATGCTTCAGAAACCTGTAAGTATATAGCCTGTATTCTCTCTCCTTCGTCTCAAAGTAGAGCAGTGAGGAAGTCCGACGTTTCGGGCATGCCCAAGGCCGTACAGTGCTTACTTAACATCTGTAGCGCCACGGAGGCCGCATGCAGGCGCGACTGAGGTAAACTCGGCTCACCTAAACGCAAACATTTTCTACCGTTCTTCTGTCTGTCTGTCTGTCTGTCTGTCTGTCTGTCTGTCTGTCTGTCTGTCTGTCTGTCTGTCTGTCTGTCTGTCTGTCTGTCTGTCCATCCGTCCATCCATTGCTACGGAAAATTTTTGAACAAATATACTAGTGCAGTGAACTCCCGTTAAGACGATCTCGAAGGAATCATGATAATTTCGTCGTTTTATCAGGAGTTCCCCTTATCAGAGGCACTCTAAAATGAAGAATCGGCAACACGCCCAGGTGCATGCAAATACATTTCTTCAAGGCGGTGAATGAAGTAGACCTACAATAAAGAAAAAGCTTGAGCGCGGAAGTTGATAGAAGACTGTCTTGAAGTGCTCTCGCCTTATTTTACCCAGTCCGAGCGGCGACAGATAGCGTACATCGACTACCTCAGATGACATCGCAGCAGAGACGGAGTGGGAACTCTTCGCCTTCTTGGCGGTGACGCGGTGGGACTCGTGACGCGAACCGATGCGAACTCGCAAGCTCCCGCTGAGAAACGGCTTTGGTTACAAGAGCTGCTGCGTTCGCAAGCATCAAGTCTCCGCCGTCTTTTTTTCGTGTTTTTTTGATCCTCCAAATTTTTTGCCTCTCGCGTCCAGAACACAGCGGCCACAAAGCTGGACTTCGCTCTTTTTTTCTTTGCTTTGTCGCTGGCTCCGCGGGCTGAAGGGTGAGAGACGTGGTAGCTTGGTTCGCGCCTTTCTTAGTTTTAGTTCTCTCTGGTCATGTAAAGGCGCCGCCACACCCTCCCACGGCTGCCATGTTCGCTACCCAGAATCACCAGCAGTGGTGGTCAGCCTTAAAGTTGTTTGTTTTAAACGAAGAGTACGCGCAAGGCTGTTCGTCTACGGCAGATCTTTTCGCATTGGGTCTATGGAAACCAAACAAACGTTCTCATGTTGTTCGGCATAAACGAGAATTCGTCTTAACTGAGTTTGTCTCAACGGGAGTTCGCTGTATACAAGAAGTCTTGAACAAGATTCGAAACTACGAAATGTGGTAGAATGGAATATTTATACAAAATAAACACTAACAGTGTTCTTCTAATTAAAAATACATGTGTGCTTGATTATTGCGATTGCAAGTGAGAAAACGCATTTTCTAATTCTTGGAAAAGCAACACAAAATGGGCTCGCGCTGCAGCGTGAGGCGGGACTCGAGGCCCAACAGTGACAGAAGACCCCGACATATGGCGTGAGAGCAGTGCAAACACGAGAAAATTAAATTCATGCAAACATCCATTTCGTTGTCACTGGAGTAGAGGACTGGAGGGGAGGGGCATTGAGGGGTGGACAGGGCACTCAGGAGAGGCAGTTACGGGCACGGGTGGTAGAAAACTATCTCCTTTCGATGACATTTGCAGGGAATCGCGCAGATACACGAATTCCCGCAGGCTCCCGAATTTGTCGGGTGCGTTACTAAAGGCATGACTTGATTATCACCTCGCCAATACGGAGGCACCAGGAGATACTCCCAAACGTGCAGCAGAGGAGTGCTCATGTGATAGTTGAAGGAACGCCCTGAGAGAAGTTGTTTTACTATAACGGCGGGCATAAATATTTTTGATCGGCTGCGCTACGCTGGTTTGCTGTCCCGGTTCTTGTGCACTGAAGCTGGTGTTGGCAGTCGTTGCTTTTCGTTACAAGTTAGAGTTTACTCGCCAACATGCGGAGGAATAGAGCCACACGTGAATCATAAAAACTGGAGTCTTCAGCAATGTTTTCTGTATTCACTTACAGTTTCTGAGAAAGCTAGCTGCACTAGAGAATTCTACACCCACCTGGAAAGACGTAAGTGTCTGGCACGTCTTCAAAAACGTTTTATCCATTCGCAGTGGCAGCGAGGAATGGCTTGCCCGCCGCAGGAAATTCCTTGTTTTTTATCGCGAAAGCGGGAGGCGGGCAGTTTCCAGCGAAATATTTCCAACTGAAGAAGCATCACAAGTGCGAGTATAGTTAGTAATGTAACGTAGCGGCAGAGCCAATGACTCGAACGATGGTTGAAGGATGAGCAACAATCTATTATAGAATTTGGAATGTGGCCATCAACGCGCGCGCTGGGACCCAGCCACTTCTTCGTCGCCCTCGTCGTCTTCTCTGATGAGCCGTTGCAGTATGGGGCATTGGCCGCCTAGGTGTCCTGTGACATTACCCCAGTAGACTTGTAATCTCTCTTATTGCATTGAAAAATTGATGATATTTCTACCTATGCGGATTTAGAAATAGGATGTAACGCGACGGTGTAGCCGAATTCTCCGTTTCTCGTACCCGGCCACGTATACAGGTGCCCCTCAAAGTAAACGAGGTACGGGTTCGGGAGTTTAGGGCTATTTCTCCGCTATGTACATAGCCACCAATTCTTCCGTGCCTTTTCAGAAACTCATTGTAGAGGAAAATCGCGCCGCACATATTCTATTTATGCTGGCAGCCGCTGGCAGCCACATAACTTCGTGAAATAATCTAATTGCACGAAGTTGTCCTCCACTTGTTTTGGGGGCACCTATATGTTCTTTCGCCAGTCTGGCTTGAGTGTCTCAATTAGGCGCACTTGTGGGACGTCTTAGCGTTTTGCCAGCTGTGTTAGGGTCATACATTCAGTGTTTGATCAGAAATGGTGCACATATTTGTACACCCCCCTGGCCTCCTTCCGTCTGGCATCGCGCTGAGGCGCCGGCCCAACGCGAGTTTGACTGTCCTCTCGCGCCTCAAGCGACTAAAAGCCCATATCGCCCTGCTCGGGTTCGTTAAGGTTGTATTCTCTAACGCCTAGTGTAACACGGCCCTCCTCTTGCTGCCTGACTTCCAGTGGCCTCCAATTCGACGACTAAATGCACAGAACGGCATTAAGGAATCCCAGCCCGAGCACTGCCACTAGCTTCGAGAGTGCTCGGACAGTTATACCTTACCGACAAGCGAGCCAGAGTTCGTCGTACCGACTGAGCGACCAGAGTTCCCTGGATGTTAGGTACAATTCCTTTGTGCTCCTGCTTTCCGAAGACGTGTCTTCTATTCCTCGGGATAGTTCCTTCCGTCAGCCATTTCGACCCCCAAATTCCTGTGTGCACGGCACCCCTCCTCAACGCTGCCGTGCTGCTAGAGTGGCTGCTGAAAATTTCTGCTTCCCCCCAACAACTGCATCGTTCTTACCATCCCTCCTGCAGTCGTTACCCCTGCTAGAATGACCGCTGACTTCTTCAAAATAAAGCATTGGCCCGATTTCTTCGCCTCCTAAGAACATATATAACGGAAGGCCTGGAACTCAGTCGCTGGATTAGCCATCAGGGCAACATCGTCAGCGTATAGCACACCCGGAAGGCACCTTCGCTTCGTCTAAACCTGTTCTATGGGGGATAAATTGAATCCTATGCCACTGTTTGTCACTCTGCCGGTCAACGCGCATACGAACATGAAGAGAAGGGGCGACAAAGAGCAGCCTTGATTGAGTCCCTTTAAAATTCCCACAGGTTCTCACGTTGCATTTTCCAACTAAATAACTGGCAGCTTGTCCGCACAGATGCCCTCCAACAGGCTCTGCCACTGCGCCGGAAGTCGAATAGCCCTTAGGGTGCTCAAGAGCATACCGTGGTCAATGGATTCATAAACCTGCGCTATGTCGAGGAAACCCAGGAGCAACAGACTTCCATCCTGCTGGGGTATGTCCAGGCCATCCGTAATTACACACAAAAAAATGAAGGAAGCTCACACTAACGCGTAAGACTTGAAGGTAGTGGAGCTCCATGCCGCCTTCCCGACCATCACGACGGTTTAAGTCCACGATTGCAGCCGATGTGCTTCTTCGATGCTGCCGCTAAAACCTTTATACCATCATTATTGCTGTAAGTGTGAGCCTCTTTCATTTTTCGGGAGTGACAATCATTAGACATTACCTTGGAGGGGCGTACGCTATGACCTGTACTACTAGTTAAGAGAAACTGTTGTTGCCACGATAACAGCGAATGCGGGAGTATTTTTTGGCCAATGCTTGGCCAATCACCCAAGGGGTTATGCTGGGCTTGAAAATGTCGCCGATGACGCCGGGCGCTGGCCGCGAGGCACGCACAGACGAGTTCTCAGCAGTTTCTCGGTTTTTAAGCGCAGAGTAGAGGCTCGCCTTGTCGTCGTAGCTCACTCGCTGGACCAAAGTAGAGGCACATGGCGTTCTGTCGTAGCGGCTGTCGGAAAGCGGTTTGTATAGTCATAAGCGTTCGAAACTCGTGAAGCGCTGGTGCTTGTCATACGTCTCGCCGTTTGTTTAGGGGAAAGAAAACTGTACGTACATTTGAGGCAAAATATGGGTTATTAAGCGGCAGCGCCCGCATTCATCTAGTTAGGAACGCTCGTTGGATTGGTTTTTACGATTGTAAGCGAAAAAAAGTGGCAGTGCAATGCCGGCACGTGCGGGAGCAATAGCAAGCACGAAAAGAACACAACGCCCGCTGCCGCAGTTTCAGGCAGGCGGCGCGCGAGCACTGCGAAGGCAGGAAATTTGAATTGCATTGGGTGGTGGCAGCGAGTGGATGACGGTGGTACAGCCCATTATGTCGAGTTACTGCTCTGCTCTTCCGACAGCTTTAAGATTGAGTGGAACGCCTTTATTTTTTTTAACTGCTGGGCGATCGCCGCAATGTTGGCCAATATCCCTAAGTGAGAATGATTGGCCTGACAAACGTGCGCAGGGGACGCTGGGTGGTCGTTGCCAGGTGCGCACACACGTGCGCTAAGTATTTTTTTTTTTAACTGTCGGGTGGTCACCGCGAGGCCCGCGTTGATGTGCGCGCACTCGGCAGTTTCTTCGTATTTTGTTGCGTGAATTACATCGGCTGAGGTTGAGCAGTTTCGCGTGGCTCCTGGAGAGCCGTGCTGCCCATACGCCAGGAGCAGTGAAGTCACGCGGCGCACAGCTGGAGCGCCGGAGCCGCCGCGGCCGCGCGCCCCGCCCCCGTCGTGCGCCTCGCCGGTACGCGTATTCCAGAGGAGCGACGTCATAGGCGTGGCAGACGCACTGGCGCCGGCGCGTGCCCAGCTGTGCGCTTCCGTTGCGCAGTAGCCAAGTCTGACGCTGCTCCGGAGCCCATACAGTTTCTTAGTAAGTATACTAGAGAGGAAACTGCTCCTCGTAAGCCATGTCTTCGTGGGGGTTCAAGGGAAGACATCCTTTTTGGCTTGAGCTTGGCATGACAACTGGATTCTTAAGCGGTTTTTGGGATTTGCTTTCTTCACTATGCATTCACACGTTTACGAGCTACAAGGAAGCCGAAATCCTCCCGTTTCTGTGGTCGCCGTGTTCAGTGAAACAGCAGGCAATGCGTGATCTCACCTGACGTTGCTCATGCCGCAGTCGAAGGACGTATGACTGAGCGGGTAATATGACGCCGCGATATTTGTAGCCGACGAAAAGAAAAAAAAACGTACTTCGACGAAGACAAGATATGGCAGATACGGGCGCTTGTAAGCGTCCTATCCGTTTGTCATCGTCCACGACTGTTTAACGCCACGTTCTCATTTTTCTTGTTAAACTACCTGGCGGTCGCGGTGCACCGGTTCACCACGAAGGCAACGTTTTCAAAGGCACGCTCAAAAAACTTTCGAAACTCTTCAAACAACTTATTTTTTGAAATGATGGTGAAATTAATAAAATCACTGTCTCTAATGAGTTACCCCCCAAATAATAACAGTGTTTGTAACTACAACCTTGGCCTGCAGAATAGCAGGCACAACCGATCCGGCAAAAATACGCTTTACTTCTTTTTTTGTTAGTTTTAAAACAGGCTGTTTTTATTTTCCACTCATATAATTGAACACTATTCTTCACGTTTTTGTGGCACTTTGTTTAAATTTGCGGTCACTAAAACGTTTCAATCAACGCCAATGATGAAACAAAGGCGAGCGCGATGTATAATGGCGGCCCATGACGACACAGACGACCTTGGTGTGAGCCGCATAGACGCTAGCGCCAGATTCCTCTCTAGTGTATACTGTAAGAAACTCTATGCCGGAGCCGCTTGATAGCGGGCGTTTCTTAGACAACCAGGAAAGCTAAGAGTAACCAGCTGAATCTTAGCTCACGCTACGTATATCCTGGCATAGCCGACCTAAGCCACTGCCAATTTTTCAACTTCGGACACAAAAAATTGCGCTATGATAAAGAGCTTCGCTCTTAAAAGTTTGTCCCCCAGGCGTCAACCCGGTTTAAATCCATTCTGAAGCTCTCCCAGCATGTGCTGTCCTTCGGCCCATCCGCTTATCCTCGCGCGCACACTGAGCATACAACATATGTATGACTGAGGTCACTGCAATTAGGTCTGATATTCCCCACCAGATGCTTTGTCCCACTGCGCTTGTAAACTACAGTTCTCCTTCGGACGCTCCGTCGTCAGATGCTCACCCTTCTGTTTCTGAGGCAGAGCATACAACCAGACTCGGTTGCATCGTGCTTTCCCCAGCCAGCCTCACATCCGCTTCTTCATGACCCGGGTGCTTTATTCGGGTGTTTGCCCTTACTCTGCAATATACTGCAGCCCGGCGTGAATAACCACCAGTGACTCATCGTTCCTCCACACTTCTTGTATTTGCCTTCCAGCACCACATACCGGCTCCAGACTGTCTTGAGGCCTTGTGAGGAATTGGATGTTCTTGTTCCGTTTTGTTGTGCTCATTGTTGCATGCTTCATGACGCACGCATTGACATGTCCGAACACGTGGTCTATCGTTTCTGTCGCTTAAGCTGCTGGCTCTGCATTTGCTGCGGATGCTCCTCTCCACAAACCATTGATCTGGCCTGTTCTTGTTTGCCCTTTGCTGGATAAGCTGTGGCTTTTGCTACCTTTAGCATTAATTTTGGCTAGTGCGCCTCGTTGTCATGGGGTGAGAGGTTGGTATCGAGCTGGCTCTGTGTGGTTGCAGTTTGGCTGGGGCTCTCACGTTTGAAGTCCCCGTATATTGTATTCCATTCACAGGTTGTTGTTACTTCAAGGGCTGATCGACAGCAGAACTGTTTCCTGTATTTTCATCCTTACCTTTTTTTGTCTTACTGGCCCCACAGCCTTCTCGTGTACCGGAACAGGCCCTAGCTGTAGCACCACCGACACCTCCTTGACTTATGTTTGAGCCCTGTGTGAGCCTCGTGGCCTGCCTTCATTTCTGCCTCCAGCTTGCGTTCCTGCAGCAACCAGCACTGCTTCTTATGTGCCTACTGTCGCAGCTGGGACTGCAGTTCTTACAGCCCTTTTTCGAACTTCTCCTGTTCTGCGATTATATATGCCTCCAAAGCTTGAATGCAGTGCGTCAACTCCTCCCTCACTTCACATGCCCCCTGCTCTGTTTTCTTCTCTAGCAAGTGCAGCCAAACGAAAATCGCACCGTCGTAACTCTGGGCCTGGTCGACTTCTTTTCTGGCGGGTCCGTATCTCTGTGCCTCCTGTCTTCTCTGCACTTCCGCGCTCAAGTTGTGGCCGTGAAATTGATCATTCATTTTAATGATGATAAATTTTCTTGAGCTACCTAAACGCAATAATTGTGGCCTCTCTGTCTGTCCCTAGATGCAACCGCTCGGCCAAAAGTCAAAGGGACCTTGTGACCCTTTTTCCAACTACTTTATAAATCTTAAATCCTTTCAGAACGTAGTCAACAAACATGCTCAGTACTTAGATTAGGGTGTAAGAAAGTACCTGAGCCAAAACGTACTGCTCGATGCCCATAAGACAACTTGGAAACCTGCTCAAAATATTTTTCTCTCTTTTCCGAGTCTTGGCGTTCGTTGAGCGTTCGAATTACGTCATGACAGAAATGTAGCGGCTATTGGGCGGTAACTTTCTCTTGCAGCAATAAATTAATTTTAGAGCCACTTTAGAAAGAAAGACACAGAGCAAAGCATAAACGGAAGGCGGGTAGTTCTGCTGCGGTGAGCAAATCACGCAGTGCCAATCCGTGCTTGTCAAAAGTGTAGTTTTGAGAACGCTTCCCGACGCGAAGGAAAAAGTCAAAGCGTTTCTCGGAAGTGTTCCAGTGTCTATTTATATGAATTGTTGAATGAGACTTTTATATAGGCAATACATTTCCAAACTACTTGATATGGGGCAATTTGAATACTTTTCAACACTGGTGAGCACAAAGAAAACATTAACCATACCTAAGCTAGGACATGAATGCGTAAAAAATCATTGCAGCGTTCTTTAACTTAAAAAATAGATGGCTGCCTGATATTTACGATAAGAAATAGAAATTCCCCTTTAAAAATTGCTTTGACACAATACAAAACACGCTCACGGTGCCATTCCGGACGGCATTTCAAGATGTCCAACGGAAGCAAAATGTCCCAGTACGTGGCGCGTAAGAAGTGGAATGCGCCAGATTGAATTGAGCTGAACAAACCTCACCGTGTTTATCGTTTGAGGGGTGAGATGGAAGGGGAGCAGTGTGCGAGGTGGGCGGGAACAAGAATATAGGCATTTACCTCTTAGGAGCGGCCGAAGACTATCGTCTTTCAACGGCATTTGCAGCAATGTGAGCAGATGCGCAGCCATTTTTGTTGAACTCCCACGCAAGCACTTGCACTCTTTAGATTTGCCTAAACGTTGCTTAAAACCCCCGTTTACTTCTTTTGTTCTAGGAGGCTGTTCCATGTGCAGAACAGCGACGTTCGAAGCGTGTTTTAAGCGTCTGGGTTCATTCGCGAATTACAGCATAGTAGCTTTACAATATATAGCGTCGTTTGTCTTCATAGTTCTCTTAATGGGTGGTACGCTTAATCTTTTTTTGACGTGTTCTGTCTTCTTTACAACGAGTATAACAAAGAATCAGAACGTTGAAGGAACCGCGGAAGCACGGACGAATCAAAAAGTTGAAGGGACTCTGCAACACTCTAACTTTTTTTTAAACCTTAAACGTTTGCAGAACGTAGAACGTAATCACCTAACACAACCAGTACTTAGATTAGGGGGTCGCAAAGTATCTCAGCCAAAAAGTACTGCTCTATACGAATCAGATAACTTGTAAACTCGCTCAAAAGATTTTTGTTTCTTTTCCGGTCTTGACGTCCTTCGACGGCTAGAATTACGTCACTAAGGCCATGTAGCGGCGATTGGCCGGTTTTTCTGCTTTCCTTCAGTTGCAGCAATGAACGCTTCTGAATAGAAACTTAAAGAACAAGCCACACAAACAAAGCAGAATTAGAAGGCGTGTCTGTTGTGACGCGGAAATCACGCAGTGCCGCTCCGTGCTGGCGATAACTGTAGGTTTCGCAGTGGTTCCAGACGCGAAGGAAAGAGGCAAAGCGCTTATCGAAAGTGTTGCAGGGTCCCGTTAAAAAAACTCTGTAACAGTTTCGATAAATGTTTCGACTATTTCCTTTGTGAGTGGAAGGATTGTGAAAGCTATAGTTATCGCCAGTATGGAGCGGAACTGAGCGATTTGCTCTTCGCAGCAGATACGGTTTTTTGTCGCGTCAGATTTGCTTTTGTGACGTTATTTTTAAACTGGCTGTCAAATAAGGTCGTTGCTGTAACTAAAGGAAAAGCGGGAAATAGCAGCTATACGACTGTAATGACATAATTTGAGCGCTCGAAGGGTGCTGAGACCCGGAAGACTTTTTCGTCTGAGGTACTTTGGGACCTCCTATCCTAAACATTGGATGGGTTTGTTTACTACGCTCTGAAAGGATATAGTATTTTGAAAAAAAAAATTAAACAAGTGCTGCAGGGTCCTTTTAAGCAGTCTGTCACTGTGCATTCACACCCCGATTTGTCGGAGGAAGGGGGGTGGGTGGGTGGCGAACAAACGCGGTCATAGACTGTGGTAATCAACGAGATGTACCGATTGGCGGGAACTGGCACTTCCTTATGTTGGTGGTGAAATGAAAGCGAATGGTTTGCGGCAGTGCTTAGAAATATCTGCAACGGCTTCTTTACTGCTAATCTTAATCATGCTTTAGAGGTTGAATTCGCCGGTGCTGTCGCCTTCCGTCTCGGCGCGGATCATTCATTGCAGGGCCGAACTGCGAGAGCAAACTTCCCCGTTCACAAGTTTTCATTCGTTGTAACTTATTTTCGTGTTGTTCATGAAAGCGAAGCTTCATTTGGCAAGACGAAAACAAAATCGTCCGGGTCACGACTTGTCTTAAGTGTGGCATTTGTCATTTACAGTCCACTTACTGCACACCAAATCATTTAATAAACTTTGAGTGCATCATCGTGCACGGACGATAACACTCATCCACACAATACACAGAACTTGCGTCCCAGTGCTCCGCACCTTCAGTATCGTTCATGGCGTGGAGATGGTGTGTTTTCTTGTTTATGATAATTTCTAGTGGATATTTAGCTCATTTTTCGGGGTTCACTTAGTTGTGTTATTGTTATCTCCCGCGCCGAAAAATAAGCAGTGCCGGTTTAGTTCTCCCGTGTTTTTGATGAGTCCTGTTTCGTTTACTTTGCATTGCGTGTTCCTAAAACATGCACAAGCTATGCATTTTTGTGTTCCTTTTAACTTCCGGTGTGGGGATCTGCTTATTTATTGTTTCTATCCTTCGTTCATTTCAAATACCCGCCCGGAAGGTTCTTAGATGATTGTCTTCTTTTCTTTATGAAACTATCCTTTACTCTCAGTGTTTCCACAGCAGGCAGACTGAGTTAAGGAATACGTGTTCACCATCCCTTCGTGCAGTGACCGCGGATGTAGCCCTAAAGGGACCAGTAAGACTAAATACATCCTCGCTTTATATTGGTTTGTGGCGGCAGATCAGAAATGAGAGGAGCCGCGGCAGACGATGAGCGATGAGTGATTTGCACGACTTGCCTGGCGGATAAAAGAGAGCCCGTACAGGCGGCGCGTCCCGCACACAACTTCTTCTCCAAGTGGCAATGCGAAAAACTAACCGTTTGTAAGACACTCAAGCTCATTCTGGCCTTCAATGGCGTTGTTTTACATTAAAACAGAAAAGAACTATTTAGAAACGCTTTAACACTTTGCACTACACAACGTCAGCAGTCACGCAGTAAGAAAAATTAGCAGTGGCTTAGCTCGGCTATGCCAGGATATACGTAGCGTGAGCTAAGGTTCAGCAATCCAATCCAACCCAATCCAATCCAGTCCAGTACAGTTTAGTCCAATCCCAGTCCAGTCCTGTCCGGTCCAGTACAGTCCAGTCACTGCTCCTCGTGCTTGCTTAGCGCGGCTCTCCAGGAGCCAGGCGAAACGGCTATCAAGCAGCTCCGGCGCAGCGTCAGACTTGGCTACAGCGCAATGGAGGCGCACAGCTAGATACGCACCGGCGCCAGTGCGTCTGCCGCGGATATGACGTCACTCCTCTGGAATGCGCAGACTGGCGAATGTGCAGACCCAATTTTCTACACACCCGTACTCCAATTGGATTGGATTTCCAATCCAATCCAATCCATTAATATCCAATCCAATCCAAATCCACTCCAATTCCATCCATTGCTCCTCGCGCTTGCGTACCACGGTCTTTCAGGGTCCACGCGAAACTGCTCAACCTCAGCGAGTGTAGCTTAGGCTACAAAAACACGAAGCAGACAACTATTTCCTTCCTGCATCTTATCCTTCGCAACGGTACGCAACATAGAGACAGCGCTAACTTCATCCATTAATGTTTCAACAAGGTGAAAATTTGAGTTGGTTGGTTCATTCTACAACACTGCAGGAACATCGCAATGGACGGGACAAGCAAGGGCAACAGGAGGATGCGCTGAATAACAACCTTTTGGTTGTTAGGCAGCGCATCGTCCTGTTGTGATTCCTTGCCCGTGCATTACGCTGTCTCTGTGGTCTCAATAATGTTTGTAGGAAGTGGAAGTGGCCGGAGACCCCAATTCGCACTAATAAGAACTAGGCTCATTGAAAGTCATAAGAACCCAGTGAAAACGTGGGTGGTAAGTCCCCACATCTTCATCGGTTTTCATTATCTGGAGTACCTGAAGCTTGGGTTAGCAATGACATCACTGCTTTTGGGACAGAGCATTATTTTGGATCAATCAAACTTGTATTTTGTAATGATGTTTTTAAGGAGAAATTTGTTCTCTAAATGGTAAGAGCGGTGACCTTTAAAACACGCCGCTGTTCTCATTTGTGAGTCAATAAATGCAATACTCGCTGTATATAAAAATGATGTTCTTGTAGGTAAAATTGGATTCTACTAAGCAAAAGGAAAGGGGGGGGGGAGTACTTCTAATCAGCAGTTCGCCGTTTTTAACGTTGGTTTAAACACAGAAGCTTATAGTGAGTCCCACCAAACGATGCCAGTCGCAATTCCCCAGGCCCACATGTAGCACGTGGTGCAACCTTGCTTCGAAGCGAGACGCTGCTGGTTATTACCAGTCTGATCGCCTGACTGCTACTTGTGTTAACCCTTTCAGTACGCCAAAGGACATGCACCTCCGGACTTTGTTTTGATAAGCGTAAGTGCACGTCTGATCTTAGGAAAAGCTTCAGAGAATCATTATGATGGACATTTCTTGTGGAACTTAATCACTTAATCCCGTAAATGAGCATGAAATATGACGTTACAACGGGGCATGCGAGCTATTATAGATGAGATGACCGATCATCTTGTTTCAGGTACGTCAAAAACGACTAGACGTGCAACAAACAGGCTAGCAAGCAACTACAATGCAGGAAACTAGGTGACCTAGTGCTTGAAAACGCATATTCGTGGAATGAATGCAATGCGCCATTCAAGCAGGCTGTCATGAGTGCAGAGGACACAGAAGAGATCAATCTTGCCGGGGAGAAAACGAAATTGAGCAAGCATCGCACGCTCTGCAGCAGACAGCTGCATCACATGCAGCAGACATCTTTTATTCATAAATGTAAACTTCATTCAAAAAATTTATTTATCCCATTGGTTCTGATTCCGGTCACTCCGGACCGTTGAGGGATGCCCTCAGTCCAGGACTCTCGGGCTGTAGCCGGCTTCCGCGCCCTATTCACCAGCCGAAGCTGTAAGCAGGAGTCGGAGCTGGTCAGCGTCGCCGCCCACTGTGAAGGGGTAGGGTTGGGATTGAAAGGGAGATCTGGGCTGTTTGTGCATGCCCACACTATGTGGCATAGTGTTCCTGATGAAGGGCAGAAGGTGCACTGAGGTGAGTAGTGGGTGGAGACTATGACGTGCCAGAGCGTGTTGTGGAGGAAGGTGTTAGCTTGGACCTGGAGAAGTGTGACTCCTTCCTCTTTGATCAGTTCCGTTCGGGGGAGGAAACATCGGGAGTGAGAGAGTATTTCGTTGTATGTTAGTAGGTGTTGGGGCCTGTAGTCGTTGTGGCTGTCCTCAATGGCTCGGTGTACTGCTTCTCTATACGCGGTATGTGCCACTTCATTGCCGACTATGCCTGAATGAATTGGTGTCCAGATAAGGCAGAGGTCAGGTAAGTAAGTCTTATTCTTGAGAATATGGAGGGCTGCTGGGGAGAGAGTGCCTCGCAGGAAGTCGCGACAAGCTTCCGTGAATCTGTTAGTATGGTCAGGTAGTCGCAGTGTGTTGTGGTGGCTGCCATGGCTACTGCTGCTTCCTCGATAATGGCGGTGTTCGTGATGACGTTGGTGACTGCGGCCACGGTCTGACGTTTATTATTCACCACTGACATTAAGTAGGCATTTTTAGTTATGTAGGGAGAGGTATTTGTGCATAATTTATCCTTTTGATGTTGACAAATTGTGCCTGAAGATATTTGGCCCGGGTCCTTCGTCGTCCAATGCGATAGGTATGGTGCATATTGCGAGTAATTGGAGTAACGCCGGTGTGTTTCCGTATAGACATTCACATACGTATTCTGCATTTGGAGACCGGAGTCGATGAATATCCAAGGCGCACCAGGGTCGCGTGCATTAGCGAATTGTAGCCGTTAGAGTTGTAAAGTGCGTTTTGCCTCGTGCACAGATCTCTCCCCAGGTGTTGTGTAAATACAGTTGTACCAGCTGGTGTTCGATGCAATGTAGGAAGTTCCGGGGCTGTCTTGTAGGTTTTCCAGTTAAGAATATTTAGCTTTCGCAATTAGGCTGACTTGAGGGGCACCTAACGCGTGCCGTACGCAACGTGACTTATAAGCAAGGCTTGAATGAGACGGACGAGGTCTGGTTCCTTCATTCCGGTCCGTTTGTGCGTGATGCGGCGGATTGATTTTGTTAGCGGAGACATGGTACTTCGAAGTTGAAGGACTGTATGGGAGCCTTATCCGTCCTATGGGATGGTGAGTCCCACTATTCGTAAGTGGGTAACAGTTGGAATAGGAAAGTTTTCAACACGAACTTCACGGTCTGGCACTGAAGATATTGTTCTCTCCTTTGTGCGTTGTTGTAGGGCAAGGAGAGCCGATTTTTCAGGTGTGCATGTGAGACCGCTTTCCTGTAAGTGTCTGCATGTGCAATTAGCAGCTGTTTGAAAGGCTTCTTGCTGCTCTCCGATGGGTCCTGTGGTTGTCCATAAAGATACGTCATCTGCGTACAAAGCATGCTTTAGGTCGGGTATGGTGTTGAGTTGAGTAGATAGATCTTTGACAGTAAGTGTTGAAATGACAGACCCCTGTGTGGTACCACGTAGAATGACAATAAAATAAGGCGATCGTAGGTGCCCAAGTTTCACCGTGCGTTCTATTAGAAACGCTTTAGCGTAATTGTTGGTGTTTGTACCGGGGTTGAGGGTAGCAAGGCTGTGTAAGATGGCGTAGTGAAGGACATTTTTGAAGCCTCCTTTTACGTCCAAAAAAAGTACGCAGTATTCGTGGTTTTCGGGAATACAAAGGATGATGTCTTCCTGTAGTTGAAGTAGAACGTCTTGAGTGGACAGGTGTGGTCTAAAGCTGTACACGGTATTTGGTAGCAATGCATTGTCTTCTATATAATTATTCAATCGAGTGTGAACCAAATGTGCTATGAGTTTAATGACGCACGAGGTAAGAGAAAGAAGACGCAGACTTGAAAGGGAGACGTATTTCTGAGGTTTTGGAATAAGTGCGATGTCGGCATGGCGCCACTGCGGTTAGAGCGTGACGTGGGCCTAGTGGTCATTGATGCATTGCAGGAGAGGCTCAAGGGCCAAGTTGTCCAGATTGCGGAGGAGTTCATTGGGAATGTGGTCGTGTCGGGGCGTAGTGTTGCGAACGCCTATACTTAGTTCGACTTCTAGTTCTTGGATGCTGAAGGGTGTGTCGAGTGCGGCATAGTGGGTGCCCGACTACACTGAATATTGAGTCGAAGGTTACGGTGGGTCACGTGCAAGTTTCTTTTGTAACGTGTCAGTTAAATCTTTTTCGGCGCCTTGGTGGTTGGGTATAAGACGGTATATATGGTGTTCAGTGGCTGCTTTTGTCTTTTCCGTTCACATAGGGGAGCGTACTAGGTTCCATGTTTTACGTGTGCCCAAGGTGCCCTGCAAGCGATCGCGGAATTGTATTCAGTTGTGTTGACTTAAGGATTGTGCATATTCTTCAGCTTGCCGCGTCCAACGCTTGATGAGGCTGTTTCTCGCAGTCTACACGTTGTTGAGGAGTTGGCGGACGGCTGAATAGTCGGTGGTGAGAGAATTTTTTTGGGTGGGCTTTGGGTACATCCGAAGAGTGGCTGTATATCATCGAGGTCGTGAATTTCTTCCGCGGGTAGATGTTCGCGGATGGATTTCCAGTCCATGAGTCACTCCGTGGCTATGCGAGAAGGGGCGATGCCTTGTATTGTTACGGATATGACGTGGTGATCGCTATGAAAGGTGTCAGGCAGTCATTGCCACGTGTATTTCGTCACGTGGCGAACAAAAGTGAGGTCTGGAGTGGTATCTCTTGGTGCACTTTTCTACTTGGTATCTCTTGGTGCACTTTTCTACTCTAGTTGGAGTGTTGGAACAGGTTGCAGAGCATCAGCCGGTGTTAAATCATAGCGTCCCATACGATGGTGCCTTTGCGGGCATAACTGGGTCGGCCAGGCCATACGCGGAGCATTAAAATCTCCGGTGATGACAGCTTGCTGGTGTATAGCGAAGGAAAATACTTGTTTTGAAAGGGAGGGAAAGTCGGCCAGACTGTGCTGTAGGGGACTATAGACGTTAAGCACAAAACTACTGTGGTCACTCTTTCGAATTGGTAATATTTCTACGAGGATACAATCGATGGTGAACGTCAGGGCACGGTGCTGGGCAGTATGTCGGTTGTGCATGAGCGTAGCTGCGCATATGGATGAATCGTTTCGGAAGGTAGGGTAGTCTCGAAAAGTCGGGTGCGGTGCGTCAGCTTCTTGAAGGGCGATGACGGCATGGAGGTACAGCCGGTAAAACGCTTGTCTATAACAGCGATTTCAGCTTCAACCAGCTACATCCGAAAACTGCCGAAACATACTCGTCCCAAACATGCCGGAGGCAAAAGCGAAAGGCTAAGACTTCAGAATTCCGCAGTAGTTTTATTCAAATCCCGCTCCGGCGGGGCAGGATAGGGCTGAGAGTACGAACGCTGTGTTATAGACAAGCCTTTTACCGGCCGTACATTTGGATTTATATGGTTGGAGAAAGACTTTCTTTTTACGGAATGATCGACAGTTCCAGTGCAAAATCGCGAGGGGCTGGGCAGGCGCACGGAGTCTACGTGGAGAGCGTGGAGCAGGTAATCGTCGTCCATAATGGCGTCAGCGAATGAGGCAGGGGTGAGAGCAGGGACCGGTTTGTGTTGTTTCCTGCGTTTGGTGGTGTCAGTTGCTTGGTCTTCTAAAGCCTGAATTCTGGCTACAGGAGTAGTGAATTATGATTGGAAATGTAGTGTAATGTTAGCAATGGAAGAACTAAGCGGCTCCAGGCATGAGGTAGAGGGTAGTAGGTCGGCAGGTGGGGGGCACATGTGTGTATGCTGAGTGCTTGTGTGTACCCATGCTCACAACTCTAATGTTTTTTCTTGAAGTAGGGTTTTTGGCGTTCATTTTCAGCTATTTGCGCTTTCAGCTTGGAAATGTCAATGATTAAGGTGTCTAACTGTGGAGCTGGCGCTGTTTCCTGATGGGGATCACAGGGTGGGAATTAGGCTGCAGTGGGACCAGGAGGGGGGGCGGCAATGACGGATGACCAGCTCACGTGTGATTCCTATTGAGAATCCTGCTTGTGAAGTTGGGGTCTTCTGTTGGTGGAGAGGGAGGAATGTGGAAGTTATGGTGTTTGTTGACGGATACGTACATGTGTGGTGGGGGGGGGGGGGGGGCAATGTGGTCGTGGTTTCCGGCGGCATTCGTCGCTGGCAGGGGGGTATTCTGGTCCGCAGAGCTTGCACTAGGCACTAGGAACGACAAGGGTGGTCGGGAGCCGGATCTAGTGTGTGGCACTGGGGAAAGATGCTAGGGCGAGGAGAGGGGCACAGCGAAACGGTGCCCGTGTTCACCACAGCGCACGCAACACTCATAGGTGTGGCGGTAGGGATTGCAGCGAACGAGTGTTCAGTAAACACGCACATAGAAATGCACTTGGGTGCGTTCTAAAGTAATATTCGTCTTGTCGCACATACCGAGCATGCGAGCTTCCAGTATCTGAGGTGCTGTTGTGATGAGCGTGAGTAGCTGCTCGGCAGAGGTGCCGGGATCAATGCCTTGCATGACACCCCTAAAAGTGCTTGGAGGGGGCTTAAAATACGTCGTGTGTTCCTAGCCGGTGGCGCCAAAGTTAATACGATGGTAAGTTTACGCAGTTGCGCAGGCTTCGTTGGGTGTGCTGAGCTTGATGAAGTTCTGAGAGGGTTGTGGAAACGTGATTACTTCTGAGTAGAAGACCTGAATAGGAATGTTGCTTGCCTGCTGACTATAGTGGTGGCCAACTGTCGGGCTATCCAGCCGTCGACTTGCAGGCCGGCCCGAGGTCGAATGATTATCTTGCAGTCGTTTGCAGGAAACTTTGGGAGTCTGGGCTTGCGTGTGGCGGGAGTACCTAGGAGTGGTTGATCGGCTTGCGGGAGTATTTTGCGTTGAAGGCGGGCATGGAGCACTTGTTTCCACGGGTGATAATGCAGGAGGAGGAGGAGAAACACTTTATTTGCAAACTGGGTGTAGTGGAGAGGGGTGGCGGAGGACGCGATGTAGTGTGCGTCCACTGGCGGGATCATGTATGGGTGACATTTGGTTTGATTCATACAGGGGGAGTTGACGCGTGAACGTGGCGTAGAACGCTGCAGATACGGATCGTGACGTGTCCGGAAGCACGCGCAGCTGCTGCGCGCACTTCCAGGAGAAGCTTAGGGTTATCAGCGTACTCCCACCCGAAATCTCCGAGCGTTGGTTGTGGTCCACCGAATGTTCAGACTGGGTCATTGGGGGTATATGCGAGTAGCTTGTCACGCTACAAACACCTTTATACTGTTTCCTGAGGTGGCTGTTGTTGTTTCGTAGCCTGGGAGTCGAAAATCGGGAGATCCTGAGAGGTGACTGTGCGCTGCGCAGCCCCCTGGTGGCGTTTTTTCTCTAAACTCGATCAACAAAAACTGGCGAAGCTTCCACTAGTAGTGCAAGGGTGAAGAAACGGCAGAGCTGGCCTGGCAACCCCTCTGCCTTTGTCGGAGACCCGGCTGTTGCACCTGACGCGGATTTCAGAACTTGCCAAAGGTCTCCATGACTGGCATGCCCGGATTGTTTTGTCCGTATACGCTTTCACATCTCTCGCAACGCAGACCGCATTAGCACGCGCTAGCACCTGCGTGAACTCGGGGTGAACTAGCGAAGAGAAGAGCACACGATAGAGCACGTCGCGAACGCTGGGCAGAGTGTTCTCGAAGGTGGAGTTGTACGATGCTGAGCGCTCGTCAGGAGGCGGACGCTCACGCGCGCTCGGCATTTTCTTCGCCCGGTAGTTCTTTCTTTTATTTTGGGGGGGGCGGGGGGGGGGGGGGCGGGGAGGGGGGGTGCAGCCCCTTACGTGTCGCAAGCTCACGCGCAAGCCTGGACGACGCCGGCCGCCCCTCATGAGACGCACGCTCACTGGTTTTCAGTATTCTTTCGCTTTTTTTTTGTTCATGGACGGCGCAACGAAGAGCCCTAAACAGCTGTGCGGTCAAAAAATTGCCGCATCGCTCTCGCTTAGTTGCTGGCTCAAGCCAGGGATTGTTTTCTTTTCGTCACACCGCATGACGCCCCGTATCCGCCGGGAAACAGCCTGTTTATAACGCAAGGTGCTTTTAATGCGTAGCGCTCTCTCCCGAGTAGCCCCACAGATGGGACAAAAATACATAATTGGCCGAAGTAAAACATTTAATCTGTGCTATAGCATGAATGGAGATAATTGGTCGAAGAGAATTTGGAAAACTAAAAAGAACACGAAAATAAAGACACCACAATTTCACCCAAATGGAGTGAAGGAATAACAAAATATGCATCTTGTAGATCTCCTCAAAAAACGGAGGCTAAACTAAACGCAGGCTAAAATAGCGTAAATAAATGTAACGGTTCAAATGTTTTTTTTCGAAAAACTAGGAAATACAAAGAAAAAAGAAAAGTTTTACGAAAGTGAAATGACACAAAAATAAAAGAATAGGCACTTTATATATCCGCCCCAGAACGAAGGATGAATTTCGGAAGCCGAGAAAAGCACAAAGAAGACACGAATAAAAAATGGCGAAATGGGCAAACCGTGCACTACGCTTCGCATCTGCCAAAAAATACCTAATTTCGAAGCGAATTCCCCTAATCGCTATAATTATGTAAACGTACATTTTGGCCCAAAAGAAACAAAGAAAAATGAGAAACTGTAAAATAACCCCATGTATTTTGGTATTCATAGCCAAGTCTGGCTGTGAACAACTCGTAATTTAGAGTCGGAGAGTAAGATTGCTATGCATTCATAGACAATTTTCTGAATTTCTGGAGATTTTGCCTCCCTCGCAGGGGGCATTTTAAGTGGCGGCTCCAGCACAAATGTTGATAATAGTGAAACTATTAACATTTGGCACCAATATTTCGCTGTCGTCAGTGAATACGCTTTGGCCGCGTGAGAAAGTTGGTAAAACGTTAATGTCTCCCCCGTCTAAGATCACTACAGCAATACCGCAAAAACCTAACAACAATTCCTGTCGTACGAAAAAAAAACTTTGTTGTGACGACAGAAGTCCTGTTGTTACAACACACATTTTTGTCGTAACGACAGTCAATTTCTTCAAAGAAAAACATTCCCGTAGTCGTAGCCTAAAGGCTACTTCTTCAAAGAACTGCCATTTATGCTACTCTTTATTTATTTATTTATTTATTTATTTACAGTACCCTCAGGGCCATAAGGCATTAGAGAGGGGAGTGGTTAAATAAATAAAAAAAAAGGAATGACAAAAGCAGTAAAAAGAAGTTAAAAGGTTATAACAATGGCTTCTAAATATACAATTGTAGCTAATGCATTATAAGGTATAAACGAATATATCAGGTTGGCTTCTTAGTATACAATTTTAGCTAAGGCGTGACAAAACAAAATACAAATGAACATATCATTATACAATGTTAGCTAATGCTATTTTGAATGATTCATGATCAATAATGGCATCGGTTGATGCAGGAAGATGGTTCCATTCGACTGAAGTCCTGGGTATGAAAGACTGAAAAAATGCATTTGTCCTTGACGATGGTATTCCGATTTTATTAGCGTGATCCAAACGAGACGATATGAAATGCGGAGGCAAAATGAGCTGATGACGTAGATGTGTGTGACGGAATATCTTATGGAACAGACAGAGACGCAAATTTTTACGGCGATAAGATAACGTTGCTAGTTGAAGGCTACATTTCATTGAAGTTATGCTAGCAGTGCGATTATAGTTAGAAAGAATGAAGCGAACAGAGTTATTTTGTACCATTTCGAGCGATTGTATTAGCGTATCATAACTTGGATCCCACACTGATGCGGCATACTCCAGTTTAGAACGAACGAGTGTTTTGTACATTAGTAATTTAAGTGATGAAGGAGCTCTTGAAAAATTGCTTTAGAATGAGCATAACATACAAACCATGTGCTACTACTGATGG
Source organism: Haemaphysalis longicornis (assembly GCA_013339765.2). Classification (NCBI taxonomy): domain Eukaryota; kingdom Metazoa; phylum Arthropoda; class Arachnida; order Ixodida; family Ixodidae; genus Haemaphysalis; species Haemaphysalis longicornis. The sequence goes on from CM023453.1 coordinate 61,358,932, forward strand.
AACATCAGAACCACGACGAGACAAGAATTCTGCAAGACGGTACATGGAAATCAGGACATAAATACGATACACGAAAGAACATCAGAGTCACGACACGACAAGAATGCGACAAGATGACAGTACGACAGCGGAAATACGACAGACTACAGAATTTTTTCTTGCCGCCTTTTTCGACTGGGTCTTGTGTCAGTACTTAGTAAGTTATGGTATACGCCAATGACTGATGGCATGACGTTTCATGTTTGCGATCGCGGACCGTCGAGAGCGCTTTACGAACACCCAGTGTAAAGCATTGACATACCTCCAGCGAAAGCTATGTACCATAGATTCTATTCTCCCAAGCCAACCGGTAATAACCGATACAGTCAAATCTCGGTACAACGAACACCACATTAACGAACTTTTCAGATTAACGACTATTTAAGAAATCCCACGCCGACTTCTTGTAGTTCTATTCTAAAATTATTTCACTACTACGTACTTCAGAATAGCGAACTTTTCAAAATAACGATCATTTTACTTGGTTCCGTGCCATGTTAACCACGCCTCAGTACTACGAACTCATATTTTCAAAGCCGGAGATTCTCAGATTTCCGTTAAACAATCGCAGCAACTGGAGCCATATGCCAGTAGACGACACAGCAAAGCGCAGCACAGAAGAGGACGTCTTGCAACTTGCTCCGTGGAATGCGTGAGCAGGTGCGAGAGAGAGAAAAAAGAAGGCGAGGAGAAAAGAAAAAAATGAAGCATGGGTGGCCTTCTCCGTCCCGAAAGCCGCGGCCGCTCTATTCGCGCCCCACCCCAAGTTTTTCTACGTTCCGCCGCAGCTCGGGTGGCTCGCTGAATCTTTACTGATATCAGCGGAGCATTATCCAGAGTACATCACCCAGAGCGTGAACGTCCAGGGTGAAGAAGGCAGCGAGGACGGCATGAACGACGATGCCTCTGAGGGTGTCGCAGCAGCACTCGAAGACTGCGACGAACACGTGATGACTGCGGATGTGCTGGACAGCATACGAAAACTCCGCACATTTCCGGGGGAAAACTGCATGGCCACTGAGTCAGTCCACAGGAATGTGGAAGAGTTGGAGTCCTTCGTGCTAGGAAGCTTGTGCTGCAGGCACCAGAAGAAAATTGCCAACTACTTTAAATAAACGTGCATTGTTTCATAATCACTTGTACATTTTTTGTGAAACATGACTTCAAGGGTGCACTCCTGTACAGGTAGGTCGTTTTAGGCATTGAAATACTCTTTGTTGTCTTAAATTTTGCGATTTTCGCTACAACGACCTTTCAGAATAACGAGCAATTTTCCGCGGTCCTCTGAAGTTCGTTATATCGAGATTTCACTGTAGTACGCATGGCTCCTGGGCGAAAATTGATAGCCCCTGTTCTACTCGCTGCCTTTCGGTGGAGATATTTGGGACTACGTGACCATCTAACGTAAGCTTCACGAAAGCATCATGAGCGTCATTCATGAAAGCATCATGAGCATCATGCAAGCTTCATGAAAGCATCGCTCGAACGCCGTCCGCTCGATGCCTACTCAAAATAATATTTGCGCTCTTAGAAACTGAACCGATTATGCTTTGATTAACGCTTTATGCAATGAAGATTACACCGACGTGTTCAGAGTGTAATAGAGATGTTTTATAATAGGTGCTTTTAATTCTGATGGATCAGAAGACACTTGGTAGTAATTGCACACAAGTAGAAGCTTTGCAAGACAGTTGCGTCTTTTCCGCTTCTTTTTCCAGGTTGTCTGGTTTATCGCTTCTTTAATCTATTGCACGGCTACCACCACTGTTAAAGTAAGTAGTGCATTCACACATCATCAATTTCAGGACATGAGTGACATTTATTGCTTTCATTTATTCATTTTAGCTCAAGAAAAGAGACCGCGGCTAAATAGACACATGTTTCGTTTCGTCCTCCCCTCACTTTCCGCAGCGGCAAAGTGCGGCCTTCTTGCTCTGCAGCTGCAGCTCGGATCTGATAATGATGATATCAGTAGGAGAATATCTCCTATTGGGGATAAACGATCTGCGCCCGTGCCAGCCTATCAGTGATAGCGGAAACGCCTGATTGTGCAGATGTCTCCGACGCAGCCGTCTTTCCGCGCCCATTACGCAGTGCCGACGGGGGAGTAGGTGCGCAGTGAAGCTGATTGATTGATTGATAGATTGTAGGGTTTAACCCGCCGACGCAACGCAGGCGATGAGGCGCGCCGTAGTGGAGGGCTCCGGATTAATTTTGACCACCTGGGGACCTTTAACGTGCGCCGAAATGTCGAACACACGGGCGTTTTTGCTTTTAGCCTCCATCAGAAAAGTGGCCGCCGCGGCCGGGAATCGCACCCGCGACCTCGTGCTCAGCGCAGTGAAGCTGACACAGAAGCGCGAAACGCTAACCGAATGCGCAACGTGTTTGTGACGTCATACCACATTGAACGCTCGCTCCCCGACCGACTACGAGCATTTAAAACTGGCAAACTGGGTGGCGTGAGCTTGCAGGCAGTCCTAGGATTATTACTAAGCAGTACGCGGCGTTGGATTTATCGCCCAATCATCACCGTAGTAGGGACGCCGTTTTAATGTGTAACGGTTCTTTACTGAGACCTGACAGCACAAATGGTGCAAACCCCGTTATATGGGCACGAATGCATAATTACCTAAGGTCACACATTTATGCATTATAAAAGAGAAAGTGAGAACTATTTATAGGACAAAATTTGAAAAAGGAAGCAAAAAATAAATAAAGCAAAAATCCAACAAAAATTAAAATAACGAATATATTAAATTGAGTAAAAAAAAAACAGTTAATATAACGAAAATAAATAAGAACAGTTTCACTCTCTGAAGGTGGTGTGACCAGCCTACACATGGTTAGAGAATGTACAAGCATTTATTTTTCTTACCACTCAGCATCGGTATTGACTATGGATTTGTGATGAGTTCATATAAGTTGTAAGGGTCTCACTGTTACCCAAGTAGATAAACATGTATACCTGTCCGTTTCCCTCCCGTACATGCCTATGCATTGACAGCAGCCTGGAATTGTGTAACGTTAACAACTTGACCGTGGGCTAACTAATCATGAAGAGCGGATGAAAGTCGGCGCAATGATATTATGGTCCTAGCGGCCATTTGTCACACAAATTTTGTTGGGAAGGTTTTGATAAAAAGAAGAGTTACAGTCATTTACTGCAATCATATTCGTCCTGCATACGTACATGTATTGACGGCAGACGAGAATTTCGTAACGTTCAGAACAACACTGTGAACTAACAGTGACAAGCGAAGGAAGCTCGCAGTAAGATAGCGCCGTCTTAGCGGCCAGGCGTCGTATAATTGTTTTAAGTGCAGAGCACTTTAGGGCCGCGCCTTGTCGTAATTCGCTCGCTGGACCCAAGTAGAGCCACTAGATTAGGTTTCAGAGTAACGGCACTATTTTCTGTCATTGTTGTATGCCGCTTACAGCAGCCATTGGTCGAACCGCGTTACGTGACATTTGTTTACCCCGGACTACAAATGTGTTCTCCTCTGTGTTCTCCCGTGCGCGTGTTCTTCGATAAATCGTGTTTCGGAGCGCAGTGTGGCGGTATAACGCGTTGAAAGTGAGTTTTTAAAGGAGCCATGAAGATAAAACACAAATTCGGTTCATTCAAAAGATTGCTTCGTTAGAATCATACTGACACCACTGTTAACGTAAACTTCACTCAAATAAGCTATATAATTAGGAAAAAAAGGGAATGGCCATGCCACCCACTAGCTCATTTCCCGGAACAGAACCTATGACGTCATACCAGTCTTCTATGCGATTAGCGGAGGTCGGGAAAAAGAAACGCAAATTAGGCAGAGCTTACAAGCTTGCCGAACGAGCTATTTGCGCCTAAATGTAATGCATATCCGTTTTGAAGCAGTTAGAATGGTGCGATAAACCACAAAAGTTACGAAAATACACGTAAACATAGAAGTACCGGTGCGCACTGCTGTTGGTACCGGGCGCAGTATGCTTGTATTAGCTCCTCAGCAGTCGGCCACCAATTGGAGCGGTCTTATTCGACGCTGGCCGATTGGCGTAAGCGACATTGCCTTCGGTGACCCTGTTTGTCAAGCATACCCCATGTTTCACGAAGCGATTACTTTCTACCGTAACAAAAACTTGCCAAGTGTAAATACAGTCAAAAACAAAGCAATGGCGGAGTGCTGCGTATGCTAGCGCCATCTGGGAGGTTTGACGGCGAGCAAGACTGCAGAGCCGAATGGCGCAATGAAAGGTCGTTTGTATATGCGCCGTTATAACTTCATTGTGGGCGTCACCAAAATACACGATTTGGCGGGAGAATCAAAATTTTAAACTAAATTGAATAATTTCTCAGTGAATACGGCATCATTTGCTGCCGGGCAAGCGCTGTGGACACAATAAAACACGAAATCTTTCGAGTAAAACAAACTTGTATTTTGTCTTCATGGCTCCTTTAAGCCCCAGGCAGAGTAGCGATGCCGTGCTGCTCGGTACCGGGCTGTTTCAACCGGCCGAACGGCGGAAAACGCCTGTTTGGCTTCCCGCTGCGAAAGACCGACTGTGGCCAAGCATAACCTACAGCCACTAGTTAAGAGTAGCTTATTTAGTGGCTCTAGTGTAGCTTGATCCACTAAATAAGCTACGCTAGCGTAACCGAGCGTAACCGTGTCGCACCGCCGTGCAGGCTCGCAATCCTCAAAAAGTTATAAACACAGATGTCATGGTTGCCAAGCGGTGCCCGGACCAATTCCCCCCGTCAATGTCGGCCGCAATAGGGCGCATAAAGCTGGCCACTCTGGCGTCAGGCACCAAAATGGCCGTGAGTGTCGTACTCTTAAGCGTAGCTTATTTGGTGGATCTGGACTCAAGTAGAGCCAAAGGGCGTTCCGTCGTGGCCGCTGTCGTCGCGGCGTAACCCAGAGGATTCGAAAGCCAAGCGGTTTTTTATAGTCATTAGCGTTCGAAACTCGTGAAACGCTGGGGCTTGTCATGCAGCTCCCCGTTGCTTCGCGCAAAGAAAACTGTAGGTACACATGAGGCAAAACATACGTAATTAACCGGCAGCGCCCGCATTCATTTAGTTAGGAACGTTCGTTGGGTTGGTTTTTGCTATAGTAAGCGAAAACAAGTGGCAGTGCAACGCCGGCTCGTGCGGAAGGAAAAGCAAGCACAAAAAGAACAGCACTCCCGCTGGTGCAGTTTCAAGTAGTGGGCGTGCGAGCACTACGGAAGAGGAAAATTTGAATTGCTTCGGGTGGTAGCAGTGAGCGGATAATGGCGCTACAGCCCATTATGGCGAAGCACTGCTCTGCATTTCCGACAGCTTTCACATACGAGTAGAACGGCTTTATTTTGAAGAAAGTTTTGATTAAGTACGGAGTTACAGTAGCTTTCCGCTGAACATTCACGATGAAGTTGGCTTTGCTGCAATGCCTTCCTTCCGAGCAAAAACTGTTCACGCAGAACAAGAACGCAGGAAACGTAGCCGTACACAGCCTCGCTGTAAAATGTCTATTTTAATGCGCAGCAGCGTAGCCTACGTTCTCTTCCGAGTACAACAAAAGCACCAGCCGTGTAAAACCGTGAATTTTAAAATAGTGCATACTATGCCAAACTGGCGCAATTGCCCGTTATGACACAGTAACGGAAGGTACTCTAAAAATACGAAAACTGAAAAAAAAGTAGTGAAAGGAAATGGCGCTGCTTCCGCTAGTGGTGCAACACTGGAGAAACAGCAGTGCTGGTAGCCCATCTCCCTTCGTCGGAGACCCGCCCCTTGCACCTGACAGATAGATAGATAGAAGCAACTTTATTTAGTCGTCTGCAGACCTACACCATGATTAAATGCCGCCGCGACGCGGGCCCTTACGTCTTCTCAGTGGGTGGTCTTTACTCAACTGCGGCGCGTGCTACTCCCGCGTTCGGTCGCCCTTGGGGCAACGTCCCGGCAGTTTCGCTCGGCCTTTGTCTTTCAAGAGCCGCCGAGACCTGCTGGACGGCCCAGGTTTGGATTTCTTGGTCGTAGCACTTCGACGCAGCCGCGAGCCGCGTGGATTTCAGAACTTCCAACTGTAAGGTCTATACGACTGACAGGCCCGGATTGTTTTGAACGCAAGCTTTCACATCTCTCTCTTAGTGGACCTCGTTAGCACTCTCTAAAACAGGCCGCAAACGGCTTCGCGAACTCGGCGTGATTTGGCCATGAGGAGAGCACACGAGAGATCAAGAGCTCACGCCCGTAGGAAGAGCTCACGCCCGAAGGCTGAGCAAAGTGTTCTCGAAGGTGAAATCGGACGGTGAGGGAGCTCGTCGCGAGGCGCACGCTCATGTGCGATTGGGATTTTTTTTTTTTTTTCATTTTTTGTGACCCAACACCCACGAGGCGCAAGACCACATGCAAGCCTGGGCGACGCCGCGTGCACCTCGCGAGACGCGTGCTCCCGGGTTCTCGGTATTTTCGCAGTATTTTTTTCTGTTCATGGATGGCGAAACCGAGAGCCTAAAGAGCTCTGCTGTTAAAATAAAGGGTACACAGATTGCCAAGAATATATATCCTATACTCCCCGGAAATCTAGAATCCCTGGAAAGAACGACGGAGACACGAACAAAAAGTAGCGCAAACGGACCAACTGTGTAAAGGCCTGAATTCGCACGAACGCAGGCGTTGGAACGGATGTTTCCCAAGTTAATTAAAATCACCCCATCTACAGGATAAAAGCACTGCCGGAAAGAGGCAGGATAGGTGCACGCAAATCAAGAGGAGGCATTCATGCGGAATTTCCTAGAAGGACTGCGCGGACGAGGTCTACGTGACCCCTAAGTGAAGGAGGCTCTGTACCATTTTTGTTGTTATTATATCAAATTCATAATAATATGTTAGTACAAATTTTAACCTATATTAAAACAGTGATTTAAACTCACAGGTTTTTGGAAAAAGAAGAGAAAGTTTGGCATTTTCAAGTGAGACTGAAACGTAACAATCTCGCCTTTTTTCAAGCCATAAGTAACAGTTTTAACCGTGTTCTTCACGGTGGAGTTAGGTTTACCTCGGGATACATTGCAGCCGAATTCAAAACAACACTATGCATACCGCAATACAGACTAGCCAGGGGGCTAATCTTTTCCGTGGTAGCAACCGGAGTATGGCTCAGTTAAAGCGTGACAATGAATGCGGGAACCTGTTCCGTGCACATCAGCAGTGGGTGTCATCTACCGCGCTCCGGCAGGCACCAACTCAAGTACTGCGCTCCGTAAAGCCGTAAGCGGACAAGTACCGCCACCTGGTGGGGCCTACTTAAACAGTCACTCACGTGACGTAAATATCGCGGGCCGAGAGCAGTAGTGCGCGTCAAAGCATGGACGACGCCGGACACGTCCCAGCTAGTTCTCAATAAAGGACATTCTTGTGTTATAGCAGTGCATCACGAGTCTTGTAACATTGGTCAACGCCGGGGCATACAGTGCACGTGGATTTCGCTGGACCTGTGAGCGGACATACATTTCTGGTGGTAGCAGATGCTTTTACCAAGTGATTGGAAGTGCGAGAAGTGAACCAGCCTACGTCGCCAGCAGTGATTGCGGTACTGCGCAGCCTTTTCGGTACTTTTGGCGTACCGCGAAAAATTGTGTCCGACAATGGCGCAGCTTTCGTGTCTGTTGAAATGCAGAGGTTCTGCACAGACAACGGAATCAGCCGCATAACCTCGGCGCCGTACGACCTTGCTACCAACGGGCAGGCAGAGCGCTATGTTGGCGAGTTGAAAACAGCACTGGCATGGGACAAGTCTGGGCCGATGAGTTGCCGGCTCGCGCGATTCTTGTTTCGGCAGCACAGCACCACCCACCAGACCACAGGAATCACCCCAGCCATGGCAATATTTGGACAGGAGCTTCCAACCCACTTAGACCAGATGAAGCCCGCACCAGAACCAACTGAAAAACAAGAGAAGCTGCCCAATAACCGACAGTTAGTGGCAGGCGAACAAGTGATGGTACGGCAGTTTCTGAAGGAGCCCAAGTGGATTTCAGGAGTCCTCGAGAAGCAGATCGGCCCCCGATCTTGGAACGTCCGATGTGGGGGAGGAGGAGTCGTTGGACGACACCTGAATCAAATAAGAAAACGGGATACCAAGAGGGTCACAGATGGCCCATCAGGGACGTTGGCGTGGGACCTGGATATAAGTAACGAAGTTGACACGCCGGAACACCGGGGTAACCTACCAAAAAAGCAAGCACAAAAAGAAAAAGACATCCCCCTCGCGAGGGGCACGATCAAATGCACAGCATTTCCGAGGGGGTGCGCCGGCAAGTCGTATCTCTCGATCGCGGGACCCATGTCGCCATCTTTTGGAGGCGCGGGACAACTTGTGGCGCTTTCGAAACAAACGAGAAATGAGTGAAGGATATAAGGCGCGTTCGGTGCATCGAAATCTGTGTCGGTTTCGTGGCTCGGTCGGTAGTGCGCCGGGCACCTTGCGTTCCGCCCGCGGCGTCATGGGTTCGAAACCGGGCGCCGGAAACTGTTATTTCTTTCATAGTGTAGTGGCCTGGCTGCGGACTATGACAAGGCGCGCATGCGGACTACGACAAGGCACGCCAACGCCGCGTGACATTGTGAGTTACTAAAATGCTATACATTTAAAACAGTCGTGAATAACGTCCAGCTGAACCCATCGCGACTGCTGCAAGGAACGGTCGAGAGTCTTGACACGGTGAAGCCCCGGAAGTCTCAGCATGCAATATAAAAGCCTCGCCGCTCGCTACCTTCTCTGAGGGGGAAGAGGTGTCATGTACCGCGCCCCAACTCAAGTACAGTAGAATCTCGATAAACGGAAATCGCTTAAACGGAATTGCCGCTTAAACGGAACGGTTGCCTGGAATTTGGTTGTTTTTGTATTCAGATAACGTAAAAAAACTCTCGGTAATCGGAACTAAAATTTCCGCATTACCGTGTAAACGGAACCAGAAATGGAACTTCTTGTGAAATCCACTGGCATGAGCATCAGCTTTTTACGGTTCCGGCTGTTTCGTTCTTATTTTTTTTCTTCCTCCATGCTTTTTTAGCCTTGTTGGCCTCGTAAGCCTCGTCTCGTAAGTGGTTAGCCATGTTAGCGCAACGAATGCAACATCGCAGTTCTTGTTCCAGTCGTTCGGTCTCGATTCTAGACGCCAAGGCTACAGGGCTCACCTCCTGTTGCCTCGTTCGTGCCATCGTTGTGCTATTCGTCCTTCATTACCACGTTGCCGTCTTTTAAATTCGGTGGCTCGTAAGCACTGGCGAAGTTGAGGCCTCTAGCCTCCGTGAAGATGCAGTTGCAAGGACTCAAACAAAAATAAATGACACATTTTGTAGTGCACAGCGACTCATTGTTGCCAAATCAACTTTGTTAAAAGCTGTGCCTACGCATCTTGTAGTTTTCTTGCTTTCTGAAAACTATCAGCTACAGTCACTTTCTAGTGGTTAGAGTTCGATGAAATGCCCTTAGAGGTGTGTACGCACATAAATTTGCACCTTAGAACATCTCCCTCAGTACACGGAACTCCTGTTAAACGGAACTAATTTTTCCGGTCCCTTGAAGTTCAGTTTATCGACAGTCTTGTGTACTGCGCTCCGTAAAGCCGTAAGCGGACAAGTACCGCCACCTGGTGTGGCCTACTTAAACAGTCACTCACGTGACGTAGATTGCGCGGGCCGAGAGCAGTAGTGCGCGCCAAAGCATGGACGACGCCGGACACGTCCCGGCTAGCTCTCAATAAAGGACATTCTTGTGTTATAGCACTGCGTCACGAGTCTTGTAACAGCGGGGATCACATCATCGCTCCCATTATTACATTTCGGTTCTGCTGCTGGACAGGCCACGGTAGTTTGTTGACATATACAAAGCCAGTTGGTAAGAAATTATAGCGAGTTAAGAACCAGGGATCCGAATGAACCTAGGCTGTGCTGACAAGCGTGCGCCGTCCACAACAGCCGACGTGGAGGTCTGTCGTGGTAAAGTAGAAATATTTCTTTATATTTTAGTGCGGCTGTTTAGCAATTTGTTGATTTATGCGTTTCACAAAGCTCAGTATAACGGTAAAACGTAAAGAAATCACCGGAAAAGAAAGGAAATGCCTACAGGACGCGAAGTGGTGTCTGGTAGATCACCAAAGTTAGTGTCACTTGTCTTACACAATCAGCTACGACTGTGAGTTAGTACCAGAGAGTCAAACGGCTTACTTATTCGGCTGTGACAGAGGGGAGAGAAATCATGCCACCTGTTCGACACAGAAAACAATGTAGGGTACGCGTCGCACCTGCGGGCTCCTACTTGTTCGTTCGTTCGGCTTCTTCGACTTGCTTCTTCTTCGTCGTGATAGCAACAAAGACGGAGTAAAGGCCGTTGCGTCAGCGAAGAAGAAGCAAATCGGCTGCAATCACGGACTGAAACCGTCGTGATGGGGATGAAGGTTGCTTACAGATTGAATACCTTCGTATCATTCGCGTTAATGTGCCCTTCCTTCATTTTTTGGTAGATCCAGTCGAGCTAGAGTACCACACTGGGAACTGAACTCCAACAAACATTACTCAGCCTTGACCGAAAAATCGGCAGACCTCTTAATCCTGTCTAACACTCGGCGCATTTACGGCGGTGCTCACAGATTGTGGTACTCTATGCCATCCACGACTTCTACGAGGGCGTGAAGCAACAGGGCAGGTTCTCGACCAAAGGCCTACTGGACGTTTACGAAGCGGCTGAACACCAGGAGGAAGCCCCCACGGACTTTCCACCAGAAGGGGGTGCCTTCATGTTCCCGGGCGCCATGGTAGCCGCGGGCTCACGCGCCCCTTTTGGAACTGTCGCCCCTGGCGGTGGCTTCACCTTCGCGAGACCTTACGCCCCCGCCGGACCCTACGCCATGGCGTACCAGAACCAGCCTCCACAGGTAACTCGTGGCCAAGGTTCAGCGGCGTACGCAAAAATAATGTCCATAGAATACCACAGCAGGAGCATGGTACGAACACACCTCTGCGCAGAAGCATTAAACATTAGGCATAAATGCGCTTTTACGTTATTTTTAGTGAACCTTCCTTTCCGTTCGCTAAGTATCTGATAATTACTCGCAGACGGCGTTCTGTGATCTATTTGACCCACCCGCTGTAGCTTTGCAGCAAATTCGTTGTCCCTGCGAATGTGCCTTTTGTTTTTCAACCTCAGCAGCGTCAATACATAAGGATTCGTGGCACTCTCGGCAGTATTCAGAAACAAGCAACGCAGACCGCACGGTAAAAATACTCGAAATCGCGCCTTTCTTAGTCCACTTGACATATTGGAACATTGAGTAACATTGGCGTACCTAAGAAATAGAGCGTCAGGTACGGTAAAGCTTCTATCGCTATTGTTGGCCCAGACGACGCGATTGGTTAATGCATAAATAGGTTTAGCTGGCACAAAACAAAATAGGATGACAAAACAGAGAAACTGCATAAAGAATGGCATGTCGGAACACAGAGTTGTGCGTTGTTACTTCCTCATGTTTTCATGCTGGTAGCACAAATTTATTTCTTGCTTTTATTTTGCTTGCTTTTTAGACGCACACCAAAAAACAACTATACGCTGTACACTGAAAGACCCCACAAATTAGATAAAAGTATCAATAAAAGGCTACAAGCCAACGTTACCTACCAGGAGACTACATGCACCGATAGCACAATAATGGCAGTTTTCACTCGCAAAGACAACGGTGATAGAAAAGGCCGTGGCGAGGGAGAGGGATAGACAGAGAGAGAGAGGAGAGAGAGGAACAGAGAGAGACAGACAGAGAGAATATAGATAGATAGAGAGATAAAGGGAGAGAGAAAGAGATCGATAGATAGATAGATAGATAGATAGATAGATAGATAGATAGATAGATAGATAGATAGATAGATAGATAGATAGATAGATAGATAGATAGATAGATAGATTGGATAGATAGGATGGATGGATGAGCTGGATGGATGGATGGATGGATGGATGGGATGGATGGATGGATAGATAGATAGATAGATAGATAGATAGATAGATAGATAGATAGATAGATAGATAGATAGATAGATAGATAGATAGATAGATAGTGTGAGACACCCTGACCACGACTCTGTGCTCTTTAACACGTTACGGACATTTCCTCGTAATCGGTACATTATCATCAGTGCTAGCTCTCATGGCCCCGGCATCATCATCACCTGTACATAATCATCATCAGCACTTGATGGGGTTTTTCGTCCGAGTGTCCGAATAAACCGGTCACGCTTTCCATCGTCTCTCAAGTGGTGGAGGGTGCCTTTGATCTCACAGTCTACCTCTGCAGCTCCACTCCTGGAGCTCCGTTCGGGCCGCCGTCTGCCTCAGGAGACCATGCCCATGACGCTCGATCCAGCCAGCGCCACGGCTACGCCTCCCCCGCAATGTTTTATCAGCCGCCAGCGAGATCCGCCCGACTTCGCTGGCCTTCGTGGGGATGATGTAGAAGAGTGGTTGGAGAACTTCGAGAGTCAGCGCATATAACGGGTGGGACGACAAGCTAAAACGGCTGACTGTCGGCTTTTCCCTCACCGAGATCGCGAAGACGTGGTACCTCAATAACGCGGGACGCCTACCCGATTGGACGACCTTTACAACCGAGATCCGCAAGATTTTCGGGACATCCGCAGCTCGCTCTGAGGACGCGAAAAAGAAACTGGAAGCGCGCGTGCAACACCCGTGCGAAAGCTACACCTCTTATATCGAAGATGTTCTGGCACTGTGCCGGAAGGTCAATAAGGATATGTCAGAATCGGACCGCGTACGCCAGATACTGAAAGGTATTAACCAGTTCGCTTTCACTGCGCTCGCCCTTAGAACCCAAGAACCGTCTCGGATGTCACCACTACTTGCCAACGTCTTGACGATCTGCAGTCGATCCGCATTCAGCAGGATACATCGGCCACGCGCTTAGGCGACGAAGACCTTCGCGTGCTTATAAGGCAGCTGATTCGGGAGGAGCTTGACGGCCGGGCCTCCGTGTGTGCTTCTGCTGCTGCTCACCACTCAGCAAGCACCAATCTTCGACAGATAACCAAGGAGGAGCTTTCCTGTGTGCCTTGTCGGTCAGTGCCTGATCTTGCCGCCCCTTATGCCGTACCGTCCTATTCGGAAGTCGCTGGAAGGCCGCCCCTGCCAATGGCCCCGGTTACCTCGCAGCCTCTGCCCGGATATGGGGCAACGATCAACCATGCCATTCGGCCGCAGCCTTACTATCGCACGTGGGGACCGCCGAGCCCCGAGCGCCCACCTAACCGGCCAGTGTGTTTCTACTGCGGAATTCGCGGCCACATTGCTCGGTTCTGTCGCAGGCGTGCACAGAATGAAGGGCATGGCTACGACACCTACGAGCGCGACGTAACGAGCCCTCGTTATGGATACCGCCCGCGGGGTTACCAATCTCCGACCCGCCAGACTCCTCCCCCAGCCGGTTCCCCTGGGATACAGCGCAATTCACGTGATCAACGACGCCACTCTCCCTCGCCTTTTCGCCGATCTGTATCGCCGTTTCGCCCGGTCGTGCACGACAGCGCTCGTCTCTCGGAAAACTAAGCCATGCAGTTTTTGGAGGGGAAACTGCATACAGGGAAAAGATAAAAACTCATCCAGAGCATCCCTCGAACATTTTGTGTGCATTCGTTGAAGGCATCCGCATCGAAGTGTTGGTGGACACTGGTGCAAGCGTCTCAAGTATTCATGCTGATCTGTGCAAAAGGTTACGCAAGGTGAGAACACCGTTTAGAGGTCCCTCATTACATGGTGCAAATGAGGCACGCATCGATCCTTCTGCATATTGTACAGTGCGTGCCTCCATTGAAGGAGTTTGTCATCATATCCAGTGTGCCGTACTCTCCACGTGTTCATACGATCTAATTCTTGACTGGGACTTTCTTTCGTCGACGTCCGCTGCTATTTGTTGTGGAACTCCTGCTATTAGCATCACAGATACTAATCATTCAACTGTTTCCCCGACAGAGCCAATTTCTTTGGTGCTGACGACCGATCACGTCGCACTCTCCCGTTGTGAGCACATCCTTTCAGTTTCTGCTAGCACTATACTAGACGGTGATGTCCTGGTCGTTCCCTGCAGCCGCCTCCTTTCCCGTGGACTTGCTGTTGCCGCGTGTCTCGTTCGTTTTTCCGAAGGGCAAGCTCTTATACCTGTGCAAAACACCACTGCAGAAGACGTTCTGCTTCCGCAAGGTTCCACAATTGCATCTGTCTCTGATGTTGAGGTGGCCATTATGCCTTCGCGTTCCCGTCCCCTTACATGCCTGGCTTCAGCGACTACGTCCTCGAAGCCTTCTCTTGCAGTCACCGTCATCCCGGACCTGACAGAGTCACAGAAATTATCAGTCCTGGAGCTTTTAAATAAGCACCGTGCATCGTTCGACTCCTACTCAACCGTTCTTCCCCACACAACCACGGCCACGCATCGTATGGAAACCGAAGGGTCGTCTATTGTTCGCCGTCGCCCGTATCGCGTCTCCTCATCAGAAAGGCAAGTCATCGAGGAAAATGTGGCTGACATGCTGAAACGCAATGTTATCCGGCCTTCATGTAGTCCTTGGTCGTCCCCGGTCGTGCTGGTCGAGAAGAAAGATGGCACCGTACGCTTTTGCGTTGACTATCGTGCCCTCAACAAGATTACCAGAAAGGATGTACTATATCCCGTGCCACGCATAGACGACGCCCTGGACTGTCTTCAAGGAGCCGAATACTTTTCGAGTCTTGACTTGCGTTCTGGCTATTGGCAGATCCCGATGCATAAGTCCGACAAAGAGAAGACCGCGTTTGCAACTCCCGATGGCCTATACGAATTTAATGTCATGCCATTCGGGTTGTGCAACGCTCCGGCGACATTTGAACGCATGATGGATTCGGTGCTCAGAGGACTGAAATGGAAGACCTGTTTCTGCTACCTGGATGACGTCGTTGTCTTCTCGTCGACGTTTAGAGAACATCTTAAGCGTCTGGACGAGGTACTCACATGCATTTCTAACGCCGGACTTCAACTCAACTAAAAAAAAATGCCGCTTTGCTACCAAAACCATCAAGGTGCTTGGCCATGTCGTTAGTAAAGATGGCATCAGACCCGATCCTGAGAAAATCGCTGCCGTTGTCAGCTTTCCTCGTCCCCGCCAACAAAAAGACCTCCGTAGTTTTCTCGGGTTGGCTTCGTATTTCCGCCGCTTTGTCCAGACTTTTGCCACCATTGCGTCCCCACTGAACCATCTCCTACAGTCTGGCACCCGGTACGTTTGCTCCGATGACTGTCAACGGGCTTTTGACGATCTGAAAGCCGCTCTAACGTCTGTTCCGGTGCTCTGCCACTTTGACGAAACAAAGCCCACTATACTCCACACGGATGCTAGTGGCCATGGCATTGGCGGTGTTCTCCTCCAAAGTGATGATAAACTTCGGGAGAGGATCGTCGCCTACGCAAGCCGGTCGTTGACACATGCAGAGAAGAATTACACCATAACTGAACAGGAGTGCCTTGCCATCGTTTGGGTTGTTCAGAAATTTCGCCCTTACCTTCATGGCCGTCATTTTACAGTGGTGACCGACCATCATGCACTACGCTGGTTGTCCACCATGAAAAGCCTCTCTGGACGCCTTGGCCGCTGGGTTCTCCGCCTCCAGCAGTACGATTTTTCCGTGGCGTATAAGTCAGGGAAGAAGCACATGGACGCCGACGCTCTCTCTCGTTGCCCATTGTCCTCGTCATCTTACGATGCGGAGGAGCCCGCCGATAACACACTTTGTTTGGCCCCCGTTATCTCCTCAAACATCTAGGGACGCGTCGATTTGCCGTCGCTGCAACGCGCAGACGCATATCGCGGCCCCGTCATTGACTATCGCGACGGTCGTTTAACACCTCCAAACAGCCGTGCGCATCGCCAGCTCAGTAAGTTCAAACCATGGTTCAAACTATTTCATGGTGTTCTTTACCGGCAAAATTACCATCCAAATGGCAGAAAATGGGTCCCCGTTGTGCCTCGTACACTTTGGCGCTCTATTCTGGAAGCCTACCACGATGCAGCTACCGCTGGACACCTTGGTTTTGCAGAAACTTACGAGCGAATACGTAGTCTCTACTTTTGGCCTGGACTGTCCACTTCTGTTGCCAAATACGTTCGCTCGTGCGCCTCCTGCCAGCACCGCAAGCGCTCAACTACTCCTCCTGCCGGACTACTTCAACCTCTCCCTTGTCCGTCAGAGCCTTTCGGGACCGTCGGCATCGATTTGTTCGGACCACTACCTCCAACGCCATCTGGATACCGTTGGATAGTTACGGCTGTCGACCATCTGACACGATACGCTGAAACAGCACCCATTCGCTCTGGAACAGCTGCTGAAGTCGCTGACTTTATACTGCACAACATTATTTTGCGCCATGGCGCGCCACGCGTCCTCCTCAGCGATCGCGGCAGGGTTTTTCTGTCCGCTGTAGTCGAAGAGCTTCTGCGTGCCTCCAAGACCGTGCACAAGACAACGTCCAGCTACCATCCCCAGACGAATGGATTAACAGAGATTCCATCGAACCCTCGCGGACATGCTCTCGATGTACATCAGCCCTGATCATCGCCACTGGGATATCATCCTGCCATTTGTGACTTTTGCGTACAATACTGCAACGCAAAAAAACGAGTGGATACTCACCATTCTTCCTAGTCTTTGGCCGCTCTCCCTCTATTACCTTCGAGTCGACTTTCTTCTATGCTCCTGTCCCCTCTGCTGCTCCCATCTCGGGAGCAGTACGTTTCACGGCTGGCCCACTGCCGCGAACTTGCGCGAAGTCGAACCGAAAGTCAACAACAAGAACGCAAAGCTCGCTGCGACGTCGCACATCGCTCTGTTCAATTTCGGCCAGGTGGTGAAGTATTGTTATGGACCTCTGTTCGTGTACCCGGTCTGTGCGAGAAATTCCTTCATCGCTTTCTTGGTCCATACAAAATCACAGAACAGACTTCGCCAGTTAATTACCGTGTGACGCCAGTAGAACAGTCGTCAGATCGGCGCCGCCGTGGTACTGAAATCGTACACGTATCTCGCCTCAAGCCCTTCAACCGCAGGATAGAACAATAAGTCGCGGCTAGGTGGCCGCTTCCGGCCGCGGAGGGGTAATTATGTGAGACACCCTGACCACGACTCTGTGCTCTTCAACACGTTACGGACATTTTCTCGTAATCGGTACATTATCATCAGTGCTAGCTCTCATGGCCCCGGCATCATCATCACCTGTACATAATCGTCATCAGCACTTGATGGGGTTTTTTGTCCGAGTGTCGGAATAAACCGGTCACGCTTTCCATCGTCTCTCGATAGATAGATAGATAGATAGATAGATAGATAGATAGATAGATAGATAGATAGATAGATAGATAGATAGATAGATAGATAGATAGATAGAGAGAGAGAGAAGAGAGAGGGAGAGAAGAGAGAGGAAGAGGAGAGAGAGAGAGAGGAGAGAGAAAGAGAGAGAGAGAGAGAGAGAGAGAGAGAGAGAGAGAGAGAGGAGACTTTCTTTTGAGCAAGCGCTGATGTAGGGGCTTCCGGTGGGTGGGGGCGTGTTGGTCGAGGGAGCCCTGAGCTTGATGGCGGATGTTCGGTTCAATGTATTCCCTTTATGTATGTCTACGTCAGCCGTCTAAAGAAAGCGCAGCATTGCTTAATCGAGAAGCTACTGCGGGGTCGTGAACATCGTATCTATGTTCCCAGCATGTCAGTGCCGATACGCTGATTTCATTAGATGTCCGCAGTCTTTATGTGAGAAGACGACAGATAGACCATGACTTCGCTCGATACTGCTTTTTCCTTCAAGGCCGCTGCCACTTACATTTCTCTCTTTTCATGATAGTTTACCTTCGAACTGGCTCTCTTTCTGCCGCGTGCAGATGCAAGGCTCGATGTTCCCGCGTTTCTACTTCATGAACGCCCCAGGTGGGTTTCAACAAGTGGCCCCGCCGGCTGGCTTCCAGTACATGGCTCCTTCGGCTGGCGTCCAGCAAGCTGCGCCTCCGGATGGCATTCGCCAGCGACAGCAATACATCGTGCCTCATCCTCCATAGCCACTCAATCCGGACCATAAGCCTGTGCTGCGCCAAAATAAAAGATTTCAGTTACGGAACGGCTGCACAGTTTGTTCTCAGTCCAGCTACCCTAATAACCCCGCTAGACGCGCTGTAAATTATTTCCTTCAGATGACGTACCCTCACGTGATGCCCTTTCTAAACAAGGAACTAGCCACTTTTCAAAGAAAGGTTAATCGTGAGTCTACTTTCTCGTAAATGACCTGCAGAGAGCCCTATTTACTTTTTCTCGTACCCTCATGTGATGCCCTTTCTAATCCAAAACTCCCCACTTTTCCCATAAAGGGTTATCCTTCGTCTAAATTTCTCGTAACTGACCTGCAGAGAGCCCTATTTACTTCTTCTCGTATCCTCATGTGATGCCCTTTTTAATCCAAACCTCCTTTCTTTTCACATAAAGGATAATCGTGCGTCTACATTTCTCGTAAATATCCTGCAGAGAGCCCGATTTACATCTCATCTACACCTTGTTCTCTCCGCCTCTCGTATTATCGTACCACACGGGTGTTACGACAACACGCAGCAAGATGTGCCACTGCAGACGGTCAGTCATGTTCCTTGGCGGTGCCTTGGAAGGACTGGTCGAGAAATTGAGTTGTGGCGTACCAATGCTTCCTCTGCGTTTCTTATCATCGAGTTTATTGCTTGAAATATCCGTTAAAATTGGCGTCTTGGAATCGGGTGAAGCAGACACTTGAGCAATCCGAACTTGTATCTTGTCTGTATCGTCCATTTAACGTAGCTTAAGGTGTATGAACGGAGCGTTTTTTGTGCCTCATTAATATCATTTTGAAGTTCATATATACAATAACTGCTGTATATCGGAAAACGTTCTGCTAAGCAGTGGCGATGGATTCGTAAGCAAAGGTAATCGTGTTCATCGTCACACTTAATCGTCAGTTGACCATCTCAAGCGGTTGCTTGCGCACCGAAGCTTACAATGAGCACCCCTCCCCCCTTTCACCGCCAGTAAAACGAACGACACTCCGTTCAGTCCAAATGTGTAACTGGATCTGCATTTGCGCCCAAGCAGAAGCTGTACCCTCTGCTGGTGATTCTAAGCGTGATCGCCTGACTAGTATTGGTCGCAACCCCTTACAGAACGCCCATGATGAAGCACCTCCGCACATTGTTTTCCATAGTGTAAGTACGTGTACGCCTAATCTTAACAGAAGTCATGAGAACAATGTATTATTTACGCTAGCTTTAAAACGTCACCGATGTGGATAGATGTCGGGCAGGCACCTTCGGAAGGAGCAAATGCATCTAGGGAGGAGGTTAATGAGTGACTTGTTCAGGGTGCGTCGAGAGGCAGCTGGACGGGGAGAAAAGCAAGTCACTCAGCCATTAAAACGCAGGAAATAAGGTTAACCTGACTTTCAAAACGCCCAATATCGTGGAATAGAAACAGTACCAGTCGCGATACATGAAAAACAACCAGTCTTAACCCGATGACGTAGACGAGATGACTCTTAGTGTGGCGAGATATCCCTAGCTTTGCAGGGAACAGCTGTATCATGTCCTACGCGGACCTATTATCTCTAAATCCAAAGCTAACAAAGTAAATTGCCACCTGGTGCGGCTCAGTGGTGGGGCTAGTAGTGACGCCAGGGGCATTTTTATTTTTAACAGCAGACCTGTTAAGCCGGCACAAATACGTCCAGCGTAGACTGAAAAGCCCTAAGCCTGAGGAAATACATGTGGTTGGGGAGTTTTCTCGGTATGAATAGCGTCAAAAACTTCAAGCAATGCCACGTATTTAAAGTCTGCTGTTTTAGTAGTTTACGGGAGTTTGAGATGTCATGCATAGTTGTGCGAAGTGCACAGGAATGTAAAGAGGCAGCGAAAGTGGCAAAACATGGTGTGCAGCAAACGCCCACTCCAAATTATTCATATTTTTTTAATGCTTTACACAAACATGCATATTTTAACTTTTTTGTACAGAGTTGTGAACCGCTGTCGCTTTCCCGCACCACAACAAACGAATAAAATTTGTAATACGGTTTTCTACGTCTCGGAATCTCTGCATTTTTGCAGCGGAGGAAACGAAGAGGTACTTACTAGCATCGCCTTACTGAAAATATCGACTTTTCTGGCTCGTTTTCAAACATTCACTTTAACGTGGCAATTTTCTTTGCTACTTTCGGCAATTCCCCGGCGACTTTTTTCTACTGAGGACCGGGCAACCTTGGTCAGAACACCAGTGTGATGGGTTGCCAGGTCTGGCGATTTGTCCCGAATATCATCATCAGCCGTAGTTGTGGATATGCACGGGGCAAACTCCTGGACTTTCTCATGAGCGGAAAAGAAACATCTCAAGGAGCTTAAACCACAGCCATACTACCCGCTGTAAGATGGGGAGAATATAACAACGAAAACCTCATCATCATCACCGACTGCACAAGAGCCATTAGAAATCTAATATGCGGCCTTATTCCCATAGAAACCAGGAAGATTCTTCAAGCCGAACCAAAAGGCCAAGGTAGAATATTATGGAGCCCAGCACACAAAGGCCTTGAAGGAAATGAGAAAGCCGACTGCCTAGCGAGGGAAATCAACAGCCGCAGGGACCACTATTACACCTTCCCTCCCTTCATGTCGCTTAATGAAAGGCTTTACACTCAAAGGCAAGCGAGAAAGACCATGCCCGCACCGCATCACATGTTAGATGCCGAAGAAGCACGGAACATAAGAAAACGACAAACCAACGTTTTCCCACACAAATCCAGACTGTCTCTTATGTTCCCAGAGAGATATAACGAAGAATGCCACAAATGCAAATTACGAGCAGACTTATTCTACACAGTCTGGAACTGCCCTATAATTTGGCAACAGAACACCTGCCAAACCTCTAGAGAGTCCTGGGATTTAGCACTGTCCAGCTTGGACCTTTCGACACAGCGTGAGCAGCTAGAGAGCCAAGCTGGGAGCCTTTGCTACTGGAGTCCTGGAAATAGGACTTCCCGCATAACTCTTTTCACATTCCCTTCTCCCTATTTTCAAATAAAGTTTACTCTCTCTCTCTCTCTCTCTCTCTCCCATTCTGGTGATTTTTAGAGACTCATGGCGGCGGAAATTTCAGCTTGGCGACTTGGCTACTTTATGGCGCATTTTAACTTATTATATATATTTTCGCGCTCTCCCTACACCCCACTTTTCACAAAAAAACGTCTTATATGACCTTTAAGTGCATTTCAGCTGTCGACACAAACTGAACAAACAGAACAGAAGAAACTTGTAGACAAATGCCGCTTATCTGGCAAAGTCTGGAATAGGTCCCAACGAATCAATCCCTCAAACACAGCACCGTACAGCGCTACTTAATGGCACAAACCGAAATTGGCCTTGCTCTTTTGATTATCCGGCGTCAGAGCTTTGAAGTGAAACCGTCGGTTTAAATTCTAATGCTTTCGTAGTTTACGGGAGATTGAGATGTCATGCAGAGTCGTGATAAATGTGTGTGACGATGTATAATGGGCGCGGGAATGTAAACAGGCAGCGAGAGTGGTAAAACATGGTGTGCCAGCGAACACCCATTTTAAGTCATAGTTTTTCAATGATCTACCTAAACCTGCATACTTTAGCTTTCTTATTGACAGTAGTCAACCGCTGTCACTTTCTGACACCACAGCAAACGAATGAAATTTGTGATGTGTCTTCCGACTTTTCTGAATTTCTGCCTTTTTTTCCGCAAAGGTAACCAAAAAGTACTTACTAGCATCGGGTTTTTGGAAATGGAGACTTTTCTAGCTCTGTTTGAAACATTCTCTTTAAGGGGGCGGCTTTTTTGGCTACTATCGGCAACTTTCCAGCGACTTTTCCTTCTTAGGACCTGGCAACCTTGCCGGTGTACCTGGTGCCGCATTGTGAAGTTGTAGGTCACCAAGTGGAAGAGTGAAAGTCCGGCACCTATTTGTTTGGCTGGAGCCAGTGTCGCGGGGCCCGACGTTGCGGTCAAGTCGCGTAGCAACAGCATTCGCCACACGTATTTAATATCATAACGCATCAAGAGGTTTATTAATACATAAAGTACGTCTTCTGATTGCCACGCCACCTAATTCTCCTCTTGCATACTGTCAGAATACAGCTCCTCTTGAAACGTTAACAATCCTTGGACACCAGCAAGAACTGGTGAAGAGGTTCTGGACGGCAAGTCGCAACCTGGGTATCCCGTAATAAGGATTCCCTCCACCGGGCGAGTGCCCTGCCATCAGCACTTACGCTCAATAAATGTTTATTCTCCTTCTCCTCCTCCTCCTCCCTAACCTCGATGGAGTAGAGTTTGTAGAAAATAAGGCGTGTATGAACTTCTGTAATCATTCAGCTAGAGCAGCTCATTTTATTTGTTCACTCGCCGCGGAGTTTCGTTAGCAGAATCGCACACGTTCTCCTGGACATGATGGGTTTCCTTCTCTTTGTTTCTGGAAGAGCGACATCTCACCCAGAGTCCAGCATTAACCACAAAAGAAAGCAGCAGAATTCCTCCTTGGAGTTGGAAGAGGCCATTGTAGGACCCAAAGGTATCCCGAAAAACTCCTGGAAGAAATGAAAGCGAAACGGCATTTTTATTCGCCTGACAAGAAGTAAGATAAGAAACGAGCATGCAAGTGCCGCAGCACTAAAAGGACGATGAAACGGACCTTACTGAGCAACATTTTACTCGAGAACAGCTTCATAAAGTACTTGTTTTCATGATAAAGATAATAAAAGTTCTTCTACTACTGCTAAGACGGAAGACCAGCGAAGCTGGTTTGGTGAATACATATATTGAGCTGTCAAGTGACCTACTGTATGGATAGAATAAATTGATACTCTTACAACTTCCATAAACTATTTCTAAATTAATTGTAATACAATATATTTCAGCGTAGCTTCCTTAAAACAAGAAATACAGCCATTTTCTGAAACCATACTCCCAGCGTAGACGACCACATGTTGACAGCAGGCGGGAATTTAGTACAGTTGCAACTTTAATATGAAATATTTAATCATGAAAAGTCAACCAAACTCAGCGCAATGATAGAGGGTTCCCAGAGAGTAAATTCGGTACAAATTTTAAAAAGGTACTTATATTAGTCTGACACATACAGGGTGTTTTGCAACATCTCCGGAGACAGAACGTGCACTTCTTTGTACTCGCCAACGACACGGGCGCCCTGTACGTGGACGCCGCCCGGTATACACTGACCGACCCGACGCCTACGTAGCGGTGGCGGTCCGCGCCCCCACGGGAGAAATATACAGCGCCTGCAGCGTCCGCGTGCCCTCCGCCCGCCAGGCGGAGGAGACGGAGATCGCGCTGGCGCTGACGGATCCGCAGTGCACCACAGTGCTCAGTGACTCGCGGTCGGCCATCGCGAACTACGCCATGAACAACGTGTGTGAAAGTGCAGTGCGCGTGGTGAAGTGCAGTGCGGTGATCAGTGGAGTGGTGCCGGCCACCCACCTTGGGTGGTTCCCGGCACACACGAACATCAGAGGCAACCGTGGGCGACGGTCTCCCCAACCGCAACGAGACGGCGGACGCAGCCGCGCGAGGACTGACCAACCGCGCGGCGGCGGTCTCTTCCACCCTGCCGAGCTCCGCGACAGAGGGGGGCCAACGCGAAGACAACGACGACGAAGACGACAACGACGACGTGGAGTGAGACCCGGAGCCCCTCCTTACGTACGGGGAGGTGCTGGAGTGGCACCGGCTCGGCCGGCGCACCGCTCCGGCGTCCCACCCGGAACTAACACGACAGCAGGCAGTGCTACTACGCCAACTACAAACACAGTCAGTGATCACGCCGGCGCTCGCGCGTCACGTGTGCCCGGACGTGTACGGCAGTGACGTGTGTAGTGTGTGCGGGCAACATCGCGCAACTCTGGCCCACATCCTGTGGGACTGCGCAGTGCACCCCGTGGAAGCTGCCGAGCTCTACGGCCGGCTGCCGGACACCATAACGAGTGCCGTATATTCGACGGACCTGGACGCACAAACTCTAGCCGTCCAGCAGCTCGAGGCTGCTCTCGCCAGGCAGAAGCGGAGCGAGTCGCAGACGGGGGGAAAGGGACGAATTCCGGAGTACCTTTCGCGCACCGCTCACGCCGACGCCGGCGGGGCCTAGTCCCGAAGACGTCGGGAACGTGGGTGGGATGTGGAGGCTCTGCGCAGCCCGACCTCCCACTCCCTGCTGGCCATAAATAAAGTCTTTCTCTCTCTCTCTCTCTTCTTTGTACTCGCGACCCCATAGACGCATTTTGGTTACAACCTAAAGAAAAACGGCTTCACTACAAAAGCGCCGACGACAAGGCCAGACCAGCGGTGCATATTATTCAGCTGCATTGAATAGTTCAGCGGACAGGCCCCATGTTGTAACCCCTAAAAGTTCATTTTTTGTCATGTTCTTTCGTTAATGAGAAGGCATACGAAAAAGCCGCCAAGCGGGAGTTTGACGAAAACCGCGGCACTTGTAACATGGGCGATATTAAACAAAACACGTGTATTTTGTGGATTGTGGAACACCGGAAAAAAGAGCAGATATATTTATTTTTGCAAATCAGGTAACAAACACAGTAAGATACACACACGTATGTTACACACGTATGACACACACACACACACACACACACACACCACACACACACACACACACGCGCACACGCACACACGCAGCACCACACACACACGCGCACGCACACGCACATGCACATGCACATGTACACGCGCATGCGCATGCACATGCACATGCACACGCACATGCACATGCACACGCGCACGCACGCACGCACACGCGCACGCACACACGCGCACACGCACACACACACGCACGCGCACGCACGCACACACACACACACACACACACACACACAACGCACGCACGGCACGCACGCACGCACGCACAGGCATAAAAGCACGCATTCAAACATAGACACACGTTCGGACACTCGACACGCACATAAATCGCTTCCGCCGTGTGCAAACAAAGGACACTGCTTACGGCTGCTTACAGAATTTACTTTACTTTCCTGGGCCTAGTGAATGAGAAAATTTTGGTCGGTCTGTCTTCCTGTCGTTCCCTAGATTAATCATCCGGTCTCTATTCTTTTTATTACGTGTTTATGTCGTAATGCAACAAACAAACAAACAATATTTGGTTGATAGCATAGAAACATGTTTTGTATGGCAGCCTTCCATCCGAAAGTTGAAATAATCTGTCAAACAGAAGTATATATATGCAAAGCCCTTCCAAACAACTAAAACTGATGGATCCGAAAGTTGAAATAATCTGTCAAACAGAAGTATATATATCCAAAGCCCTTCCAAACAACTAAAACTGATGGACTAAGTCATACATGTTCCGATTTGTTCGCGAAATTCGCGCAAACAAATGGTTGCATTTGGGATTAAATCGAGACAACCATGGGTCAAATATGCGCTTACATAACCTAGGCACAGTTGAGGCAAAATGTAAGTGCATAAACCCGAGCTCCCGCGTTCTTATCTTCGAGGATACACGCTGGTTTGGCTTGTACGATAGGAAGTGAAAACATAATGCGTTGAAAATGGCCTAGATACCCAGAGTTCATGCGAGATAAAAGCAAGAAAAAACAGAACAGCGCTCATGCGGTCGTGTTCTTCCAAGCAGAATGAGAAACAAAATATAAAGAAAACGAACAGCGGTGTCCCCAGTGATAGCGCGGGAGCTGTGGGAAGGTGGGCAAATAGAATTGAATTGAACAAAACTTCATGCAGCTCATCACGATGTGAGCGAAGGACGCAGGGGAACAGCGTGAAGGGTGAAAGCGGAGAACAGAGGCGTTGCATGACAGGGGCGACAGGCAACTACCGTCTTTTGACGATACATGCGGCGAAGAAGCATCTGTGCGGCCAGTTTGTCTCCTAGCCCCCATGGGGCATGTTGACGGCATCGCGATCAGTTATTACGTCATTGTGCACGGAGCGAATGTGTAAATGTTCACTTACCTATTATAGGAGGCCGTATGAAGTATCCAATGGCTGTCACTAAAGTCACGATCCCGTAAGCCATCGGTAGGTTTTTGGCCCCATGTTCTTTGGAGAGAATCTCTGAAGTGCCAACCACGATGTAGCCTCCAGGAATTCCAAGAAGAGCCGCTGTTGACATGAAGGCAAACTTTCCGGTAAGGAAAGGGGACGCTTCTGCGATCACGCCGAGCACTAAGTAAGACAGACCGAGGAGAAGCTCCGTTGACATCACCTTGTAGTCTGACAGAAACGGAACGAAAAAGCGCCCAACAGTGTCCGCAGCTGACAATATGGCAATCGCGTGAACAGATTCTTTTGCAGCCACCCCAATGTCTTTGGCAAAGTCCAGGATCACCGCCAAGTAGGAGTCGAAAAAGAAGGCGAATGCAAAAAAGCTCAGCGAGTGGAGATATATACGTGGTTCTTTTAGCACATCTGTTACGTTGCTCGTAGAGAATGATGGTGGATTTGCTGGGGTTTCCACAGAAGGGGTGACCGAAAGATCACTAATAATTAGAGGTGGTAAGTTACATGAACTTCGGGCACTTACCACCGTGCTCCGTCTCAAGCCTGCATTCACTTCGCTCAGAGCGTTCATTTTAACCGCGAACATTGAACCAGCGACACTCATTATAGTGCCTCTCCTTTCCCTTGCAATACATCTCTCTACATTTTCCGCTTCATGCGGAGGGGCGTCAGTTTCCTCTCCCTGAACGTCCTTACTTGCGATGCTGTTCTCTCTCGACCGACCCAGTGACATTTGGCATGATTGCATAGTTTCTCTTCTTGAAGAAGCGTATTTCTCAGTTGCCACTGTGCCCCCAATTATGAGGGCCGGTTTCCTATTCACACTAGCAAGCGTACAGCGATGATCCGGTGAATGGCTTCCACTGCTGAGTACCGTGGGTTTCCCATTTTCTTTGTCGGAGCAGGGCTTAATTTGTGTGCAGATTGAGCCTCTGGGGTTATCTTGACTATCACAGGCCGCGGAGTGTAGTTGGGGAATGCTCTTAGCCACCTGAAAAAGTATTAGGAGAGTATCTGTAAAATACAGCGTGACTTAGAACAAAAAGGCTATATGTTCTATTCATAGCCAATGCATCTGATTCGAAATTGTTCAGACAACTGGACATTCAAAGCTGGTAGCATAAAGATAACCCGCGCGACCCATGTAGTGTAACTACTATTACTGGCAGTCACGTTTCTGCATTCCTTTGTTTGTCGGCTGCTGTTGGTTATTATATATGACCATCGATAGTTAGAAGCGTCCTAGCTGTTACTGGTGGTTTGGTGACATGCAAATAGTCCCAATGGTACACAACTACGCACACATCATCAAAGGGGCCGTGGTGCGCTATTGTTCGTCATACTTTATTCTTCGCTAAACATTGACGTATTTTGTGTACTTTTTCAGAAATCGCATTGCTGAAAAAAGTTTAAACCAACTGTGAAGGGAAACTGCAACACTTCGACAAATTTTCTGCCAAAGCGAAATTGCAGACATAAAATATGCTACTTAATCGTTACTAGTATACTCAAATGACGTAACATAAAACTGTCGAATCCGCATCGACGGCAGTTTCTGCGAATGCCCCCACGTACTGATCTCGTGAGGCGCTTAATTAAACGTTTCAAATCAGGCGCCATCAGCCGCAAAGGGTTCGCACAACATCCGACAGATGGCGACGAGTTTACTGGCCAGTAGGAAGACGCAGTGAAACATCCCCCTCGCGAGGGGCACGATCAAATGCAGAGCATTTCCGGGGGCGCACGACGTTAAGTATTTTGCGTTACGTTAATGTTGTTGCACTTGTGGCAACTGCTGACGAGCGCTCTCTCGTCCGCAGTAATTTCAATGAGTCAACGATATAAGGCGCGTTCGTAGAGTCCCATTCTGTGTCGGCTTTGTGGCGCAGTGGGTAGAGCACCATGTACATTGCGTTCCGCCCGCAGGGTCGAGGGATCGAAACCTGGCGCCGGATAGTATTTTTTTTATATAGTAGGGAGGGGTGCGGTGCGGACTACGGACGTCAACGCGGGTGACATCGTCAGTTACTGAAATGTTCTGCATTCAAAAGATCAGCCGTAAATCATGAGCCGTTGCACTCGTTCAATGTGCGTGATCCGCAAAGCCGAGTGACACAAAATTTAAAATTTTTAAAAATTAGGAAATCTCGATGGGAGCCAGGAAGCTTGTACACGAGCAAAAACAAGACTCGACACATATGGTCGCTCGTGTGTGTCCGGTCTTCTTTTCTTATTAGTGTGAAAACTGCGCTAGCAGACGAAGAGCCACGAACGTCTAGCTTTATAGAACACGTCGCGCTTGCAAGACACATCGACAAATGGGGCGGTTCCGCAAAGTGATTTTGGGTACTGATGGGGAATTTCAATGGGTGATCTTAGCAGAAAAGATTTTCTTAGGCAATGCACGCGCACCCTTCTTTCTACGCGTGGGCCTGACCTTCCTGGCGGCTTAACCCGTCGTGAGCAGGTGAGCGGCTTTAGTCCGCCCGTCAGTCGTCTGCCGACAAGTCAGCAGCTGCTGTCCTGTCTACTCTCGGTTCGAAGTCCGAGCGACATGGACTTCTAGCCATTCAGACCCGTTTTCGACCGGCCTCATGGAGCAAAGATATATAGGCAAAACACTCATTGCGGCGGAAGCCGGCGAGCGACCAGAATGAAAACCAACGCAGACTACAAATATTATCTGTTCCGATGGCGAAAACGATGAAAGCAACCTCTCATGAACAAAATGATTGCAGCCACGATTCGTTCCGGGGCTGCGCAGTGGAATGCCGACCGCCATGGCCGCGGAGTTACTTCTCACACAACGAAATTAATGTCACTAACCTGTACCATGTGTTTGCGGCGTTTCCTGACCGCCATTGTGGCGCTCTCTGGCCCCTCGTCGTGTCTCGTTCTTACTTTTTGACCTGCCCCTACTGCTGTAATGACCGGGTTGCCGACCCGCCACACCCAAGCGTGGACCTAGGCTCTAATTAGCGCATTCCTCGGTATCGGCTCGAGGAGACAACTTCGGAGGCACGGGCCATTAAAATAGGTAATCGGTGAGCAGCATGAGTGAGTCAAGCACCAAGGCGTGCCTCGTACTTGGAAAAAAGGTCTTCCCGTACCAACGACGCCATCGCATCTTCTCCCTCGTGGTCACGTGTGTAAGCAACGAGAACGGCTTCGCGCGATGGCGGAGCCTAGTGCGTGAGATTGTGGGTGCGTGATTGGACCAGTCATTTGGGAGTAGAATTCTCTAGGAGAGGTCTAGGGACTTTGGCTTGAACAAAGAAGCGGTGTTGCGAGCCGCTCAGTGCTGCTGTTGCTGGCTGCGCGATTCGTTCGAGGCACAGCATCCAGACTTGTACTCGTCATGTAAATACGTATATAAAGTTTTTCTCCTTCGTCAGCAAGCATTGGTCTCTTGATCAACGTCTCTGTTCACCAGTCACGCTACCAAGATGGGTTTTCCGAACCCGGATTCGCAACAACTGGTAACATGGTGGGATTGAAATCACAACACTGGCCAGCTATTCTTGCGCAAAACGACATTGGAGCGACTTCTAGAGACGTGTGCCGAATACCGACCTGCCCAAGCCCGACAACAGCTGGCTAAAGGACATTTCCCAGGGCGCCCTCTTGGTATTCACCGGTGCGGGCATGAACCGCAGGGTTCCATCTATTTCATCTGTTATGTACATACGTTCCTCCCGTTCTTGAATCCCCATGGTAAAATGGCACAACGAAAAGTGCGTTAGCACTACGTGACTGCTGTTAGGTCCTAAAGAATCTTAAAAGAGATTGCTTATACTAGACGCGAAGTTTTGCACGCGGAGCTGTCGCATTTTGCGTCATCTCTGTTTCCGCCTGTACTACACGTGCTACTTGGGCTTGTCTTCATTGTTGTGTTCATCCAAGAACCTCAGCCTACTACTCCCCCATGACCGTCCGGCTCCTCTAAATCTTCGAGCGGTTCACACATCGCTCACAAGAAAAGACTCAGCAGCGTAGAAGAGGGTGCAGACGTACACTTTCCCCACCTTGAGATATGCCATTGACAACATTTGTTGTTCTCATCGCAGTTCTGGAACTTAGTGTGCTTATACAAAGTAAAGTGATTCGCGCAGTTGATCTCAAGTGTATTTGTGAATGTTGCCAGCAACAAAAGCAACCAACGAAGCTGAATTAGAGCGACCGTCTCCTGGTATAATTGTTGAAGCGTCCAATACCACAAAGGTAGTTGTGGACAACTGACAAATATAAGTTCTCGACTGCTGAAAGAAAGAAAATGCGCCGTTATTTGCACGAAACCTTGCGCGAACCGGGCAATATTTTATGTTATCTTTCTACATGCGCGTCCCACAGGCTCTGGGAGTGCTACGGAAGCCGCCCGCCCGGCACACAGCGCAATGCTATGGGTTAGTAAGGAAGTCACGAGTATACCTTTAATGCGGCGTCCGGGGAAGTTTCGGGCCTCCCCTTTTCCCAAGGGGGCTTGTGCAGCAGGATCCCCAGAGCCGCTACGTTGGCGAAGCACGCACCCATCAGCAGGAAGGTGCCGCGCAGTCCATACTCGTCGAGCGTCCACTCCAAAAGCTTGGGCATCACCAACGACGTGATGGAGGGTCCGGCGAGGTTCAGACCCAGGGCGATGCCTCGCCACTTGTCGAAGTACCTCGTCACGGCCTACGATGCTGCAGCTGTTAACCATGCCCTGGCCAGTTCCTTCGCGCGCAACAGAGGGGAGAAAAATCATCTTACTCTGAGACTGTGGATGACCTGCGAAGCGCACGACGTAGAGTTGACGCAGGATTTTGGGGAAAGGTGCGAACAAGGCATGGTTTTCTTGAATGCTAAAAGTACTCATTAAAAGTACACTAATTAAAAGTACACTCATTAAAAGTACACCCTTTTATTTTCACTAGTTATGCTAAAAAATTAAGAGCCCTTCCACCCCGTGAAGAGGTATGGACAGCAAAGCTGCGGTGCTGAGCCTCCACGTGAGGTTTGACTGGGTCGTAGTCCAAGGGGCGCAAGAAGCAAAACACGTTTGTTTGTAATTTGCGATTGAGCATTGTTCCTGGTTTTTAACTGAAAGTCCAGTCCTGCCCAGTCTCTGCTCCTCGCGCATGCTCAGCACGCCTCTTCACGGGCCGACTTGGCTCCGACGCAGCGGCTCCGACGGCTCCGACGCAAGCGGCTCCGACGCAGCGGCCGACTTGGCTACTGCGCAACTGAGGTGCACACCTGGGCACGCGCCGGTGCCAGTGCGTCTGCCGCGGCCATGACGCAACACAATGCAACACAATCCAACACAATTTACTCTAATCGAATCTAATCCAAATCCAATCCAAGCCAAGCCAATCCAAGCCAATCGAACCCGTTCCAATCTAATGCCAGTCGCTCTTGCGGAGAACGGCCCTTCACGGCAGACACGAAACTGCTCAACCTCGGCCAACTGCTCAACCTTGTAGCTTACGCTACAAAACACAGAGGAATCGTGGGTAGAAATTTATTATAGCGCGGTTATGGTAACCACGGGGCATGCTATATGAAGGCCCTAGGACCTTTTTAATTTCGTTAATTTTGTATGATTTGTTTCATGCCCCGCGTGTGTGTCGCGCAGTTTTACGATTCCGGGGATTTGAGTGGGCTATTCAACGTGGCGCTACGCTCGCTAGCGATTCCTGTCTACATCGCTCTGGGACCGGAGACGATCTGCTGGATCCTAGCCATTTACAGCTTTGCTGTAAAAAGGTGCCTAGTGATATCTAATATCGATTCTACGGACTTGGAAACTGCAGTGGAGGCAGTGCGCAGCATCGCTGTAATAGCTACGTATTATCACTCGAGGTTGGACGACGAAGGGGCACGCAGCTCCCAGTCTGCTGAGCGTCGGCGTCAAGCCCTGATCGAACCACTCCGGATATCCGAAAGTGACGCATACGCAATGAGATCGTCCTCAAAACCAGTTGCTACTGTGATGGTCGTGTACGTGGCCTCGGCAGGGGCACCAGTGCGCAGCATTTGTGTAATAGCTGCGCCTTATCCTCCTGAGACCCGGCTATGACGATTTGGCCAATATATTGGTCAATAGGTAGTGAGGTAATACTCCAATGACAAGGGATTCATCCACATAAAACACCAATGTCCAATAATTTGGACAATTGGACACCTGCTGGCGCCGTCTAGGCAGCATTGGTGAAAATACATCCTTCACTTTCCCGCCAAAACTGCAGTTTTGTTCCAGAATGGTGGCGCTCATGTTCCAGAATGGTGGCGCTCAGAGGCCCGTCTTGCGGTGCCGGCCGAAGACGTAAATACTGTTTCTCGTACTTCTACCTGCTTTCATGGCATAGCATTTATTCTACAATAAACTTAATGCAACAGCGATCCCGCATAATACAAAATTTAAAATGTTCGCGCGCTTATTTTCTTCTCCGCTTCTTTTAATTCTGCGTGTCCAGTACGTTGGACGCCTGGACTTAACACGGAGACTTTGACCGAGCTATTGCGATGGCCTTGTTATGAAAAGCAAACTAGTGCTGTTAGTATTCAGCGGCTTGTGGGCGAAATCGCGTGTCTTTTTTTTTTAGGAGATCGGCCTCACGTGTCTGTTGAGATGGCTAAAGCAATTTTGCGAAGTTTCGCCAAACTGTTGCTGAGACCCTCGCAACTCCAGGGTGTATGGAGGACGAAAGAGAGAAACGAAACAGAGTTCTATCTGCCATCAAAGCATGGCTCGACTATCTCCTGGAAAACCCAAATAAAAGAGCACGAGTCACTTCCCAAGGCCGGAAGATACTGCCAACGCTACCCGTTACAGACTACAGGGTTGCGCTATGAAAACAAGGAAAGTTGTTTCGCACCAAATGTCGACTTTTTTTCTCGATCACAAAGTACAAAAGATTGTTTATAATTGGCCACAGGAAGTGAACGCAACAGCAAAATCTTCTATCAAATACTGTCCCTTCCGAGTTAAAACATCTTTGCACATGAGTTTCAGCGCAGTATCTCCTGTAAATCATTACATGGGGGCCGGGGAAAAAAGATCTCGTAGCTTCCCAGCGTCCAATATGTTGAACATCTCGCTGAGATGAAACTATGATAGCTATTGAAAAACATGTAACGCTTTTGACTTTCATAATCCCACTTACTTACTCTGCAAGTTCCGAAAAAATTTCTGAATCAAAATGCATCCCGGGTCTCAGGAGGTTATCACTATAGATTTGGAATATTTTTTTGGCTATCACTATTCCAGGAAACAGCGTTTTCTTTTTACAACTGCTGCCTCAGCTGCTGGCTGTTTTTCCTCTGGTTTTTGTTGCCTCTTCCGACCAGAATGCCAAAGACTTCTGAGCTCCTTGATGAAATAAAGAAGGAAACGCGTGATTTCAAAGTGCAGTTGGAGAAGAAATTCGAAACTAATCAAGAAAGCTACTTAAAAATGCGGGCTAATTCACCTTGTGAAGGTGGTTGGAAAGCGAAGCTGTAAACGACACCCACAACGACTACCAAAGCGACGTCACTTGAATTGGCACACGTGGCTCTACAAAGAGTCAAACCATAGAAAAGTGGAATGCACTTAACCACACTCTTTATTACATCAAACAGGCATTTTTACTCAGGTTAAATCAATGCATGATTCATGAACGGCGGTTGGTTGTGTTGCATTGGTGAAGCACATGAGTCTAAGCTCTTTTTTTGTTATAAATTAAAGGAAGCACAAGCCCGCTGTTAGGCAGTCTGCCTTCTCCGCCTGCCGCCGCCGGCGGAGTGACGAGATCGGCAGCACAGACGGAGAAGTGCGATGCCATGCGTTGGTGTGAGCTCCTTATAAATTTTACAACTACTAGCGCATGCGCAAGGCGCGCACACAGCGGCTGCATGTGCCGTTGGCCGAGCTTACAGCGGCGCGAGAGGCCGCGTGACGCAATCACGTGGAATTCAGCGTGACCGCTGGGGATAAACCTGCAGATGTGCTTGGTGGTTGGGCCGTCTGCCTCCCCCGTCTCCGCGTGGGCTCGTAGCTCAATGGGTACGACAACGGGCTCTAGCTCCGTTTCTGTATTCGATCCACGTTCGATTCCTGGTGGTGCCAGTATATTATAACTTCTTTTATTTGTTCGCGGAAGTTTTCTGTTGGCACCAACGGTCGCGACAGCACCTTTGGGGGGAAGAGGTGGAAACTTTCGCTTTAAAGAGCTACGAATTTCTGAACGGGTATTTCTAGAAGCCGAAGATTGATCGGGCTGTATATAATCAAAGGAAAGTACCGCTTTGGAGGTGGCTAACGAAAAGCTTGCGGACGAGTCTGAACACTTCAAAACACACACGTCACAGTATAACCATGCACTGGATCACTGCACGACGACAGTGAAACAGCTCATCGTGCTCGGAAAAAAACTTGAGTTGCATCTTTTGAATAAAATAGCGTATCAAGAGAGTTTATTTAACCCCCCCCCCCTCCGAAATCTTGAAAATGAGGACGCGCTCCAGCTTCTCCAAGCACTCTTTCTGACCTACCTCACCAGTGGATACCCGGCAAGGTGGGGCTTTCCGGAGCTGTCGCAGAAACGGGGAAACCCACAGGGATGCTTATTCTTGAAGTTGAATTATTAATTGAACTTTCTCGAAGGATACCGTATTCGGGGGGAATGGTCCTGCCGCCGACGGTTGGCATGGGATGGACTTGCTTCAGAGCTTGCCGGTGGCTTGGGCTGCACACACGCAGCCTACAACCAGATGTCAAAGAACGAAGCCGGGCTATTTCCATAAACAAGGCTTATTGAGCGCACCTTTGCTCTGCAATAAACGAGCATAAAAACAAGAGTGTCCAAAACGCAGTCAACAAACTGACATGCCCAGTTGAACGTTGGCGAACAGAATGCAGGTGCGAGCATTTATCTTTAAGCATTCTTCTCCCCAAAACTGTCGATTATATCGAGAACCTTGCCTATCAAACAAGAACAGTCTGAATTGCTGAAGACATGACGAAAGTATTTGCCTATTACAGAACATTGTGCGGCGCTGTACACGACAAAAACAGCAAATGCACGCGCAGCTCGAAAAGGAAAACACAGCTATGTGAGGCCCAACGCTTGTAACGAAACATAACAGGGCATGTCCATGGCAGTATTATTTGTAGACCCTAGAGGATGCTCTGGGGGAAACGGCTACTGGTAGAAATATATGTGCAGCCTCGGCAGTTGTGACGCGAGAACAACATACAATGAATAAAACCTAGCTAAATACAGCAAAACTGTAAAACCGAGCCTGTCGTGCAAGCGTGCAACTTTGAAAGTACACAGGCGCGCGCACTCGTCAAGAAGCGCTCCACGCCATCGGTACTGTGTCGACGATATCATCTACGCAATCCCGTTGGCATCTTGACGGTCCTACACAAGCGGAGACCGGCGGCTGCCTATATGATGGACTATGGAAGGACGCATGCAATGTCAGATCATCGTCACGTAACATTTTGTGAACGCACTTGGAGTCGTCGCTCAGATGCGTCGCCGGGTAATAGCGTCTACATGGCTGAAAGGAAAGGAAGTAGTGGCGAAACCATTCGCGTCTTCTGAGCGAAGTTCAGAAGCGCTCGTCTCGCAGCATTCTGCTTGGACACGTGACGCCGTATCTGAGTTCCTGTTGTACCAAACACTGAAAGTAGCAGTAAACGTACGTAAAATTTGTCCAGGTAACACTAGTAAAACCTTGATTATAATGATAGAGTTCACAGTATTCGTAATTTTCTTGCTTTGAGCAGCCTTGCGCCATATTTTTCTCGTAGCAGGAAGCGTCCAGGCATGCTCTCTAGCCTTGGCGGCGTTGCACGCTATGTATGACACGGAGTATAAATGAGTGTGCTTTGTGGTCATTCCTGGACTGTTTGGATAACAGGTGAAGTTACGCGCTCTGCTTAAGAGGAAGACGCCCGTCGAGAGATTTGGCGCGCGGACGGGAGTCGATACGACGGCTTTGAGCCTTACCACTGGTTAACGCTTGCAGCTTCTAGGTTAGCATCGGTGTTCGCGACCTTAAATCAGTGAAGCCGGGATAATTTCTTGTTTGGGTGATTTTTTTTAAATTGGCCACGTGGCGCCGTCAGTCGCTTGACCCACCCGCATTGCGGAGTTGGCAGAGCCACGGGAAATTCGAAATTTAATTTGATTACACTGTAAATATACGCTTTAATAGTCGTTGACTTTTTTTTACTAGGAAAAATTTCAGTTCGTTTCTTCTCATGGTCTGGTTCTTGGTTTTTCCGACACTGGTGACACAACGTTGGTGCCGGCATCAGTGCCATTTCGGTGTCAGGGCCGTTTCGGTGTGATGGTGTCAGTTCCGAGCCCGCTAGCGACTGCCAGCCGAACATTCAATCGCCGACAGGGCGTACTACAAACTTCGCTGCACAGGCGCGGTGCCTGCTGAATTCACGCATTACTTCTTTCCTCCCAGCCGCAGTACTACTACCGCCCTTTCCATATTTGAGCTACTGCTGCGCGTATTACAGAATCCGGCAAGCCCTCGCATCTGGCTGCCTCTGTCGTAGCTTGCGGGAGCCAGCGGTGACGTATTTCCATGGACGCTTGATCATCGCGGCTCCCAGCGGACCTCTAGCAGCCACGGAAATATCGACTAATGAGACTAAACGCTATCGCGTCAAAAACTGTGCGCAAGGGATGAGACTATGACGAGAGAGAGGAAGGGCTGCGTCTGTCCTGTCGCTTGTCGTAGTCACGTCTTTTACGAGAACTTTTAACACGATAGCGTTTTTAGGCTCATTTCTATATTTTTTCGTGGCTGCAACCCGTCCGCTATCAGCAGCACTGATAAAGCGTCCGCGGAAATGCGTCATCGCTGCCTCGCGGAAGCTACGGCAGAGGCAGCCAGATGTGAGGGCTCGATTAAATCTGAAGTATGACGAAGCGGCAGCAGCAATGCGGAAAGAAAGAGAATGATATTACAGCGAAGTCGAAAGAAAGCATACGCATTTGCAGCAGGTGCCGCGCCCGTGCAGTGATGTTCGTTGTAGGCCATTATGGCGATAGCCTGTTCGGCAGACAAAGTTCGGGGTGGTAACCACAACTGGCGCCCTCAAACCGAAGCGCCTCTCCAGGTGAAGATAAAAATATTAATGATTAGCGGTCTTACGTCCCGAGGACGCCCGTGAGCCATGAAGCACGCCGTAGTTAAGGGCCCTGGAGTAAATTTTGACTACATGGAGATCTTAACGTGCGCTGAAATCTCCACGAGCAGGCGTCGTTTTTGTTTCCTGCTCTGATCAGGGAAATGGCCGGCGTGGCCGGGGATCGAACAGGCGCCCAAGGGCGCAGCAGCTCAATCCCTTACCACTGAGCCACCGCTTTTTTTTGTCGAAGGTGTTTTAATCCAGGATCCCCAAAGATCTTACTGACGTCATATCTGTCATGGAAATGACATCACCAGAAAAAGTTCCATTGATGCGGTGGCGCCAGGATTCGAGCCGGAGTATCAGTCGCCGCAAGGAGAGCTGATAGACGCTTTACCCAATGTGCTATGAGCTGAAGCGCAGACTGTCGTATGAACGTGCCCTGTATCCTTCCTATAACCTGCTCCATTTAGCTGGTGCTGTCGTCTCAGAGAAGTGAAGCGAAGTAGTGCATCATGATGCTAATGAGCGTCGATAACTGGCGCCAGTGGAGCTCGTCGCAACGCAACCGTCTGCCGTACACTGGAGTAGCAGGGACGTGGTGGTCGCACATTTGTCAAGGCGACGCGCCAGCAGGTCGTCGCTCGCCAAGTACACCCACAAAACAGCCACGCCAATCAAGCATTTTCTCTGCAGCGGACCGTGAGTTCACCAAACGATTCGCTGAAACCCGTTCGGTTTTGTTCGCATGGTTTGCGAGCGCGTGTGGTTTTATTCGGGGCTACGCAATGTACCGGCGCATTCAATCCAGTGTCTGAAGTTGATGGGTCTGGCGGTGTCATACCGACGGAATATAAGACGTGGTGTGCAAGTTCATATCGATGCAGCGTAAACTTTCAGCTGATCCTGTGAAGGCACATTTCACATTCGTGTTTTACCGATTCCTATGAAAGCGGGATCAACCACATTTTTTTCCTTTATTGCCTTTTCAGAAATGAAAAGAAACATGCACACATCTGTGAGTTGATAAATACATGTCAGTCTGACTTAGGCTGACGCTGGTGCTTCAGTACCTTTCATTTCAAAAGTTCTTCGAAAATAAGCCTCCACTCGGGTTCAGCAAATTGTACTTTATACATTTCTGCCAACAGATGCATTCATTTCTAAAAATATTCCGATATTATTCTTAGATCAACATCGCTATATCTTACGGCCAATGAATTCCGCCACGTGATGCGCAATCCTAACGGCATATGGAATACTATTCTCATTTTGACAGAGAGAAACCTTATACCCTGAGCATCCAGCGGGAATTCTTTTTCGATTCTGGGGTTTAACGCGCCGACGCAACGCAGGCGATGAGGCGCGCCGTAGTGGAGGGCTCCGGATTAATTTTGACCACCTGGGGATCTTTATCGTGCGCCGAAATCTCGTACACACGGGCGTTTTTGCTTCGGGAATTCTTTTTTAATTGTTCGTTGCAGAATGTCCCAAAAGAACACGGTCCCACAACAATGGAAAAAGACATGCTCAATCGTCTCCGGTTTTTTATAGACAAACCAGTGCAGTCCTCAGGTGACAAACAACTGCTTCTTCTCCATCCATGTCTTAACCTCGAGAGTGCCCGTGTGCATTTTGAAAAATAATTTTTTACACCAGATGGAACAAACATGTTATTTACCTTTTTTTAATATGTACCGCTCGATCACCAGGGTGTACACATTTCTATACAATGGTATAGGCAACGCTATGTCTACAATATCTTCGGACAGCTCTTTTCTCGTGACTGTACTCAAGTAATGAAGTGAAAACCTTGAACTAAGGAAACGAAAATACAAAACAATTTTTTTCAAATAGCCACGTACTCCGCCGAGCAAATCATCTGTGGTCACAGCATAATCTGATAACACAGATCCTAGCGTTAATTGACAGACCAAGCGAAGAAAATGATCTGTAACATATCTAAGAAAAATAAATCGATTAACCACTTGCCTCAAAAATAGGTGAGACCACCCTCGCGGACCTTCTTTCCCAAGTTGAATCCCAAACGAACACTGGAAGTACCCGATGAATCCTCTGCACATTCACTCGTAAACAGTGCAATACTTGAAGTACGTGCCAAAGCTTGCTTACAAGAAATGAATTGCAAACAGTGGCACGTGCGCACACAGACAGTCCCCACCCTTTCCACTTGTCAGCCTTTTCGCGAAGCATAGCAGCTTGCTCCCGCCAATACGGCTCGCTGTCCTGATAGTATAACAACGGCACCCCCAAGTGTTCAACAGGGCTGGTTACCCACTGCATGTTGGCAAATAGGCCTGGAGTTGCAGGCCAGTTGTCATTCCAAAACCTTAATCCCAGTTAACCGAGCTACCGCTATCTTCACAGAAACTGTTAGCGACTTGTGCAACCTACAGTCCACTTTCGTAATTTGTACAGAAGGCGGCCACGTCGCCAGCGTAAGATAATACATTTACTTCAGCCGCTGAAGCTGAAATCTTGAATGCGATTACTCCTGATTACACTCAAACGAAAATAATCAATATATATATATATATATATATATATATATATATTATATATATATATATATATATATATATATATATATATATATATATATATATATATATATATATATATATACAGAATAAACGCCGGCTTAAGGGGAACCCCTGCGGCACAGATCGTTCAACTCGTATTCGTTTGCGAACGTTCTCGTTTACTATCGGGCGTGTAGGACAATTACTGTAGGCCATTGGAACACCTTTCCAGAACGAGTAACGGAAGGTCATGTGAAACACGATTGAATGCTTTTTCGAAATCCAACCGGATCATGGCAACACCCCCTCCTGTGGCATGACAACACTCTAGAACACAACACGCGTCATACGTGTTAGAGGATATGGTTCTTCCTTTTATGCTACATGTTTGGTGGGGCCCTACGAAGTCTGTCATAACTATCTGCAGCCTTCTTGCCAGTATTTTAATAAAACTTTTATAGTCCACATTTGCTAAGCATATGGGACGACAACGTGTGACCTGTTCGAGCTTGTTAGCATCTTCTGCTTTAGGGATAAGTATGGTATGAAAGGTTGAGAAAGATAGAGGGAGGGTCTTAAGCCATTCAGCTTCCTCGAAAACGTTTGACAACAACGGGGAAACCTCATTCTTCCATTTCTTGTAAAACGCCGCCGTTAACCCGTCTGGGCCCGGCTATCTACCGGGATTCCGGTCTTCTATGGCTTTTTCTATCTCATTAACTGTAATGGGCTGTGCTAATAACACCACTGAGCCACAGCGGCCTGTTTAGCATCGTAACTGATGCCAGTACGAACATTGGGTCATTCAGGTAAAACAGGTGGCAGAAGATTTAGATCGGTCTCTCAAAGAACAAGGAAGGCCTAGATGATGAGCAGAAACGAGCTAGAAAACCCCGGTATATACCGCCCAATTACACCAATTTACAAAATACTTTTTGACGTTTCCGCAGTTCTGTCTGTGCCTCAAGCTCTGTTTGGAAAACGAGGGAGGGCGCCACACGGCGAAGTTAAAAATCACTCTGAGAATTGGTGCAGATGTCTCCCAGAAAACAGTCGCGTAAAGGTGTTCGGCATGGCTCTAGACTGAAGCGACAGAGCCGATCTCCCAAACGCGAAAACGGAGATATTTTTCAACCGATTGCCTACATTACGAAACGCCTAACCAGGAAAGTTGCAGGAATTACAAAAGACACGACAAGACTCATGAAGCACTGATAGTGATCTGCGTATCGCACAGCTTATATACTGTAGCATGAACTTACTCGCACAGAATAAAATCAAACGAACACCATCCTCCGGACAACATAGAAAGCGGCCCTCAACTTCGCAATTTTTACCGTGAAACGGACCGACAACTAGTACCCACCAGCATAATAGAAAGGTTACTGAGAGACGGGTCTAGAAGAAGGGGAAGGCCATTAACTTAATAGAGGGACAAAATAAGGAAGTATAGAGGTAAAGAATCGACTCGGGCAACGCAGGACGAGGCGGGTAAAGGTCAGTGGCAGAAGCCTTCGTCCTGAAATCGACCTAAATAGACTGTTGATCATGATGGTGATGAAGAATCAGAGGTGCGCAAATTTGGTCCTAATACCACCTTTGAGGAAATCAGATAAACCACTTGCGTAGCTCATAAAACTTTCCTGTGCCAAGAACATGGATCCAAACGTACACAAGGACGGGCGATATGGAAGGATCTAGTTCATTGAAGGATAGTTCGAAAATCACGAGAACACAGAATACACCGACTCCGGGATCTCTAAAGTACCCGGCAGAAATTCTATTTGTTGATAACTCTGGCCATCTTTGCGGCTGCATGACCCTCCTACATACAGGAACAAAGAAGCAGAAGTTGGAACCATCCACTTGGCGAACTGACTAGCGGAAGTCTCGAGTGGAAGCGTAAACATCATTACTCACTCTCAAAGGACATTAGACTGTTGCTGCACGCAGAGTACCTGAGTGCTTCCGTACTTTCACCCACAATGAAGAAAGTTAACATCGCGTGGACACCTGGACACAAGGGCCTGGAAGAGAACGAGGCACCAATAAGGAGGCATGCGAACGGTGCTCCCTGCGACAAAGACTACCGCGCTCCCCTCCCCGAAAAATGCTATGAACTACTCCTCAATCCTCAACTACAACACAATCCTTCCCCCTCCCACAAGGTAATGCCGAAGGATCGCCAACTCTGTCGAGGACGAATCTACAAAAGTATCTACAAAATCTATATAGGCGAAGAGATTACGTGGGAACATCAGATATTTACTTAAACTGTACTAAACAAGAGGGATCATCTATCCTCATCCATGCAACGTAGCCATGTCTACGGGTATGCCCCTGGGAGAACGATTGAAGCATTAAGTATTCCACTTCTAAGAAGACACGGGGGGTAACTTAGACCAGCTCGTTATTTCAAGGTCCGCTTAAGCTGATTGATACGGCAAGAGAAAAAGCTGCTGCACCTGGGGCCCTGAACTTCAGGTTCCACTGATGAGATATTTACCATCCGTTACCCCATTCTCCAAAAACCCTACTATAGCTTCCTCAACAAACATGTTCCCTTTTTATATTAGCAAAAACGCAAAAACGATGAATCCGGCTAATAAACATTTTCAAACACTAACAGTGTCGCCTTTTAACTAAAACTGGCTAAAACCCCGCAGTCGCAATACTTCACGCTCACATCAGAGCCACAGAAGCTCAGAGGGCCTCTGTCTCTCCTTGCTGGTAGTATTGCTCTCTTGGCTGACCTTCAGTTTTCGTGAAGCATTCATAATAAAAGCAGCAACTTCGTTCCTGAAATCTCCCTTGGCGTCGAAGTAACGCTATTCCGTCGTACATCTTAAGATCCATACGTAGAGGTCGTCTGCAACTTTATTTCTTGTCAAAAACAAAAAAATAACACTACGTAGCCCAACACCAGGCTCCACTTTGCTTATTTTCGATAGTTCTTAGAGTGAAATTAGTTCTTTTCGCAGAATTATAAGGTAATGTTTACTGGCAAAACCAAAGACGAGATATCGGCACTTTTAACATCAACTCAGACATTCATAGCTTATCACTAAAGCATAGTTTACACCGCAGTGGATGCTAGCGTCATCGTGCTTCGTATCGTCGAAAGCTTGAAAGATATTTTAGCATTTCTGTGGGCTACATGTATTAGAAAAAGATAAACAGTTGGATGCCCCAACAGGCCCCCCAGGTGATTAGGCATTTGCAAAAACCCAACAGCTCCTTTTAATGCTTTGGTGTGTGTATATATCATTAGTGAGCCCTTACGCTTTCGCATAAACGTTTTGTAAGCACACGGCTCAAAGAGCACTTTACCCGCAAAAGTTGCATTCCGAGCAGTGTCACAAGCATTGGACGCATTATCACCCCACTTTAACACATTTAGTAGTTTTGCGAGTTTGCTCCTATAAAGAGCGCAGCTAGAGTCTATGAACCAAACTACGAGTGTATTGCTACACCTAGCTCATCGTTTCAATTGAAAACATTCCCACTTATATGTCCCACTTATGCCCTTTCTTGTCGTGTATACTTTATTCTTTGCGATTTATATTATGCGCTTTTTTAGCAGCACTGCTGTTTAAGCAGGAGGCTGGGCTAGCGAACGTCCGCAGGAAAACCTCCCTGAGCGAAAGCGTCATCGTTCGTGCCGCCACCGCAGCTTCACCATCTCTTCCACTCACCGCGCTCGAGCGGACCCGTGTCGCACTAGTCTAACGCACGATACAAGTTGTACAAGCTCGGTTTTGGAAACGCGTCGCGGGTTGGCTCACTCTATCGCTTTCTGCGAGGAGTGGTGCAATTTTGAGTGCGTAAAGAGAACAATTATTGCCAAAATTTAGGGAGCGAAAAGGCCGAGAAGCGATAACGTTAATAAATTTTTAATTAGCGTCCCACACGCCAGGCCACACAAGCCGAACGGCAGCCACCGAACGAGTTCAAGAAAATGGCTGCGGCCTATCTCAGCTGACATCAGATATGCAAAGTAAGAACTTGGCTTTAGTCTGGTTGAGTCTTGGTTTCGCTTGGTTAACCTTTGATGTAGCTGCATTGCCGACCACGGCTCAACGCTGTTTGGTCCCGTGCAACGCACACGGATAAAGGCCCGGTGAACCGGGCGTTTGCCGGGTTCAACACAGCGTTCATTCTCGGCGAATGAACGCTGTGTTGAACCCTCTTCGCCGGGCGCGAGACGAGTCAGGTAGCCCGAGACGACTCACCGGCGCATGCGTGGGAGGCTGCGGGGGTGGTCGGCTGCCAGTCAGCTAATCGCCCGCAGCGGCCGCCGCTCGTGCTGACCACTACTGAAAACGGAACCTTGTGCGCTTCGCCGAAGGCGGGCCCGGCGAATCAGGCGATGTGCTTTGAGTTGTGTGTCGCCGGGGGTGTCTCCGGTCAAAAGGTTAACTTGCGCATCCTTCGTGACACCGCTTGACGAAACTAGTACACCTTCGCTTTAAAATTTTGAGCAAACGCTCTTCCCGTTGCGCCCTCCGCTACTCTTGGAGCTTCACCGCAAAGTCGGTGGGACGCGTGCATAGTACATACTTCATTGACCGAGTGTTTTAATGACCGAGGGCTAACGGCGACACCACGCAGAACACTTGGCCGAGTCTCCAAGCCTAACCACGCATAACCTCAGCGGAACCAAGAATGAGCTAGGTGGGGCCGCCAGATTCACTGTTTGAACAATGTTCGCGCCACTAGTGGGAATCTGCCTAATTTTTATTATTGAAAGAGAAAAAAAGCCAATTGAACTTACCGCTCGCCAGTGCCAGAGTGAATATCAGGAATGTTGGTGAGTTTGCAAATAGGGAAATGCAGAAACCAACGGACATCATAACACCCCCGAGAACCATAGTTTTTCGGACACCGAATGCTTGTATCAAAGCACCTGCCACAATGCCTGAATAAAAAAATACAAAAACAAGAAAAGCCATTATTTGTTGCTGTTATTGAAAATACGTCGTAACGACATTTGCCGGCTCAACACATGTGTATCACTCTGAGTAGGTAAAACAGGCGCACATGCTTTCTAAAGAAATCGGCCCCCTTGCACTCTGAGCTTCTCCCAAAGGACCGCATGAAACGAAATGCCGATCGGGAATTCTTCCAAGCTCAAGGGGGGGGGGG
This sequence comes from Haemaphysalis longicornis, assembly GCA_013339765.2. Taxonomy (NCBI): domain Eukaryota; kingdom Metazoa; phylum Arthropoda; class Arachnida; order Ixodida; family Ixodidae; genus Haemaphysalis; species Haemaphysalis longicornis. The sequence goes on from CM023453.1 coordinate 61,403,925, forward strand.
CGATGCGAGCGCGCCATCGTATCGGATGTGCCGCTCACCGGCTCCGACAATTTTCGTTCGGAACCCCAGAGCACTTCTTCGAACCTCCGAGAAAATCTCTCCACCATCACCGGAAGGTGATCCGGTTCATCTAGATGCCACATTTCGGCAGGTGGGCCCCTCCAAATTTTTTACTGGCGATTTACATCTCGACCACGCCGGAGGTGTCTCTAGGATTAACGGCCATGGCGCCTACCGGTAGAAAGGACGGCTGGCCCCGCACCGCAGCCGCAACCGTGGCGGACACCCATACTTTATTAAAACGGGCTCAAGAACTGAAACCCTTCCCGTTCCACCGAGGTATAACGGGTAAATTAAAAAATTGAAAATGGATGTATGGATTTAAAATTAAAAAAAAACGTAAAAAGGTAATTAAACAAGATGATTACACAGAAAATGACTTACTGAAGAACAATGGTAAATACAAACGATCTAAAGGCTATTATCGCGTTATTTGCCGCTGACTTTGTTTGTGCGTGTGAGTGAAATTGTGACAAAATATTTGAGGGGTTAGTATTGTTGAATATTAGCGTTAACTATTATTGTCATTTCTTCTAAAATTTTTAATGTTTTGTATGTTTTATTAGCTCCGGTTTCCTTCTTACGAGATAATTTATATGAATATCAAGAAGTTGTTCTCTGTGTTTGTTTGTTATTGGGCAGTCAGATATGATCCTCACAGCATGGTTTGGAACTCTATCCCGACTTCGGACAGCCCACCGGAATTGCGCCAATCCTTCAAGAGCGCCGCGCTTACTGCCGCGGTCGCTCGTCGAGAGCAGGCGAGCGACGCACTTAGGGTGGCCTCCGCCGACGCGCGGTCCCTGGCCGCAGCTGCCGACGCGGACTCTGGCGCCTGCTCGTCAACAATTTCGCCGCCTGCGACGGGCTCCGCTGGCCCGCAGCGGCGGCCCAAGAGGCCTTTGTGGCATCCTCAACCCCTGCCGAAGCCGAAAGCAACGGACTCCGTCGTTGTACTCAAACCCCGGACTCAGGCGTCCCTCGCCGACGCTTTCCCCGAGAACGGGGCTGGTCGCGCGCTCATCGCCCACATTGGAGCGACCGCTACACGGCTAGTCACTGTTGTAATGTTGCGGGAACAAAATCACATCTTAGTCTACACCTCACACCTGCACATAGCGTACAAACTTATCGGTAAGTTTGCGGTTCCCTCACTCGCCGGACCGGTGCCCCTGTTCGGGTACTTGCGCGCGGACACTCAAGACTCCTGTAATGGAGTGGGGACGGTGGGCAGCGCCGACACCGAAGCCGCACTTCGTGAGGGCCTTTACTGGCCTGAAGGCGAGATTCTACATGTCCGGCGACTGGGCACCTCTAATAAGGTGCGCCTTACCTTTTCCGGCAAGGTGAAGCCCAGGTACGCCTCCTACGGCGGCCTACTGATCCCGGTGCAGCCGTACAAAAAAACTGTGCCAGCATGCGGTCGGTGCGGCTCTGTTGGACATCGACCCGGCGCCTGTACCGGCCCCAAACGAGACCTTTGCGGCATCTGCGGAAAGGCGGTGCCTCTCACGGATGGCACCCGTGCCCCACATGAGTGTACTCCCAGGTGTGCTCTGTGTGCTGGTTCCCACGTCACCGGGGACCGGAGCTGTACAGAACGCTAAAGGGCGCCGCCACCCAAGCCGTCCACTCCTCCATCGGAAGGTCAAGCCGGCCGCAAGAAGCGAAAACGTCGATGCCAACCGAAGCCGCGAGAGTCGGGCTCTCGGGAATCGCCGCAGGTGGCTCAGGCCCCTGCCACCAAATCTGACCCGACCCCGCGCCCTGGAGCGGTGGCTATAGGGCCTTCCCGGAAAGGCCAAACTCCGGACGGACCTCCGGCCAAGAAGCCTAACGCAGGGCAGGCTTCTCCCGCCCCATCCAAACCAACCCAGCCATCACCTGAGCTCAAACCCACTGCTCAGGGGGATTCATCGTGGGCCGCCCGCATCCGGCAAGGATCCCAGGTGAGCACCCCGGGCGGGCAGCCTCTTCGCCCACACCCTACGTGAACCCCGAACCCAAACCGCCAACCCCTTCCACTCCCACACGGGAACAAATTGAATACCGCAGGTTAGAGGCCTAAGTTGCCTCGTTAACGCAGATAGTGGAGGCGCTTGCGAACCGCTCGTCCTCACCTAATTCGACCCTCTTCGGGCAGGTGCCGGAGGCGATGGATAGTTCCCCCTTCGAACACAGGGACACCGCTGCGCACTTCCGCCCGCTTGAGGCGCGCCTAAGCAGCCTAGAGGCCCAGATGGCGTCCATAGGGACCATGATCCATGGTCTATTGCCTGCCGCCCTCCAAACCATTTTTGACCGCATCCCGGGCAAGATAGCTGCCCAGATGTCCCAACTCACTGTTAGCACCCACCGTCCTAAGCTTAAGCGAGGATTTTGTTCTCAAGCACCCTGGCACCTTTCCAGGGTGGCCGAGGTAGACGAGCAGTCTAACAGTTCGACTGCAACCTCGGAAGTGAGCACCGGATCGAGCAGCGGAGCCTCTATGGCCCCCTTTGCTCTCGTGGGGGCCCCCCACACGTTTAGTTCCAACGATGGCGGCCAACGGCCCTAGATCGCGCCGCGACCGTGCAAATTCGGCTCTTTTTACAATCCTACAGGGGAACTGCCGCGGATTTAAGGCACGCAATAAGCGGGCTGCTCTCCGGCTCCGCTTAGAAACCTATCCTCAGTTGCCCGCGGTAGTGGCCCTTTAGGAGACGGGCGAGCACGTTGATCTCACAAATTATACCGTGTACCAAGATGCACAAACCGAACTCGGCGTACATCGAAATTACACAGCCAACCTGGTGGATCTCGACTGCGATCCGCTTTATTCGTATGTTATCGTGACTCTCCTCCCGCTTAGGAAGCAGGATCCATTCCTGCACATACTCAACATTTACAGTTCTCCCAAACTGACTAACGTAACTTACGCTGGTGTGTTTACCAAAGCCCTCACAGTGGCAGCCAGGGAGCCGCTTGTCATTGTAGGGGACTTTAACGCCCGTAGTCCTCACTGGGGTTACCGTAAAGAGGAAAGGCGTGGTAGAAAGTTGGCGGAACTTATTTCCAGCCTGGGCATCACTATCCAAACGGACCCCGCGCACCCAACCCGCATTGGCAACTCTGTAACTCGGGGCACATGTCCTGATCTCACGCTTACCAAGCACATCCGGCATGCAGAATGGCTCAACACCGATGAAACCCTCGGCAGTGACCACCGCATTCTTCTCACTACAATTCGGACGCATCCCCTTACCCGTCCCCATCAACAAGCCAAACTTCTGGACTGGAACAAGTTCCGTTCGGGGTACACGACTTCGGCTCCCATAGATCAAGACTACGCCACTTGGTCTCAACACCTTGTGACGTCACTTCGCCAAACTGAGCAAACGGTTCAGCTCTCAGAGGCCACGCCGGCGGTGGATAAGTATCTCCTGCATATGTTGGAGGCTCGTTGTAGCCTAGTCCACCGCTGGGGCCGACAGGAGCATAACCGTAAGTTCAAACACCGCATAGCAGCCCTCACCCAGGAAGCGGCTGAGTACGCGGCCCAGCTCGCTGACTCCAATTGGGTAAAACGCTGCAACAATGCCGCCAAGAATATGTCCAACCGCTACACGTGGCATTTCTTCAGGGCCCTCATCAACCCTAGCCAAACGCTCGCAGAAACGCAAAAACACCTTCAACGCATGCTCCACGCCTACGCGGGTGACGCGGATAAATCACGGGCTCTTAGTAATAAATATATCTGTGGCCCGCAGGACTCCATCGGACCGGCGTTCTCATATGCACGCTCGGAGAACGCAGACTTGGATCGTTGCTTTCAACTGCACGATCTGAAGGCGGCTCTGTCGAAAATGAAGCAAGGAACGGCGCCGGGTCGGGATCAAGTGACGGTTAAGCTTCTAGCCAACCTCCAAGACCCAGCATACCTTCACCTCTTAGACTATTTTAATCCAATTTGGAAGGGGCGCAAACCACTACCGATTGATTGGAAAACGGCTCTCGTAACTTTTATTCCCAAACCGGGCAACTCTATCAACATCTAAAATCTACGACCTATTTCCTTAACCTCGTGTGTGGGGAAGCTTATGGAAACAATGGTTAGAGATAGGCTCTCCGATTACCTCGAGGTCCAGCACATCGTTGCCGACACTATGTACGGCCTTCGTCCACATCGCTCTGCTCAGGACATTCTCCTTCAACTCCATCGTGACGTTATTGTGCCGATCGAGCATCCAAATAACGATAAAATAGTCCCACGAAATCATTCTTACACATCTCTCCCAAATGAACTGTGGGCATAATGCTTTCAGGTACATCCGTCAGTTCCTGACTGAACGGCAGACGTACCTTCGCATTCAAGACAAGGAGCATGGCCCATATCCTCCGGGTATTCGAGGAACACCACACGGAACGGCCCACTCTCCTCTTTTCTTCAATCTCGCCATGGCTCATCTCCCCGCCCTGCTAAAGCATATCCCCGGTGTACGGCACGCTCTGTACGCCGACGATATCACGCTGTGGGCAATCCAAGGTTCCCTTGGCAGCATTGAGGCCAGCCTGCAGCTTGCAGCATCGGTCGTAGATGAATACGCCCGCCGCTGCGGCCTCGAATATTCCCCTGCAAAATCGCAGCACGTGCATCTTCGCCTCAAACCAAAAGACACGACTCAAATAGCACTTTCGTTACGCACCGGGCCAATCCCGGAACGCGAAGAAATCCGCGTCTTGGGGCTATTCATACGCAAGAGCTGGAAAGTCGACACAACCCTGCGCAAGTTACGTATGGTCGGGGATCAAGTGGGCCGCGTGGTCCCTCGGGTCTCGAACAAGCGGGGGGGTATGCGTCTTCTTCAAGAATGTGCGTCTTCTAATGTGTGCGTCTTCTTCAAGACGCACACATCACATTGCGAGCGATAGAGTGTAGCCCAATACGTGGAGTGTGGCACTAACTCTGTATACGAAAATTCTCATTCTAATTGCCTGAGTTGATGGACGCAGGCTGGGCCCGACCCTATCGATCTCCATCATCGCTTTAAAAAATAACGTTCACAATATTTGTTCTCGGACGCCTAAATCCTTAAACTCACAGCTGCTTAGGCAGACACAAATCCGTCAGGCATATACAGAATCCCCCATACCTCAAGGAACCAACGTTGTTAAGGAGGTCCTGAGAATCGACCCGGAAACCCTTACGCCGTACAACCGGCCTCTTAACCACTGGGCCACCCCAAAAGCTCGAAGGGTACGGATTAGCAGGGATTGATTACAATAACATGTGTAGGCAATTGGAATGAAAAAACGTTTCCCGTGGCCGGAATCTCACCTGGGTCTCTCATGTTATGAAAGAGGCATCTACCCGATTGAACTGTCATCGCATCGCAGGCGCGAAGCATTTGCTTTGGGTTCGTAGCGCGGGCTCACGCGGCATACTTTGGGGGGACGATGAGAAAGCTTTGTTTTGCCCAAACTGGGACATGAGTAAATGAAGCTTTTAATAGCTCCCCGGTACCACACGAAGTACAACCGGTTATACCCAATTGCAACAATACAAAAATAGGGCCAACCGGCAAAGAGAATTTTGTCCACACGAAGGTGGAGAGAAATTAACGGGAAAGACTTTCTTGCGACCCACCACCAGGGGAGCGAGCCCGGGGGGACCCCTCTTGTCCCCCCTAGGAAAAAGCCGGATAGGGTGGGTTGCTGGGAACGGGAACTTGGGCATCGGGTTGGGTTATGGGAAAAGGGTGGGAATGAGGGAAGCAATTTTGCTCCAATCCTTTTGTCTGACAGAAGGAAGGGGACAAAAGGAAGCGTTCAACGATCCTCCCCTGTCAGATGGCGGCCAGGAGCCCGTGAGCCGTAGAGGCACCTTCGGCCAGTTGGACAATGCTGTGTTGAGTCTCTTGGTCGGAGCTGAGCAACACGGCCTCCCATTGCTCTGGAGTGCTTATCCCTATAGCCTGTGATGTGTGTTGTGGTTTCTGGGGACATGCCCATACGTTGTGCTGTAGGTTAGCGCGTTCCGAGCACCATCTACATTGTCTTTATAAATGTATGGGTATAGGCGGCTGTAGGCTACGGGGTTAGAAAAGGTGTTGGACTGCAAGATTCGCCAGGCCACAGACTGCCACCGACTGATGAATTTAATGTGGCGCAGGGTATTTCAGGCGGCCTAAGTAATAGTGAGCGGTGATGTCGCTTTACGTCACAAGCCTGTCTTTGCCCCCTGTATGTAGCGATTGCTCATCAAGATCGTGGCGGCCCCGCCAGCTGAAACCTCGGGCCGCTTCAAGAGCATGCTCCTTACTTGACAAGGAAGAATGTGATTGCGTCCATATAAGGAGGACCTCGCGGAGTTTTGACCCAGTAAACGGTGGAAGAAGGCGCTGCGCTTGGGGTGAAATTCTACCCTTCTCAAAGTTTCTAATGGCTGTTTTCGAGTCAGTCACAATGATTTTTGCAGGTGTGGAGGTTATGGCAAGTGCAATGGGTGCTCCCTGCCCGTTCTCTGGATGAATTGTACAAACGTAACTACAGGCAGTTGAAGTACCCTGCTGGTCAACTGCCACTATGATCATGACCACTCTGTCTGGGTATTCCGCGGCGTCGGCTTAGTACACTTCTTTCTCCTATCGAGGGCGTCGATGGAGAGCAGCCGCCCTGACTAGGTGTCGATCAATGTTGTATATCGGGTGCATATTTCGAGCAAGGATATGTACGGATATGTTCCCGCTGTTAGACAGACGTGAAAGCATGCCGTCGAAACCATCGGGGCCTGCCAGTCATGGACAACTTTCAGCGGCAGTTTCAGAAATAATCGTGAGGGGATGACTAGAGACCAGAACTTTAGGTAAAATGGCAATATTTTTTTCTTGAGTCCGTATCAAGCCCATTTAGCATATACGCATGGACAAAAAAGATAAGAACATTTTACGCAACTGTTCTTTTTGACTAAAAGTCCATATTTTGAGGTTCGTGTCAATATTGGCTTCTTAGTGTCTAAATGCCTTTTTATGCTGTGTGTTCCCGAAAAACGTTTTTTATGTTATGTATTTTTGATCCCATGCTCTGCTAGGAGTTCTCTCACTTCAGAAGCCTGCAACTGGGCGTTTGTCGCACGTCGTTTACGAGTAGAATTCGCGTTTTGTGCCAAAAACGCGGACTAGGAAACCGTGCCCACGCGGCCGGCCCGCCTACTTGACGTTATCCCGAGCAACTAGGCCGCTAAAGGCCTGTACGTAACGAAACCGCAACCAACCTCGCCGCCAGCTGGGCGTGAAGTCACCCCTGCTCGAGCTTGCTCTTTTGTTCTATGTCGTTCTGTTGGCTACTGTCCGGGCATCAATACCAGTTTTACCGACATGCTTTCTAACGCAATAAAAAACGAGAAGAAATAAAATCAATGTGACACCGCCGTGCATGTGGCGCTCAAGATCTAAGACACCTCCCTGCAGATAACCACGTGAACATGTGACAGCCGTCGACCACGGGTACACTACCAGCAGGCAAGATGCAGCACGCGCAGCATAAATAAGGGACGGGGGACGAAGGTTACACAACGGGCATCCAGGCACTTTTCAAAAAGTCTGGTCGTGACAGCCGTCATATGCCGTGTGTTTGTAACCTAGCTTTAAGGGGTATCTGACTAAGGTTTTAAAATTTATATTGCATAGTACTGAATGGTGTTATCCTCCCCAGCTTCGCAACCCATCCACTTCTGCAGTACAGGATAACTTAGTAATTTATTCGTAATGATTGGAATTCTTGCTACTATCGATAAAATTCAGCAAGTTATAAAGAGCTCAGGGTGTCCTGCTGTTGTATCAACAAATAACAATAATAATCATAATAAATATTCGTTGTTTATTATCGAGGAGTACATACAGAAGCAATAATGGGGCCCCCAAAGCCTACAGGTGGGCTTGTGCGGCGTCACCCGGCAGCAACGGCCTTCACTTCTGTAAAGAACACTCATTGACAGTGGTAACTGAATAGGAAGGTAAAAAAAAGACAAGCAAACAAAAAAAGAGAAGAAGAAAAAAAGAGAAAACGAGAGAAGACGAAAAATGAATTGAAGAAAGAAAACAGGAAAGCAAACAAAAACCAACAAAACAAAAGAGATGAAGACAAATAGACAAACAAAAATACAATAAATCAACACGGGTTTCAGCTACATGGGTGGCATTTTCCTCATCACAAGAAAACAATTAGAGAACAAAGAAATAGCTTTCAATCACCGCATACACATACATACTTCAGCACGTTTCTAAAGCCAGCATAGCGACAAGCAAGTTTTTCCGTATTGTTAAAGAGAACAATTCGTCAGGCAATTCGTTGAAGATAGCAGGAACATAATATGGCCGCGCGCCATTGCATAATGAATGTGGAGAAATGGACGGCCCGCGGAGACCGCTCCCGATGATGCCTTTAATCGAACACACTTCTGATGATGATAGTGGGGCATGATAGAAGGATATCCACTTATTTCACAGCATCCTCCCCGCGCGACAATGAGTACGGTTCGTGTCCAAGAAATCTTTCAGTCCACGGAGAGCTAATTTCATGTCCGAGTTAGCCAAACGAGTTCAACACATGTCGTCTTCCAGCTCCATTGATGGAAACAATGCCTTGGCTTTTGTGGACCTGTGAACCAAGCTACTGCAGCTGTAGCCCCTTGATGCAGTCTTTTGCTTGTGCGCGTTGCAAGTATTTTTTTCTATTTCCACAATTTATTTTTCCTCGTAACCGCTCCTTCCCCACCCCTGCCATCATGTCAGCGATCTTTCCCGACACCTACATAGACGAATGTCCATATTGTTCGGTCCCTCACGCATCGTTATCCCATATCATATGGGCCTCTGATAGCATCCCACTATCCAGGCACCGATCCCATCCCATTCTCTTTACTATCACCAGCGAGGTGCGCTGGGAGGCCGCCCTGCGTGACCCAAACCCCCAAATTCAAGAAGACCTGGCCCGCTTGGCCGAAGGCACCGCACCCCTGCCGAAAAAGGGGCCCTGCTGCCCGACGGATGACGGAGAAGACGTCGCCGGCCTAATCGCCCCAGCTGTGGCCAAATAAAGTTTTGTCTGTCTGTCTGTCTGTCTTCGTAGCAGCCGGTTGCACGTGAGTCGTACTCTCGTTGCGGCTCTTTTCAGAGAGCACGGTTCGGTTTCTAGTATTCGCTGCTGTTGCAGTTCTGCGCTTTGAGTTATGTTTCACTGTGCGTCGTCTTCCAAGAAGGTGAGGATTCTTCCTTCGTACTCTCAACATTAGCTGGCGCTGGTGATTATTATTCAACTGTGGCAAATTATGAGCACCGCCATTGAGGTCCTTTGTCCTTGAACGATTCATTTTAGCATTGCCGTCTTTCCTTCGCATTTACTGCTTTTCCAGTGCTTTACGTTTGAGCAATGGAGGACTAAGTACGTCAGGTTGAAATGAAGATATCCTCTTCTTGTCGCCAGGAAAATCAGTGTCAGACATCGCGCGATACATACTTTTGCACTCTGTATGATTGGTTTCTTGGAGCTCTGTTTCGCCTTGACAAGACCACTCCTGGGGCATCTTCGGTGTCCGGTAATCGATGTAAAAGTCCCTGGTGGCTTTCATAGTTTTCATTTTCCACGTGTGGTAATAACGTTTGCCTTTCGCTCCAAGAAAGTATTGGCAGTAATTCCTTCTTCGCATTCAGTCTCCTCGGGAGAATACACAACGTGGTTCCTTTTCATTGCGTTATATTTTGAAAATCCAGTTTCATTGTATATCGGCCTTCGTCGTTTTCCGCTGCATGAGTGTGATTTGCATATGACGTCTTGCTACTTCCGAAATATCTGGTCTGATTATCCCGGCGTTCCCTGCATTCCGCGCGAACTCGTTCTTTGAGAGAAGCAATTACGTTTTCACGAGCTTTCTTTGTTTCTACTATTGTAAGTTCGAGCTTGGACTTTGCCACAAAAACTAGGTAGTCAAAGTTGAATGCGTCTTCAAACTCGGCCTTCAGATCATCAATGTCTACCGCACCTTTCACTTCTCGGTTAATCTTTCGTAGTACTTCATGATGTTCGGTCAATTTATTAGCAAGATCAGTCAACTCACTTATTGCTGGTCGTGTTGTCGGGAGGTATCAACGTAGCCGATGAGTGCCGTCATGTCTTGTCGGACGATGCGCCGCCTTTCGAGAAGGGCCTCCATGATCCAGTCTAGCGTCGTGTCTCTTGTAATAGCTGGTGGACGGGCTCAGAAGGCACAAGTCGGCGTCGTCTCCGCATCGGTCTTGTCACCGCTCACGGACATCTCGTGCTGTGTAGGGCAGATATCTTTTATGGCTGGGTTTGTTCTGTCTTCTTCTTCTTAAGTTGCCCCGCTGTTCCCCGAGTCAGCTGTTTCCCTTTGCGACTTCATTCCCGATCTCCAGAGGTAAGAAGGCGGTCGAACAGGAGCGAAATACACTCGCTGTAGCTCACCTCTGGAGGTCCCTTCTCCCGGGTTTCGGCCCCAAAATATGTGGAGAAAGGGACGGGCCGCGGAGACCCCTCCCGATGATGCCTTTCATCGAACACACTTGTGATTATGATAGTGGGGCACGAGAGAAGGATATCCACTTATTTCGCAACAATGGGTACGGACCCTTGGCGTCATATATTGAGGTATGTGCCGCAGAGGTATAGGTTTAACATTGGGAGTTCGGTAACCAAGTAACTTTAGTCGAGGCATCATATTTCGAGGCGCGTCCGTGTCTTCAAAGACTAGCTACCGACTGTGCCTCTTCTGCCAGAGCCCCTCGGTACCCGTTTGAAAACTCGACAAAAGCGCGCAAAACTACTACAACGAACATTTCGGTGGTATGAATAACTTCGTAGTCAGAAAATCGTCGCTACACTTAACGTGGCTTGGCACCTTTGTGTGCTTATTTGACATTCTTAGCAGAAAGCATTCAGCGGTGAAGAACTCGTGTTTCACTCTGACTAAGAAGGCTGCGCTAATTTTGAGGGTACGGGACAGGTTCGCCGCCACCATTGCCGAAAGACCGGTTCTTTGCGGAGCCACCATTAAGTTTTAGCAGAGTCCTTCAATGCTTTACTGGTCACGAAACTTCGGCGTTCGCTTCATATAGGGACCGCGCGCGCCACTACAGGCGCCACCGCCGCACGAAGGTCATCCAGCCGCCGCGCGTGCGGCGTATTTGCCAGCTCTTGGCGTGCAAACGCTCGCTGCTTTTGGTGTCTGCGCGCTGATTAAGTGTTTTTTTCGTAGTAGTTAGCGATGAATAGTCCAGTAATTGTGTTTAACACCTTCCTTCAATTGGGTTTTATTTTTTCGAAATAAGTTACCGTAGACTTTGGCCGCGAACGGCAACGGCTTCTGTGTGCTCTGGCACAAGCGCTGCGCCGTCATGTTTACGGATTTTTAAATCTATATTGCTTCTTTTCTTAAAGCAAAGTTGTAAATACCACACATACGGTAGCTGTGTAGTGACGGACTGCTGCGGGCCTATCGATAATACAATAAAAAACTAAAAGAAACCAAGTACGCGTCGTTCAGACTACGCTTAATGAATCCGTTGATTGTTCTGTAATGCACAGAACGCCAAAAGAGATAGCCCAACAGTATTGTCGTTTCGATGAGTGGGTACATACTTGAGAACATCTAAAAACGCTGCAGAAACGCGAAGGATCAAAACACGAAGAGATATATGTTACTCCATGTGTCTTTCTGCTTCCACGCTTTGCAATCTTTGCAAAAACAGGAAGCGAAAAAAGAACAATGAAACTGATTTTATCACACGCAACAAAAAATTTCTATGTTACGAAGGGAGACAAAAGACCGTGGTCCAGCGTACAAAAATTTATTTTTTCGCACTGCGATGTGCAGCACACGGAGGAAACAGAATATTGCCACGTAGAAAAGAACGACGCAAAGCTTTTCTGAACGCAGCGAGCTAGCGATCTCCTGCACTACAAAAGACTAGAATGAAACACAAACGCCTAAGAAGCAGTCCGCAGTGTGACGTGAACAGATGAACGTCGATAAAGTGAGTTGCGCGGCGTTTGCTATGCATGCATTACTCTTGGAACGTTATTAATTTCAGATCCATGGAAATAGGATCGAGAACATTGTCGAAGAAACAAAAAATCAAGTTAGCGACAAGGTGGCACCCTTTCCATATCAAACAATATTGCCCGATGGGACGTACGACAAAAAGCGCAAACGGGCGCTCCGGTTGAAACGCCAGATAAGAAACCGGAATCGGCCACGCGCGTTTACAAAACAAACAAAACGAAGCCTAAGGGATAATTCGCGGAAATATGAGAAGTAAAAGCACAAGGATGTCCCAAAGCTTTTTTACACGCGAGCCTGAGTGCAAGGTAATACAAGTTTGCAAACAGGTAATGAAGCACCGCTACAACCTGACTGATATGACAAAATTCCGGCTTTAAGTTAGCCTTGTACAATTCTAGGCCCACGATGCTCTCAAAAGGGTACATTGCTTTTTCCATTCTCACACACAGTGCATTTCCACACACTGTCGCACACTTATAATCGAAGCTGAAATCTCCCGTTGCTTGACTTGGAATTGCACCCCTCCATTTCTCACACAGCTGCCCGTCGCTCGGTCAGCAGAACAAGGAAACATTTTCTGTGGTATCGTTGTACAAGGAACGACATCCCGGGACGCAACACATGTTCGGCATCGTCGTTGCACTACTTAAGTCGCATCACAAGAGCGCGATATGCACGTTACATTTTTTTCCCGCACAAAACAAACACAACTCGCCGCGGCTCCGCCGTTCGAGCCAGCGCAACGCCGCCCGAGGAGTGACCTCAGTGAGAGGGTGGCGCCACCGCGCGGCGGCCAAATGCAGCATATGAAGCTCTCCCATTGAGTTACGGAGCAGTTTCGTGACCAGTAAAGCATTGAAGGACTCTGGTTTTAGTCTCTCTCTGGGGTAGAATTCCTATATTTCTTCTAATAAAGAATTTACTAATGGCTCTGAGCTGATAACATTCCGACATCCCAGATGGACTTAGACCATAAAGCGTGCCGAAGTACTAGTCCGCTCCGCCCAATTCAGGAGACGCGCAGCGTTCTTTTTTTAGTACAAAATAGCGGCTGGCGTGAGGTATAACTTCAAGACTTAAACATTGAGGTGGGACTGGTTTTGGATGGCTTTTAAGCCTTCCGTTTGGTACCGAATCACACTGCCAGAGGCTTCGGGAAGTTCATCTCGCTTATACCACACTGACGTTGAAATTTTACAATTCCATATTCACCAATAGATTGCGCAATCGTTCTGAGACCCGCTTTCTGTCGGAGATTGTAATAAATATCCCGAACATGTACCGAAAAAAGAGAAGCAGCTGTCTTTTTGGAGCAATTTGACAGAATTGTCCCAGTTTTTAATTATGAACGAGTGGGTGATCTTTTAGTTGGACCTGTATTAAAAGCACGCCCAATTACCCTGCCACGTCGAACGTACTTCCACAATAAGCCTAACGGGGTTTCTTCAATGTAAGGACCACTTATGAGATCAGCGGCCAGGCGCCCGGGCTGCGCGTGAGAACCCGCCACTCTTTCTGGGGGCTCAGCACTGTCGACTCTACGCCGCAGCCGTCGCCAATTCGTCACGGCACGCACGGGAGACGGATTGTCTGGCCCACCGAATTCCACGGGAATAATCCCCCATTGAGAGCGCGGATGGCGCCGCCGGTTTCCGGGAATCGTCGACGTGACGCGCGGAGGTGGCGGAATTACCGGCGTCGAAGCGCACGCCGCGCGAGACACCATTGTTAACGCGCCCCCGGGCGGCACAGTGCACTGTCGCCGCCTTTCGCTCTCACCCCGAGGAGTCGCGCGCACCTGCTCGTCTGCGAGCGTGCCGTTGACACAAAGATGGCGGCGCCTCATTGAATATTCCGTAGCGCACTGAGTGACAGCTGTCTACGTGAATTTGGGCACTCCCTTACGCGTGTACGAACGCCACAGGGGCGTTCCCAAAAGAGTGTGATCTCGAGGTGTTATATGGCCGAACTTGGCCTTTAGAAATCGTTCTTATCTGAGCGCTGAGCTGGGCAGTTCCTGGCGGGACAAGGAGTCTCCACCGTTAAAGCTAGGTTGGGATTTGTGAGCCCCCTAGGCTAGAGGTTAAGATCGCGTCGGAGGTTTAGGGTACAGCGCCGTACCGGGCAACTAGACGGATCTTGCGGCGAGACAGAGCCTCGGCCGTCGTTTCTCGAGCTGTTTGTGTACGCTCAGAGAATAGGAGAGTTAGACGAAATTGAGGAGCTCGAGTGATTTTTGCGCATTCGGAGCTAGCATCTAGCTGAAGTTCGAGGTTTTTCCTTTTACTACTCATGTACCCAGTTTTCCTACTGTTAATAGCTGTATATAAACTCTTCGTTTCACTTAATCAACCCCAACGCCTCGAGTTCGTCAATTCGACCACCGTCTCCAAGAACTTCAACACCATCGTCCTGCCAGCCTCCTGCCAAATCAACCGGAGACCGGGCGATTGGGTTCCTGATCGACACCGGACTTTGGGGAAACGAACCACAACCATCTTTACTTTCATTGTGGGCCTTTACGGCGAAAAACGGTCGCACATTCTCTCGGGCACTATTCTTGATGCTCGTTGCAAGTTTCCCCAGTCCTATTTTGTTGCAGAGGCGTTCCGTATCTGAGCGGTGTTTTTGTAGCGTGAGCTACACTGGCTGAGGTTGAGCAGTTTCGCGTGGACACCGAAGGGCCGTGCTGCGCACGCACGAGGAGCATTGGATAGGATTGTATTGTATTTGGATTTGGATTGGATTGGATTGAACTGCATTAAATTGGATTGGATTGGATCCAATACAGCTGTAGTAAGGGTCTGTAGAGAATTGGATCTGCATATTCGAAGGTCTGCGCATTCCAGAGGAGTGACGTTATAAACCGGCAGACGCACTGGCGCCGGAGCGTGCCCAGCTGTGCGCGTGCGTTGCACAGTAGCCAAGTCTGACGTGGCGCCGGAGCCGCTTGGCAGCAATTTCGCGTCGCTCCTGGAGAGCCGTGCTGCGCATGTGCGAGGAGCAGTGACTGCACTGGACTTGACTGGAATGGAATGGAATGGACTGGACTGGACTGGACTGGACTGGACTGGACTGGACTGGACTGGACTGTTTCAGAACCTTTCCGCTCCGCTGCTTATCTTGTACGAAATGAGGGCTTCGAGTTGTACATGTTATTACTGGTCATTATGAATGGCTGTGTTTTGTCCGAGAGAATTAAGTTTAGGTCATGATTCCTAAAGAACGTAACGACAGGTTTGATTTCTGCGGTTTTTGCTAACCTCGGCGACCTTATTTTCCAGTCAATTCTCTTCAGGCTTTCCATGATGCCTGCTAACCCTGCCTGTTCAGGGATTCTATCGGTGACGGGGCTCACCATTCCTACACAGCCCGCTGCATTCAGATTTGGTTGTAACGCAAGCTTAGGTCCCTTGATTACAGTATCCTCAATTGCTAGCGGTATCCTATGCCCAGAAAAAGTTACGGTTGCGTCGGTTGTACTCGCTTTGTTGTACCAGGCTCCTGCTTTTCTCTGCTTAACCGGAAAGCAGGCAAAAATTGTCTTCCTTATATAGTTGCTCTGCCTTATCCTCAGTATAATCAGCAGAATACTTGCTCATGGTATTGCACGCACCCGGGTTCAGCCAGCTCTCACACGTAGCCGCAATTGTGTCTTTAAAAAGGCCCACTTGACGCAATCAGTTGCTAAAAAACTTTTGAACAACATGAAAGAAAAGAAACAGCCAGAACGCAGGAGACACGACAAGAAACACGTTGTGGTCCCAGACATACATAAGGACTCACATAAATGAAAGCAAATAGTTGCCGGGCATGACCTAATACTGTGTTTACCGCACCAGTACAACTAAAATGAATGTGACCAAAAGTGCACACTGAGCAGAAAGCCATGAAAGATGTCTCCAAGCACGGCATAAAAATCAGTATGTCAGATGTGAAGAAGGTGTACTGTGCACCATTCCCCTGGACTGCGGCAAAGCATGATTAAGCCAGACAGGACGATGTCCCAGTGAGAAGCTTACAGAATATCACTGCGTATTTCCCAGGCGACCCCTTCAACCAATCTAGCGACACACTACAAAAATTGGGAGTGCATCCCATTGTTTGATAACAGTTCAGTTTTGCCACAACTACACAACACGACCACACGCGGAAACTGGGAAGCCCTGCAAATATCAACCCAACAGAGCGAATGCGTGGTCTCACGCTTCAGACGAGCTCAGTTCAGCAGCTCAATGATCTCAGCTCATAGCAAACGAAAAAAAACAGAATCACGCGAAGAATAAACTTCTACTCAACAAAGAAACAAAGAAAAGAGCCTTTCGCCAGATTGTGAGGTTTCTCGCCTGTGCGTATTAGAAAAAAAAATTCAGTCCCCCTTTCAATCTCTATCTTGTAACCCTGTTCACTTGTTTTGAACCTGAACCACCTTGTAATTAATCACTTGATAGTTCGCGCTTCGGCTGTCCCTTTTTAACGTTAGTCCCCTCTCTCTAATTTGTACAGCCCCTTACCCAAAGCAAAGTCAGTCATTACCACCTACAAACATATAGATGGTAGTCACAATCTTAGGGCCGCAATTCTAGTCGAGGCTCAGGTATTACATGGCAGTCGTGTCCCGAACATCCGTCGGCGGACAATTCGGTCATGCGCATACTGAGTTAGAAGGAGGTTGGGCTAGTCGGTGCCGACTAACTGAGTTCGAACCAATGATAATAGGTTGGACGAGGGATGAGGGACGGGCGCCGTGCGTTGTCGTTCGTCGTCCCGTCATTTACGTGTTTTTAACTCAGTCAGTTGGCATGGTCTTACTATTGATTTTGTCGGTGGCCCGGCAAGTAGCACATGCGACCAATGAAAGCAATGCAGGAAAATACAAAGCCTCATAGTAAATAGGCAAGGGGAATGCAGAAAGGGGAGGAGTAATTTCGATGCACTTTGCTACTAAATAATGTTGCCTAAAACAGTGTTGCCTGACATTAGTATAGAAACACTGCCTAGGGACTCCATAATCTAATCTCCACATCTCACAAACCATTTCAGTGTCCCCTTAATTATTTTCATGGGCCCCCGTTATTATTGACAATACTCGTTGCGCGATGGCCCACCACCAAGGATGACGACGAAGAAGAGCTGTGTGCGCAGCGCAGGCAGGCCGGGCGCGTTTATGGCTTGATGCAAATAATTCTTCACCATTATGTAAATACATCGCTTCATCGATGCATGGTTCGTGTCATCTACCGCCACGTTACAATATCATATGCAACCTAGAGAACTGTCAAAAAACCCCTTCTTGATCATGAACATGAAAGGCAATGGTACCATTTCAAATAAAACCTGTGCTACTTAGACCTACCTGCTGGTGGGAACCGACGCACCTCGCCAATAATAGCACGAAGCTTCTGCGGCGCACGCTCTCTATTCCCACCACGGTGGAGGAAACGTGTTTCGCACCTAATGAACGAACGAAACTCGGCTCTTCGTGGCATAGAATGAATAATAATAGGAGTAACACTGAGGGGCAAGAAACGACCCTCCAGCATCACGGAGAAAACTGGAGTAGATGATATCATAGCTGACGTAAAGAAAACGAAGTGGACTCGGGCTGCCCACGTAGTTAGGCGAAACGACAAACGGCAGACCACCAGGGTAACCAAGTGGATGTCGAGAGACGGGTCTTGAAGGGGAAGTCCAATAACCTGATAGAGAGACGAAATGAGAAAATTCGGAGACAACGAATTCCCTCGAGCAGCGCAGGGCAGGAGTGGTTGTACAAGGCGAGAGGTCTTCGTCCTTCCTCCTGCTGCTCCTGCTGGTGGTGGTGATGATGACGATGATGTTATATTACGATACATGATCATAGAATACCATACATGGCATGCACGGGAACCGGCACTGCCAATGACACATAGCATCTGAAGCCGAGCGCGTCTCCGAGCGACCGAGATCGGCGTCATAAGAGCGCAAATATGCCAACAGCTGTTGCCACCCTACCGCGCTCCCATATGACATCAAAGCTGGGATGCAATCCACGTGCTTTTGGGACTTGAGTCGGCGCTTTAGGGGCGAAGCCCCTTAGGGGCTGGGGCTGTTGGTGTCTCCTGTCGTCGCCGTCATCGTCGTAATCGTTGTTCGTCTCATGTAGTCAAGGCACTAAAATAACGTGAATTTGATTACGCACGCCTGGCGCTAACACGTAGGCCGTGCTAAAAAACACCATGACACTTGTTTACACCTCGCGCTGGAACGCGTCGTAACGCGTACTAAAAACACCGGTACACTCATTTACAGCTAGCGCTAGAGAGCTTCGTGCTTCAAAGACAAGAGACTTTTACAGCAAAGCTGTATACCTCTAACCCCCAACGGTTTCATTTCTGTTGTCAAAAACGCCAACTCGCCAAGAATAAACTTATACACGGCATGCTTTGCCACTCCCCAGGTTTCACGTTAAAGGAGATGGTCCGGATTTTTTTTTTGCACCAGTATTCACGGAGTAATTTATAAAAGATCAATGCAGACGGCGTAAATAAAAATGACCCTTGAACATAACGTGCCGCAGCTGGGCAGTGATTCAAGCTTACCTGCGAGACTGTAGAATCCGCCGTAGAGAGAAATCGGCACAGCCACCTCGCCGCGACTTGCGTCAAACGTAGACATCATGGAATTAAAGAATAATCCAGCGCAGCGATTAAACACAGATGAGAGAAAGTTTATCACGAAGCATATAACGGCTACAGCCCAGCTCAGAATTCCGTCGGGGCTGAGGTTTGATCGTTCTTTCCTGTCCTCCTCCACAGGTGAAATGTGGCGGTCTCTCTGTGGGCTGGCGAGAACTTCCCGGGCCGAAGCCACGTCCTGCTTCTCCTACACAGTGAAAAAGAACGTAAAAAAAAAAAAGAAACAACTCGCATTGGCAGAAACTTTTGAAAGGATATCTAAAGAGATGACACTAAAAATGTATGTCCATACAACCACCTCTCAACCAGCATTCGCAGTTGCAGACGTGTTTGTGGTACGTTGAAACGCCTGTGTTACGATGAAAACATTTATGAGCACCTGTGGAAATTGTAAGCGCTAGTATGCCTATTTAAGAGGAGCCAAAACAATGAACTCGTCCCAAAGGCATTGCGGAACTTATATATGCATCATGTCTGACTAAAATGAAAGACGAAACAAACAGAGACGACGGGATTGGTTACGCCAAATATTCAGTTCTTGATTCGATAGTGCCACGGAAGGTACACTCCCATACAACAATGCCTTATGGGTGCCTATTGAAAAATGTATGGTGAGCTATGGCCGCCCGTGGGTCGCTTTGGTCACCCATAAAAGGGCATAAATTAGGGTATAGCCAGCTATTGAAGTTTTTATAGATCCTGCTATAAAGACTGTAAACCATACAATTCTCTTTAGACGATTATAGAACATCCTAGTGTGCTTAGTCTACAGAGTCACAGCTATTCAGGTTACTGTAGCCAGCTAAAGAAATATGTATGGCTTTAGTTCTATAGACCAGCTGCGGCAAGGCTCCTTCGGCTGGCTATAGACCATTGTTTAGCTTTAAGTCTACAGACTTGAAACCATTCAGCTGTCTTTTGCCAGCTATTGGAAAAAATATGTCCTCAAGCTAAAGAGAGACAGCCACAAAAGTTCTTTTGGCTGGCTATGGCTGTTGTTTAGCTGTAACTCTACAAACTCAAAACCGTTCAGTTGTCTTTTTCCAGCTATTGAAAAGAGTTCGTCCTAAAGCTATAGAGAGAAAGCCATAAAAGCTCATTTGGCTGGCTATGGGCCGTTGTTTCGCTCTAAGTCTACAGACTTGAAACCATTCAGCTGTCTTTTGGCAGCTATTGAAAAGAGTTCGTCCTAAAGCTATAGAAAAAAAGCCATAAAAGCTCATTTGGCTGGCTATGGGCCATTGTTTAGCTCTAAGTCTACAAACTTGTAACCATACGACGGTCTTCTGCCAGCCATTGGAGAGAATTTGCTTTAAAGCTAAAGAGAGGCAGCCATAAAAGCTTCTGCGGCTGGGTACAGTGCAATATATAACTGTAAACCTTTACACGTGTGATAATTAATCAACATTTTGCCAGCATTAAGAAAGCATTTGATGCAGAACTTACAAGACTGCGTCCATAAAGGCTTCTTTAGCTAACTACATCGTAACATAAGGCTCCAAGTCTCCAGCCGCTAATCGAAAAGTGTCAGCCTATAAAGGTATAATTCGAGCAACCATTATATCCTATTCTGCTGGTTTCTATATGACTTATATGCGAAATTCATATACTCATGATTTACCTAGCTACATCTACAACACAGGTTGGATAACGATGATAAGGTTGATCGGCCGGTTATATGAGCGTATTTGTTCGATAAGGTTAAGTACTTAATATACCAACAATACGGGAAAAGTACAATTAAAGGAAGCTACTGATTAACGCTCAAATTCAGGTTGCAACTTTGGATACTGCGCGTCGGCAAAGCTTGCAAATAAACGTTGACCGAAAAGACGTATAATTTCGGAGAATTCTTCCTCTGCGGCCCTTCGCTGCCGCGGTCAAGTGAAAAAGCGGGCTTCTCTGAAAACTACCCTCACAGCGTCGAAGCAGATTGAAAAAAAACTTTCGCGGCCCGCGGTACGCTCTCTCAGAGATATGGTGGAAGCTGCGAACAACCGCATTCTTTCTCCTGCGGAGCCCACTTTCAGATTAGTCATTGAGAAAGGGGGAGAGCGACCCACGCCT
The DNA here is from genome assembly GCA_013339765.2 of Haemaphysalis longicornis. Taxonomy (NCBI): domain Eukaryota; kingdom Metazoa; phylum Arthropoda; class Arachnida; order Ixodida; family Ixodidae; genus Haemaphysalis; species Haemaphysalis longicornis. The sequence continues at coordinate 61,424,787 of CM023453.1, forward strand.
GGACCGAAGGAGGCGCGGTGAGCAAATTCTGGGAAGCGATGAAAAGATAAAGGGGACACCCCTGCTTCGTGTTTTATTTTCTGTTGTTTGTTTGGCATAGTGGTTTTGGCGATGGGTAACGAAGGACACGGCCATGCGGCCCGCTCTGTGTTAGTATTCCTGCGCGCAGCAATGCTAGTGACAGACAATTTTCCCTGAGTACTGAGAACAGATACAACTTTTTCGGATGAAGAAAACAAAACGTTAAGCGATCTTGTATTTACCAAAAAAAATAATTACCAGCGAACAAGTTGGAAAAAGATCGAAAGATGGGCACGTATCTCCGCACTATTTGCTATCGCGATGGACCTGGTTATACCTGGATGTACTCAGTCAGCCACATTTTGTCTCCTTGCTCATGTGCGTGGGCATGGCACGTGTTGCCTGGTTCTGGGAATTTACGAATCGGCGGCAATGCGCTCGTGTAGATGGTGTGACGCCAAGCAAATGTGTCGCTTTTCGGTGTCGTAAATTTCGGTGTTTACGGTAAGTGTCACGATTAATTCAACATCAACTTCAAGTCATGCGAAAATGGATACCTGCCATACTGTGATAGGAATTTCATCGTACGCAAAACTCCAGGGTGAGTGATCTTACGAACTGAAGAGACTCTATAGTGCGAGAAATGCAGGACTTTTTTTTGGTGTTCACGAATACTTTTCTAAACTACCCTGCACCCCATGGGCATTGCATCGTACACAGAAGTGAAGATTTGGCCGCGGTGATGTGACAAAAATAATTGTTTTTTCGCTAACTGAGACAACTTACAAGGACCTAATTGAGTGAACTTGAAAAAACGTTTTTTTTATCATTGCATTGTGTGCGACCGTCTTCATTGTTTGATTGAGAGTGCATTTCCATTTTAGCCACCGTACTTGCAGCTGTGTGCGTTGAGTACTGAGTGTAATGAACGACTTCTGAGTGCTCTCTTTTCTGTGGACTACCCAGCACCTGTAGGTATTTGTGTCTCGGCGGGCGTTGGCGGGGAATGTGCCGCGTAGTGTGGCTGTAGAGCGAATCACTTTAGCGTGAGCCCGAGTGTTGGAATGCGTCTGCTGTGTTTTTCGATCGGCGTATGCGAACAACTGTTTACTGGTGGGGAAGTAGCGTAGATAGTAGCCCTTTATGTAATGAATGGAATGAATAAACCCCTTGGTTTTGCTTTCCTTTAATGCCTGTGTTTAGCCTTTTGTGAATGAAAACTAGCGAAGTGTTTGCAATCGCAACCTCGCACTCCCGCTATATCGCTGAAGTGTTCACGGAGCATATATTAAAGAATGCAGCTAGGCACACAACTTAAGTGCCACTGGAGAAGTTCTAGAGATCTGCAAGGCTCTATGCCGGCATGGCAGCGTGCTAATAATTTCTCAGCGGCTGCTGCGGTCGGTGTGTTTCAAGTAGTGGTGATTCTCTTCTGGCTGCAGCCCATGCAAAAATGTTGTATGGCCGGCTATTGAAATACCTTCTTATGGTTGTCTTTAGCTATTTGGCCCAATTACCTTTAGACATTTATATGGCTGACATTCCTATGGGTGTCTTTAGATTCTTCTATAGACATAGCGATATCGCAAGAAGAGCTAAAGACAGCCATAGAACCGGCTATAGAAGAAGCTAAAGACACCCATAGGAATGTCGGTACGAATATCTAAAAACAACCACAGAACCGGCTATAGAAGACGCTAAAGACACCCATAGGAATGTCGATACGAATAGCTAAAGACAACCATATAACCGGCTATGGAAGAAGCTAAAGACACCCATAGGAATGTCGATAAGAATAGCTAAAGACAGCCGTAGAACCAGTTATAGAAGAAGCTAAAGACACCCATAGGAATGGCGATGCGAATTGCTAAAGACAGCCATAGAAAAGTCTAAAGATTATTGGGCGAAATAGCTAAAGACGACGATAAAACGGATTTTCTATAGCCGACCATACAATATTTTTGTATGGGCTGACGCATTGCTATTGTAGACTAGCTATTACGGTAGGTTCGTTAATCTCCCGCATCTCGCTCCGGTGGTGCCTAGCTGAGATGAGGGTACTGTTGCGACTTGCGTGGTCAGATACCACCGCAGATACCAGTTGTTGGGATTCCGGGGTTCGGGAATCAATTTTGGTAGTGTGACTGGTGACCGGAGACGTCAATCAAGAGACCGATGCCTTTTAATGAAGCGGAAAGAACTTTATACACGTATTTACATGATGAGTACAAATGTGGATGCTGTGCTCGAACAGCAACTGCTACTGCAACTGCAAGAGCAACCCAAACAGCAGCCCCAAGAGCAACAGCAACAGAGCACGTGACCCATAATATGTACGTACCCATAATGTTCCTGGCACGTGACCCATAATATTTTAATTTAGATGTGGTATCATGCCGGCGTTTGTTCGTTTAGAGCCGACGCACTGTCACACGGCGGCGTCACGCGGCATATTGACGCTTGAGGACCACTTAGATATTACTTATGACTAAGCTTCAGGCTTCTCTAAGGTCGCCGTTTTCAACCTTTTTTCTTCCTCCATGGTTGGCGTACCCGTGCTTTTGGTGCATGGCTGCTCGCCCTCTCCTATCGGTACTTGTCCAAACATGCACGAGCGATACGCCCCCGCTGCGCGTGAACTGTGCAGTACTTTTTTTCGAGCAAATGCGATCCGTGGAAGCTAATGAAACATGCACGTACAGTACGTTCTTCGCCTCTGCAGGCGTTTGAACCAAACAAAATGCTTGGAGTTTATTTAATATGGTCTTAGGAAGAAAAGATGATCGTGAAATCCTTCAAAAGACATTTGACTGATCAAGGCTCGAATTTGAAAAGTTGAAAGCAAGGATGCCAGTTCTATAAATTCATGGTAAGGCGTGCCTCTTGCAGAAACACTATACTTGGAACTAGTTAAGAACGGAAATAGCTCATGTACGGTATCATTCTGCCTAAGTGACGTACCAGGCTGTCAACGGGCGCACGCCTTTTTAAAGGGGTTTCCTATAGGAATGCGTGATATAGGCTGTCTTTTCTCACGTAGGTTGTTTGTCGTCGCTGCAGTAATTTATAGGCATATTAAGTCCAAAACATCACGCAAATGGCACGTGCCATGTTTAAAAGGCTCACAGTAAAGAACTACTTGTGCCGCGTGGAGTAACATCCGGCGGTGGTGATGAGGCGCAGCGGCAACTGTTGATGAGGCACAGCGGCGGTGATGAGACACGTGGATTTGATGACGAGGTAATACAGTTCCTTATAGCAATCCATGAAGATAATAGACTGCACCTTACATGGGAAGGACAGAAACGCGCCCAGCAGGTCAACATTCATCGGGGACTGAAACAGGGAAGCCCTTTGAGCCCACTACTGTTTATGCTTTACATGGCAGGGTTAGAAATGTAACTGGAAGAAAGTCAAGTAGGGTTCAACCTAGCGAATATGCTGCACGGCGAAGTGGTACTACAGCGTATTCCGGGAATGTTATACGCAGGCGACATTGTTCTTTTAACGACCCCAGCGCCCTGTACACCGATGCTACCCCCCACCCTGCGCGCGCCGGCCACGTAGCCTGTGTAGTGACATCAATGCCGCTACTGCTACTGCAACCTAAATCGATATCGCTGAAGAAATAGCCATCGCCTTGGCCACCACTTCCCGCCCTGAACCAGTCACTGTCCTCACCGATTCACAGACAGCCTGCCGAAACTACCAGATTGGCCGCATTTCATTATCAGCGCTACTCATCCTCCAACACTGCTCGACAACCCCTGATATCTGCATCGTCTGGGCTCCTGGGCACGCCGCCATCCCCGTCAATGAAGCGGCTAATGCCGCGGCTCGCGATTTGATACACCGAGCCATTGCCGACGGTGGCCAATGTCTACCCCCTCGAGATAAACCCCACCCACTGATCGGCTACACAGAGATTCTCTCCCATTACAAGCAAACTCGCCGCAGCCTCCCACCACCACACTGGCGCCCCTCCAGAGAGGAAGCTACAACTTGGAGGCGTCTCCAGACAAATACCTATCCACATCTCACCCGCCTCCACCTCATCTTCCCCACCCAACAACCTTTCCTCTGCGCTTACTGTCCCCAGCCTGGCACCCTCTACCACATCATAGGGGAGTGCCAACAAACTCCAGACTTTCCCCCCCTTTCCAACCCAACCTTCGAGCAGTGGAGGGCTTCCCTGGCCAGCCCGGACCCGGATATCCATCTCAGTTGGTGACCCGAGCACGGACGGCCAGCCGAAGTCAAGGCATCCCGGACGAGGGACGCCTTCCACTGAGCGAGGCCCACACATCAGCCTCTGCTGGAAAAATAAAAATATTTTTTCTCTCTCTCTCTCTCTCTCTCTCTCTTTTATCTGATAACCAGACCGATATGCGGCGATGCATAAATATTAGCGGCCAGGAAGCCACCGACCTCGGCTTAAATTTTAGCACAAAAAAATCGGGAATAATGGTTTTCATTGACACTACACTACCAATAACGCAGTGTCTATCCAGCATGGGGATTTACTCTGAGTGAAGGAATATAAACATTTGTGAGTGTGGATAAACGAAGGGGATAACTACTTAAGAACTCACGAGGGGCAACTTAAGGGTAAGGGAAAGCGAAACACAGCTCTAATGAAGCATAGAGCTCTGTAGGGGTACAACCAATATGAAGTAGTGAGATGAATGTACAAAGGAGTAATGGTTCCCGGTCTCACTTTTACGGATGCTGTACTCTGCTTAAAATCAGACGTTCTATCAGGCCTTGAATTGAACTAGAGAACAGTAGGCATTTTGGTCTTAGGCACGCATGGAAAAACAACTAACGAAGCAGTGCAGGGAGATATGGGCTGAGCGTCATTTGAAGTTCAAGAAGCGCAGAGTAAAATGTGTTTTGAGAGGAGGTTGAGAGCAATGGATCAACGTAGGTGGGCAGCTAAGGTTGTTAGGTACCTATACTTGAAAAGCGTTGACACGCAGTGGTTAAGGATGACTAGAAGGCTAACGATAAAATACGGAAAGAACAGTGGAGAATCCAAAACAGCCAAGGTAACCAATAAGGATGCAAGGCAGATAGAAACGGATAAATGGAGAGAAAAAATGCAAGCTAAAAATTACCCCACCTTCCCGCGAGGGAAACCCTGTGGAGATGCGACGCATCTTGGGGGTTCAGTTGCTGTTTCTGTTGGGTTGATTCTCTAATTGCGTGAAACGTGTGAGGAACGCATATGATGTATTCTTTATTTGTTTGGCCGGTGCTGGAATGACCGCGGCTATGACGCAACGTGGCGCGGCTATGACGCCACAAAATCCAACACAATCCACTTTAATCCAATCCAATCCAAGCCAAGCCAAGCCAAGCCAATCGAATCCAATTCAATGCCCCTCGCGAGAGAGTGTTCGCTATCGGGGAGGAGAGGGGGTGAGCGGCGGAGAGCGCAGCTCGCGCGGCGAGGAGAATGGGGGAGGGGTGTGGACGGCCAACGGTACCGTATGGAGGGACAAGGCGAGTGAATGAGATGCAGTCGCATCTAAAATGTCATTAGAGATGTACAGGGCTGAGAAATTGGACATCAGAAAGGAAAATTTCTGGGATGATTCCTAGAGCAGTGCTTTGCTTTTTGAGGCTAGAGCAGGTTCCTTGTGAACTAAGAGTTTTGTGGGAAAGTTTAAAAAAAATTTACCTCAACAAAACATAACTGTACCATTCATTTAAATGCGAATTCCCTGTATCAACGTTACGCACCGATTTAAAACACGAAAAGACAACACATCATATCATTTTTGTTCTTACCTGAACAAAAAAAGCGAATTTCTGTACGCCGTCATCAAAAAAGCGTCCAGGCCACCGTAGTGCCTTCTGGCCTGGCCATGCCTAAATGCGCCGCTTGCAAAGCGCTCGCGCCAAATGCTCAGTCCGTTACGGGGCTGCCTATCCTTTGTCCCTCGAAGCGATCTGAGCCTGCGCGATAGCCCACCCCCCTCACCGACGACGTGCGGCTGGCGCCACGGATTCCCCCCGGATCTATAACGCGCCGTTGGCGCCGTCTCCAAAAAAGTCTTTTCGGCGGATCATCGGGACATAAAAAATTTCCCACCTCTCCTCGCGGGAACCCCTGTGTAGATGCGACGCATAGCGCGTTCACGTTGCAGCGTTGGACAGCGGAGGAACGGCGCTGGAACGATGGAGCGGAGCGGCGCAGGCACCGCGTTTTATAGCGCGCATAACGGTGAGGGGACGCGCCGGCGCCAGTGTGTCTGCCACGGCTATGACGCAACACAATCCAACACAAGCCACTTTAATCCAATCCAATCCAAATCCAATCCAATCCAAACCAAACCAAGCCAAGCCATGCCAAGCCAATTCAATCCAAGCCAATCCATTCGAATCCAATCCAATGCCCCTCGCGAGAGAGTGTTCGCTATCGGAGAGGAGAGGGGGTGAGCAGCGGAGAGCGCAGCCCACGCGGCGAGGAGAATGGGGGAGGGGCGGACGCCGACAACAACGCCGACGCCGGATGCAGGGCCAAGGCAAGTGAATGAGATGCAGTCGCATCTAAAAATCTGAACCGTTTCCTACGTCGACAACACGTAGAGAAAACGACTACAACAGCGTTCAGATAAAATAACAATTGAAAAGTGCGCCTTTGCGACCAAGTTTGAGGCCACGATAAATCGGTCTTCCTGCAATCGTTTTAGGTACGTCTAGCTTAGTCGAAAGTCTGTTCAGACCAGTGTATCCACAAATTCGGCATTTTAAAAACATTTTGTGTGACCTGGGGATTGTGGCATCCTCGGGTTATGAAATCTCAGGACTTTTTTCCTTTATCTATTGTGAATGGCAAGCGAAAAAGTTCTTGCAAGCATTAGATTTAGCCTTAGATTTAGGTTTAATAATAAAGCAGGGTGGCCCGCTTTCCTAGACCGTAAATGTTTCAAAAACCTTTGCGCGTTACCGGTATTGAATGACGACAGCGACGTTATTCACATTAAAGTCATGTTATTTTTGCAATTGTAGTCCTTGTTTTGAAGTTTCAATGGCATTTCGGAATTTATTTCTTGGCATAGCCGCTACCACGCTCGCGTTGTCCACGCAAGCATCGTCATTAACGGGACAAAGTTGGAACTGAGTGCTCATTCCATATAGTTGGTGAGGAATGTTGAGTATGCGTCCGTTCTGCGAAATGCTGAAGTGTAACGTGATTGATTGATTGATTGAGTGATTGATAGGTTGATTGGTTGGTGAGTTGATTGATTGATTGATTGATTGATTGATTGATTGATTGATTGATTGATTGATTGATTGATTGATTGATTGATTGATTGATTGATTGATTGATTGATTGTAGTGTTTAACCCTCCGACGCAACGCAGGCGATGAGGCGCGCCGTAGTTCAGGGCTGCGGATTACTGTGGACTACCTGGGGATCTTTAACGTGCGCCGAAATCTCGTACACACGGGCGTTTTTGCTTTTCGCCTCCATCAGAAAATGGCCGCCACGGCCGGAAATCGAATTTGCGTCCTCTGCTCAGCAGCACAACGCCTTAGCCACTGTGCCACCACGGTGGGTCCATGGTATATGACTAGCGCTACACTAGAGCTATGCTAGAACAAACAAAATATACTTCACAATGCGAACTCCAGGCACATTCACCTCGCAAACAAAAACAGCCTTATAAAAAAGAAAAACACGCCATCTGTGAAACATGCGCGTGAAACATATGAGAAAGATGAAGTTCTACGAAAAAAAATGAGCTACGAACCTTGTTAAAATGTTATAATTTGTTCATATAATGCTAGAAGAAACAAATTTCACAATGCGAAATACAGGCGCACTTGCCCTATAAACAGAAATAGCACTCTAAAAAAGAAAAAAAAACACCTGAGTTATCGCTGCGGCAATAGCGCAATACGTACTGATTTTCTAAACGGGGAACACAGACAAGATGCCAAAATACATATCACCAAAAAACACAAAGCACTATACAAAATATGCGTCAACAAAACAGGATACAACAATGCATTCCAAAGATAATTACAATTTAAAAGGACAATGAACTATGACGGTAGCAAAAATGTTTTCGCAGTTGTTTAAGGATGATGTTTTAAGTCGATTCCTTTATCCCAAAGTTCATTTAGCAATCTTGGAAGGGCGATAGAAGGCCGTATGGGGTCACAAATCCCAATGTAACATGGTTACGTACATCGTCGAGTGCACGAGTAGTTTTGAATTGTTTGTTTTTTTCGGGAGGTTTGTTTCCCGCTGCATCTTACGGCGTTTCCAATTCGATTGCCTCATTCGGAAAGCTTACAAAGCGGTGCTGAAAGTTCCCCTGCACTCATATGCTGTTATATTTGAACATCTAGCGGTGCACTACACGGCGGAAGAGCTAGTAGAAGCGTACATTTCTCTTCGCGGCAACCAGACGGCACACGTCCTGGCCCGAGAACTCGCTCACCGGGCACCGCAAGAAGAGTCGGAGCAAACCTGGCAACCGCTCCTCACATACGCCGACATAACCCAACATTACCGACTAGCGAGAAAACTCTATCCACCAGTCACTGATCAGGCCACGAAAGAACAGGAAGTCATCCTGAGACAACTGCAAACTAATACGTACCCACACCCAACAAAACTACAAGCCATCCACCCTACACTCTATGATTCTATATGTATTTATTTTATTGCCAAGCCCCAGGCACACTTTACCATATTGTCTGGGAATGCCAACTAAACCCAGGTCTTCCCCCCATCCCCAACTTCTCACGCGAGCAGTGGAAGAGTACGCTGGCCAGCTCCTGCCCTGAAAGCAGCTTTTGCTAGCGGAAAGAGCGAAGACCGCCGGCGTACCAAAGGAGTCTTGGACTGAAGACTGCGACCACAAATATGCTCACTTCAACTGTGATTAAAGTTTCTCTCTCTCTCTCTCTCTCTCTCTATCTCTCTCTTTCCTCTCTCACTTCTTAAGTAACCCGTCTAGCGGCTACCCCTACGGGATTACACATTCTTGACAGACTTGGCCTTAATATTCTGGGATTGTTAGACCGGAAAGTTCCATTCCACATGCCACCCACACTCATCTCATAGTTACGCCAATTTCCATCCCCGCAATATGCATCCAATATACAACGCCTGCCGAACAACACTTAGGGCCCGAGCAATAGAAAGGCGTCTTCCAATCCAGCCCGCTATGTGGACGCTGCTGAATACCGCCACCATGACGCATAGGCAATAGCCGTAATCAACAGGCCCGACACCCCTCCCATCAACTCCACCAGGGTGTGCACCCCTCATCCCGTTTTCTGATGGAGGCGAAAAGCGTCTAGATTTCGGGGCACGTTAAAGATTACCTGGTGGTCAAGATTAATCCGGAGCCCGCCGCTACGGCGCGCCTCATCGCATGTGTAGCGTCAGCGCGTAAAACCCACAATCAATCAATCAACCCCTTATCCTGGAGAGGAGGAGGAGGCGGCAATAGCGCTAGCGCTGCCACCACACAGGCCGACCCCGCGATTATAATCTCAGATTCTAACAGGACCCTCTGAATTTTCGATCGTGGCCTTATCTCTGCACTCGCTCTCAAATTCCGGCTCAAAATTTTCCAACATCCCCGGTAGGACTAATTTGGAATGCGGGGGTAAGTGACGTTGTTTCTTTGCAGTGTCGTGTAGTGATTAACCCCGTGGGGAGGCAGAATGCGCAAATCACGCCGTTTTTCCCTGTTAAATAAATCCTAGAAGGGTGACTTCATCGTCGCGGATGTCTAGCACTTTGATGTCGTTCCTGCTTTATTCATACCCGCCTTAACGCGAAACTCACATATAACGAAAAATTCTAAATTTTTGTCAACTTCGTTAGATCCAGGTTTAACTGCATTTGAAAACAGTGCTACCTACACTCAGAACAAACCACGCCCATAAAAAAACACGCATCAATCGTATAGCTTAAGGTAAATGCAAACCACTCAACACTGACTGTACCGGCCTGGTTTCACTTACCGGGCTCCAGCTGCCAGTGCGCATTTTCTGGATCTTTCGTTAGCGTGCCAGTATAGTCTATGACGGCCAGGGATTAGGACGAGCACACCTCCAGCCTGAAGTGCTTAACGCGACTCTTTAGCGCCAGCGACTGCTCGGTTTGTCGCATTGATGCCACCTCCATGAGCTGTGCACGCCAGTAGCTCGTGAGCGAGAATGTGGCGCGCTTGAAAGGCGCAAAACAATAGCGTCAATGCGGATTTTTCCAGCTAATTTGCTCACAGGGGAACAATAAACATTCTCGGCATTGTCATCTTTCTCTCCTAACTCTTGCTGCCTGCGGGGAAAAGGGCACCTGAGTGCACGCTCCAACACGCTGGGCGTGTCTCCTCCAGTTGGGAGAATTCATTGCGCTGCAAGGTTGGAGTCGGAATCTTTATTTGTAGAACACGCAGCACGAGTGTCACTGTCATAGAATAGATGCTGTCCCACTTTTAGTGTTTATATATACTGCTAACGCCCAATTTATTTTCACTTTGTTAAGTCTCAGTGCTTAAGGCGTTACCGAGAGGGGGGCCTAAGTAAACAGCGACAAGTACGGGACAATAGGTTGCTACAGATTGTTGCCCGCGATCTGCGTACTCAAAATGGGCAGCGTCACTGATCAGCAAACGGGCTTTTGCAACAAACCAGTCAAGGCAGAGGACAATTTTACGCGTTTGCGCGCCGGCTTTGCAGGGGTAATCATAGCATGAACAGGACTATGGAATCTAAAAAGAATTAAAGCCGTTCCACTCAATGTGAAAGCTTTCGGAAGTGCAGAGCAATGATTCGCCGTAATGGGCTTTAGCGAATTTATCCGCTCACTGCTACCACCCCTCACGCTCTTCGCCGCCCTGTCTCACTCCTCTCTTGATGAATGGAACGGAAGTTTGTCAACTGTAATTCAAATTTCCCGCCTTCGCAGTGCTCGCGCGCCCCCTACCTGATACTGCGCCAGCGGGAGTTCTGTTCTCTTTCATTTCATTTCATTTTATTTTCCTTAAAGACCCCTAAATGGGGATATTACACAAGGGGTGGTGTGAGCACGGGAAACAGTAATTTGTAGCCACAAAAAAAAAAGTAACAAGGCAGATGAGCCGTTACTTCGCCACTGAAAGAAGACGGGCTGGTGATGGCGCCGATATTGTGGGGAAGGCTGCTCCAGTCTTTAGCCGCGCGAAGAAAAAAGGAGGCAGCGAAGGTGATGGTGCGGGTGCGGTGACCTGAAACTTGAAGTGCATGACCGGTGCGATGGGATATGTACGTACGTCAGTGGGGTAAAAAAAGTGCGCAGTTGAGTAAAAAATAAAGGATCTATGAAAAAGACAAAGGGTGGTGGTGCGACGTCCAAAAGAAAGAGGATCCAGGCCCGATTGTGATTTTAAAGATGAAATGCTGATATCGAATGAGTATGCCGAATGGATGAAATTGGTAGCAAGTTTTTGAACAGATTGAAGGAGATATATTTGGTGTGGGGGTCCAGATGGCGCATGCGTATTGAAGTGTTGAAAGAACAAGGTATCTGTATCCGAGTTTCGTGACATGTGGTCATAGAGTTTCTTACAGAATACACTAGAGAGGAATCTGGCGCTAGCGTCTATGCCGCTCACATCAAGGTCGTCTGTGTCGTCATGGACCGCCATTATACATCGCGCTCGCTTTAGTTTCATCATTGGCTTGGATTGAAATGTTTTAGTGACTGCAAATTTAAACAAAATGCCACAAAAACGCGAAGAATAGGGTGCAATTATGTAAGTGGAAAATAAAAACAGGCTGTTTTAAAACTAAGGAAAAAAAAGTAAAGCGTATTTTTGCCGGGACGGTTGTGCCTGCTATTCCGCAGGCCAAGGTTGTAGTTATGAACAATGTTAATATTTGGGGGTAACTCATTAGAGACTGTGATTTTATTAATTTTACCATTATTTCAAATAATAAGTTGTTTGAAGAGTTTCGAAAGTTTTTTGAGCGTGCCTATGAAAAACGTTGCCTTTGTGGTGAACCGGTGCACCGACCGCCAGCTAGTTTAACAAGAAAAGGGGAACTATGTGGTGATGCAAAGCATGGGGGTTCCGTGTAGGTTCCACACCGGACCAGAACCGGCGCAGGCGGTGTCTCGGAGCAGAGTCAGACTGAACGCCGCGCAGCGCGCGCACCTGCTTTTATATAGCTGGAGGAGAAGAAATGGAGGAGAGACGCGCATGCGCAGTGGGGGTGTGGACGGCGCAACAACAAGGGAGGAACATAGCCCCGACTATGAGATGGGTCCTGGAGCAACAGTGTCGCTGGTGTCTTCCTGGGCCGGCACGAGACGAGCACGCTTCCCCTTCGATAGCTCCTGGAGCGATAGTGTTGCCGGTGTCTTCCTGAGCCGGTACGAGACGAGCCGAGCGGCGAGGAGGAGAGCGGCGTTATCACCGCTGGCGTGGAGAGGGGGACGGGGAGGAGAGGTGCGGACGCCGGACGACGGAGGGTCGACTAAGAGATGCTCTGCGTCTAAAAAAAAAGCAGGGCGTTAAACAGTCGTGGACGATGACAAGATAGCACGCATACAAGCGCCCTTATCTTGTCTTCAACGAAGTACGTTTTAGATGCGACTGCATCTCATTCAATCTCCTTGTCCCTCCATACGGCGTTGTTGTCCGTTCACACCCCTCCCCCAACACTATAAAAAAATAATAGTTAGCGGCGTCTGTTTTCGATCCCACGACCCTGTGGGCGGAACGCGAGGTACATGGTGCTCTTCCCACTGCGCCACAAAAGCGAGACAGAATCAAATGCTACGAACGCGCCTTATATCCTTGACTCATTCAAACTACGTCAAGAAGCTACTGATACAACGCATGATGGGGTAATGATTAACACTTGCAATAAAAGAAAAGAAGCTTCCACTTACAGCAACAATGATGGAGTAAAGGTCGTTGTGACAGCGAAACCCCAAGCCTACCACTTAGAGAGATTGACCAAGATTGGCCAATAAGATATAATAATAATCATAAAGCATAATAATCATACGCATTCCCGACACGTTTCACGCGATTTCAGGATCAATTCAACGGAAACAGCAAGTGAACGCCACGATGCGTCGCATCTATACAGGGTTCTCCTCGCGGGGAGGTGGGCGCAATTTTTGTTTCTGCTTTTTGTCGACTACAAATTTCGCGGCGGCATATTACTCGCGCAGTCATACGTCCTTCGACCGCGGCATGAGCAACGTCAGTTGCGATCACGCATTGCCTGCTGTTTCACAGAACACGGCTACCACAGAATCGGGAGGATTTCGGCTTCCTTGTAGCTCGTAAACGTGTTAATGCATAGTGGAGAAAGCAAATCCCAAAAGCCGCCTGAGAATCCAATTGTCATGCCAAGCCCAAGCCAAAAAAAAGGGGCGTCTTCCCATGAACCCCCACGACGACATGGCTTACGAGGCGCAGTTTCCTCAATAGTATACTTACTAAGAAACTCTATGCATGTGGTAGAGCACGGCGCAGGTGACATTTGAGAAAACCAAACGTTTTATCGGTTGAGGCGATAATGTTGGTTACGTGAGCCTTCCACAAAACATCATGCGACAGAAAAACACCGAGGTATTTGAACGAAGGTACTAGGTTCATCGAAACATTAAAAATGCGTTACGGAAAGGTTAAAGGATTATGCCCGCGGGTAACGATATAGCTTTACATTGGGAATGATTGAGTGTCGTCAGCGACATATCGCACCATCCTTGAATATGAAGAAGGTATTGTTGTAGGGCTAGCTGATCGGATGTTTTGGTGACGGGCCTGTATGTTACTGTGCTGGCTACACTATCACCTTACTTTTGTCTTATCGTTTAATTTTTTTTTTCATTGATATTTCTGCCTCGTCCGAGACAAGGCGTTCACAAACTGGACGTTACTGTACACTGGGGAGGACCCGAGGACACCTGGCAGCGTGTGCGGGGTCTGCGAAATATTTCTGTATCGACTTCGTGTACTTGTAGTTATGTAAGAAGACTGCCTTAGAAAAACTACCAAGCAGGAAAGGAGCCGTTAGAAAGTTATTGCAATTTATTTTCACGCCAGTTTAACCTTGCAACAGCAGGTATGCATGGGTGGCCCTCACGAAACTTGTTGTTGTGATTTATTTTCAGTCCTGTTAGTCTAGCAAACCTCGGTTGTGACAAGCCATAGCAAACAATGAAACTTGCTTTGTGTAGTTTTGTTTCTTTTGTAATTTAAAACAGCTGTGATAGGCTAAACGGGCTCTTCATTCAAATATGTATCACATTCGTCTTCAATAAAATAAGTTTCTAATAGTTTTGGTTTCCTTTGCTGTACTTGTATGAAACGGCTCATGAAGCGGAATGCATGTGAGTTAAAATTGCCGATAACGTGAGCCAAGTTAATGTTTCCCACACGCACCTGACAGGTCTCTTAATGACTACGTTTGTTCGAAAAAATGACAGACATACCTGACTGGCTGTCGTGAGATTTGTACCGACTCATGACGGGGGCAGTGGTAATGAAGCAAGAATCATTTCATTTTCTTGGGACAATAGGAGTAACTAAGGCATCCGTGTTGACACCTATTTCAGAGTTGCACATTAACTGAAATGATTCCACTGGCGATAGACTCACCCATACACTTACACGACTCCTTCGTCATTAGCATCACGGCAAACCCTTGTTACAGTGTCGCGACGATCATCAGGAAGAAGTCCTGTGACCCTCGTTTTTCATTAGATTAGGGTCGTTGCAGCCGCTGCTGACTCTAAGAAGGTAGTCACCCTTACTATACTTTGACTCTATTGTGTTGGGGTCCGCATGAACCCCTTTCAATAACAGTGGTGCGACTGCGAAAAGGGGTCGAAGAAGAGTCTATTCTGTGGCGAGTCGCGACCCTCTTCCGCGACCCCCGGAAGAGGGTCGCGGTAACTCCCTGTTTTCTTACTGTGTACCATGAGACACAATACCTGTGCAGCGCCTAAAAAATTACCCAGGTGGCTACCAATCAAGGTTTAGCAAAGAAAACAGAGCCACGCCAACCTCAACCAAATAGGGAACTATTGCCCTGAGTTTCGGCATAATATATTCAAGTCGCCGATTTAAGCACTCAAATAATAGGTACGATAGAACCGCATAAACACAACTTGTAGGGGACCCCTTTAAGCGTATCCAACAAGTCAACAATAACGATATTATTATAGGTGCACCTATAGCATGCAAAATTACAGTCGTGGGTTTGACGGCTTATTGTCTGGTCAGGAAACATGCTGGAAGTCGATTACTGTTCACTGTTCAAAGTCAAAATATACAAATGACGTTCCGGGAGCGCTACACCTCCCTTGTTCGCACTGAAGCAACCGGCTTGACGCCTCCGGTGTATGTAGCACTCGGCAGCGGTTTCAGTGATTTTGCATAGATAGGATCCAAAAACCCATCGTTCCTGTTTAACGTGTTAGGCGTTGTCTGGGTGATTAGTAACTCAAAAATTCGACGGGTTGGTATAATATTTTCCTGTCATTATCTTTGCTTCGTTCCAGTTAACCTGATGACCTATTTTCTTCACACGCTCGGCGATTGCGTTTGAAGGAGCATCAGAATGTCTTGCGGAAAGAAAAAATATCAACGAACCTGATTTACGAGCACCCCGAGTCAGTACCGGTTGACAGCACCCGATTCGAGTGCCTTATCGTCAAATAAAAACAGGTATACTAGCACTTAGAACACATATTTGTGCCACGTTGAAGGATACAACACTGGTCAGGAAAACGCCGCCTAGCGCGCTGTTCCATTAAGAGAGCAGCCCTTTCATGATGGCCGTCGCTGCAGCCGTGTTTTCAGTCTTCGCCAAGGCTCGATTTGAACGGCGCTCACCACCGTTTAACTGTGCGTACCTTTCACGGGTCAGTGGTGCTGAAGTTGGGAGTAAGTGGAGCAAGAGGAACCAGCGGTGGAACACGGGAACACGGGAGCAAGAGGAACCAGCGGTAGGAGTGTTTCCACATATATTTATTTAGTGATGCCGTGTTCACAATAAATTACCAAGGCGTAAAGCAAACAAGATTGCTGTTCCGGATACTTTGATTTAATTCGGCCCGATACCATAGAATCCTGTTGTGTTCCAGATAAATACCTGGAACATGTTTTAAAGCGAACCTTAGTGTGTAGCGGCAAGCCTCGGTGTCAGCGCCAGCAGCGTGACGCAGGCTGTCTAGCGTGCTCACCGCCGGTGGGATCGCGCGCCCCTGGCATCAGCGGAGTGAGACACCACAGAGGTCGGATTAAAACCTACCGAACAGTGCGGTCTGGGCCTCCCCGTCAAACGCTTCCGTGGGCATGGCTCTACAGATTCACTGGAAATGAGATTACGTCAGAGTCACCAACTGTAAAGCTCACTGTGTTCTCACTGATGGTGTTTGTAACATGAAGGCGCTTACAAGAGAAAAGAAAAACCCTTCCTGCGGTTGGAATCTAACCTGGGTTCTTCGAGTTATGAAGCCGGCGTCTACCCATTTGCTCCAATTCGACATGGTGGAAGCGGTTTGGAAAACTTAAACGACAGCCAAACAAACCATCACCAGAACGCTTCGCATACAAGCATCGTCGTCGTTTGACGGAGGGGTGCACGATTTTTAACGGGAACCTATGTGTAACCAGAATAAGAGTGCAGACAACTCTTAACAGATACCCTGTTTCTTTTTTGCCCATTAAAGTCTTGAGCACAAGCACGCAGAATATATTAATAACAGTGCTCGGCGTTCAAGACGCAAGCTTCTTCAAGCTCCCCTTCAAAAAGGGTAACTCTAGCTAGCCCTTTAAACGTTGGAAACGTGAGTAAGCATTAGATCCGCATTCTGGTAACCTAATCTCCCCTCTTAAAGGATTGTTTGTCTGATTCTTCCCAGTCATTGGGGATTAATAATATAAAAAATTATGAGCCATTCCACTCGGTGAACGGGGATAACTAGGGAAGCTTGAGTCTGGAAAGTTACGCGCCATCTCCACGACGACGACAGAAGGAAAGTGAAATGTGAAATGGTGTGCGGGAAATCGGCGACCATCTCACTTCTCCCTTCTCTCACCCACAAAAAGGCATACCCCAAGGGTCTATACTCTCACCAACACTATTTAATCTTGCCATGCTGAAGGTCCACAGAGAATTATGCAACATTCCGGACATAAAATCTTTACGCAGATGATATAACACTTTAGATCAATAAGGGAAGTCCAGGTCAAATCCAAGACACCCTGAATTGGCGCTGAATGCAGTAGGAAGAGCAGCCCACAACATAGGATTAGAATGCTCCGCAGAGAAAACGGAACTCTTAGTAGTGCACAATCCTCGATGGAAGCCCCCCACCATACACCTAAGCCACGAAAACCACGACATATACCCCAAGCCCTCCATAAAAATTCTGGGCTTCCACATACAAAGTGACGGCGGAGGACAGAGAGCTGTGAGCCAAATTATACAGCAGTGTGAGCAGACCTTACACATGATGAGAAGAGTGTCAAACAAAAATAAAGGGCTCAATAAAGGAGACTTAATCCGCCTCAGGGACGCTCTCATTACAACCCGCATCAGATATCAAACCCCTTACATAAACCTCACCAAAAAATTAAAAAATCAGCTGGATACACTAATCAGGAAAGCAACTAAAACTTGCCCTAGGAATCCCCTTCAGTGCCACCACAACGAAGCTTCTCAACACAGGGACTCTCCATACCACCGAAGAAAATATAACCACACACCGTCACAACCAACTTATACGGCTAAACACCTCACTCAGGACGAGATGTACTCACAGAACTCGGATACCAGCCAAGCCCTACCGAGGTCACTACAACCCCCATGAAGGAAGACATCCTCAAGGACATACAGGTGGCACCCATCCCGGGTGTAGGAACGAATGGTCCCAAAACAAATGGTCCCAACTCGAAAGTAGGAACAAATGGTCCCGGAACTTATGGTCCCGGAACAAATGGTCCCAGGCACCTCTTCGGGCAAAATGATTCTATAAAACTCCACGTGGGTTCTCTGTTCAAATTTGTTATATCTCGCTGGAGTGCAGTTTATAATTTCCCTACTTCTTTATTTTTTTTTGTTTTCTTTGATTTTCACATTCCGTTAAACCGGTTGTCTCAATTTACGCTATTATATTAATTAAACGCAGTATTTCTGCCAACCATGCATTTTTGTGCTAGTGCAGGGCATTACACGATTGGCCCGTTTGGAGAATTTTTTTGTTGGTATTTACGCCGTTTTTCTCCGGCCTTTTTTATTTTTCTCTTCGCGTTTTTTATACGTTGAAGACGAATATTGTTATTTATTACTTCTCTCTCTCTCTTCAGTTATTCAATTTTTGTAATGTTTTCATTTTTTCTGTTTTCGACTTTTTGGTTTATCAAAACATCGTTATTTTAATGATCTGCCTTGTCACTATATAACCAATGAATGTGCTACGTGCAAACACAGGGGAAGAATAAGCCACGTGGTAAACGTGCGGCTCCATCCATGATTTACAGAATACGTAGAGGCACGCCTCATAAAGAAGCGCCATTGGTTTCTTGTGAGCAAGCACTTCACGGTGCGTGCTTAGTGAGTTCTCTGCCCCCTCCCTCCCCCTCATAAGTTTTCTCAGTCACCGCAACTATTTCCAGGCACGGCCAGACTTAACGCTCCCTTCCCGTTTAAGAAGATAGTTTCTGAGTCCGGCCGTGTTCCAGCAAGCCGCACCTGTAGCGGGACGCCGCTAGTAAGCGAGATTGGTGACAGGCACAGTTTCCAGACATGGGGACGTCTGATCGCGAGCATCGGCTGAGCCACTGGTCAAGCCAGGCTGCCGCGACAGTCAGCACCGTGGCCAATTTCTTCTAAAGAGGGCAATGAGGGCCATCTCAAGCAAAGAAATTTGTTACCGAAGCGAGTGAACTTAGAGCCACTAAATCAGAAAATTATGGCTTCCCGTTATTGTATTCGCTTCAAACACCGGCCGAAGGCTGCCCAGTACACGCTGATTTCGATTGAAGTGTTTGGCACTGGTTTGCCTGGTATTCGGAATAACAAAAAAAGGCGTGCAAAGGAAGCACGCGAGGACGTACATGTGCGACAAAAAAAAAAAACTGTATACCGCATTTCACTCAAGTAAATTCAGCCTTAGCAAATATATTATATATCAACAGATGCGAAATATATTGTGCACAAATACAAACATGTAAACATAAACACATTGACCCCCTTTCTTACCTCATACGGGCGCTCATGCATAGGAGCAGTAGTGGTGGGACCATTTCTTCCTAGTTTGAAGTTGGGACCATTTGTTCCGGGACGATTAGTTCCGGGACCATAAGTTCCGGGACCACTTGTTCAGGGACCATTTGTTCCGGGACCATTTATTCCGCGACCGACCCATCCCACGGCACATGAACAAAGAAAGGAATCCATCTCGACGACAAATTAGAGCGGCAGTTTATACAAGGAAGGTTGTGAGAGATCCCCATCAAAAACACATATTCACGGATGCAGCCACTAAAGGACCTATGTGTGCAATAGAGTATACGAACCTCAAAGATGACGAATGCTCAATAAACACGAGCTGTACCATTCCGGAAGAAGCGGAAATGTTAGCCATAGCACTCGCAATAGGCCGAACGACGACCCCACCACGCTTACAAATATCTACACGGACTCCAGGAAGGCATGTCACCTGCTTGCAAGCGGAATAACCTTTCCATCTGCACTGAAACTTTTAGCCACAGCAAAAGGACAGGCCAGAATTCACTGGGTACCTGGGAACATGGGATTAGCTGGGAACAAACGAGCCAATCAACTCGCCCGTGAAGCACTCATTCGGGCTTCCGCTGACCATGTATATACCCTGAAATCTCACCCCCAACGCCGTATCACATTGAGGCAGTACCGCCACGACAGAATGGAGTATCCACCCCCCCCCCCCCCCCATCCTTTGTTGGACAGAGATGAACAACCACTACTCAGACAAGCACAAACAAACACACTACAAGCACCAGCATGGTTACACCGCCTAAGCAATGGGACCACCTGCCCTCTTCCCCCCCCCCCCTCCCCCCCCCCCCCTAGTGCAGCCACTACAACGCCATACTTAACCAAGAACATATATTGTGGGAATGCACTAACACCTCAGCACTCAGAACACATCACACTAAGGAGTGGCTGGCTACCGCCTGCAATCACCAAGATCAAAGGGACCTGGTGGCCTTCATCCGAAGTGCTACCAGCAGCTGCCTGCACGGAGGCGGCTGACGGATTCCACCCCAACCACTGCGATAATAGAAAAAAAATAAAGTTTTTCTCTCTCTCTTTCTCACTACAGGGAATCCTGAGAATCCAAAGGAAACTCAACACTTAAATAAGGGTGAGCGATTGGTCGATTAACCTTCCGATTAATTGATTGATGCTTTAGTCGCGATTAATTTTTTAAATCTGCTAATCAGCTGAAGTGTAGGGCGCCACGGGAGAAAGGCCTGCTGTCTTCAACCCTGCGTGCGACTCGGCGTTTTCTTTTGCGTTTTTTACGTCCCACGTAGCAGCCTTCTCCTTTCCATTAGCGGCCACCATCCTCAACTACCGCGTTGCCTTTGTCCAGATCGTCGCTGTAAGTTCCGCAGGCGAAGGGGGAACGCCGTGCTGTTCACGCCGCGCAGCTCTGAGCAGAAAATGCTGTTTGGGGGCTCGTTTAACCGAAACAACATGCTTCCGCATCGGAGAACCCTCCCAGCGGAAGTGATCAGCGGCGGCTGTTTGAAGAATTTACGTTCTCAAAGAGTAGATTGCACAGCACCATTGTACGCTGGCCAACGAACCCTGCGTCCCAAGATGTTTTCCCAAAAAGACCGCCGGAGGCGATCTCCGTCTCACAGCGAGAAAGCTGTGAGATGCGCTTGCGGACAACAGCACTAGTGGGGACTCGCATGTGTCGAGACGTCGCTATGCGCTGTAGATTGGCTCCTGTGAACTTTGTCGTGTCACATGCTTTTGCGCCTCATCAATTATCCATGGACCTGCCTTTGATGCCTTCCGCGAATGCGCTTTCCTGGTTTCTCTCAGCTGCTGGTGTCATTCTCCTTTCGGTGTAAAAATGCTGCTGTGTGTTCCGGTAATTTCAACGCTCTGCGGGCGTGTGTTCAGCACAGCCGGGATGCCTGTCAACAAACAAAGAAACTGTCTGCTGCCTGAAAATATTAACAAGCTTCTTTGTCCCCGCTACTGGATGAAATATCACTGATTGTCTAAAACGATTTGTACAAACTAGCATCGACAACGTGAAAATGAAAACAACCATAAAGAAAAACTGAACATTCTGTGTCTTTTAAGCCTTATTCACCTAAATGAACAAATCCGATTAATCGATTAATTAACCGATTGAAGGAAGCCGGTTAATCAGATTAAAATTTTTGATCGACGCCCAGTCCTACACTCAAACTTTCTAAACGCGTACAAAAAGAAAGTGAACAAGACAAGGCACCCGCCGCGGTGGCTCAGTGGCTAAGGCGTTGCGCTGCTGAGCACAAGGTCGCGGGTTCGATTCCCGGCCGCGGCGGCCGCTTTTCTGATGGAGGCGAAAAGCAAAAACGCCCGTGTGTACGAGATTTCGGCGCACGATAAAGATCCCCAGGTGGTCAAAATTAATCCGGAGCCCTCCACTACGGCGCGCCTCATCGCCTGCGTTGCGTCGGCGCGTTAAACCCCACAATCAATCAAATCAAATCGAACAAGACAAGGCCGGCGCAGATCGCACAGAGGTAAGCTTCTTAAAGGCCTTTATTATCTACTTCATAGCTAGTAATCTTGAAAGTGGTGCCCTTTGATAAGCAACGTGCTGAAAATGAAAACGCTGGAAGTGTAAATTCTATCCTCGTGTGGAAATTTGTGGGTATTCTTAAAACAAACGTGCTCAACATGCATACCTAAGTGATTTAGACGTGTGGGCCTAAGGTACAGGGGGGATTAAAAGAAATGCGAACAACGGAGCGCACAGCCTCCAACGCATACTGCACCGTCTGGCTGCAAAGTCAGTAAACTGCGCATGCGCACTCCTTCGAGAGTGCTTAGAGTGTGGCCTACATTATTGGGTCATGCTTGATCGAGTGGCGACGCCGGTCGTTTATTTTGATGCGGCTTTTCACGCTGCGTCGCCACTCAGCAGGATGATCGTTGAAGGGCATCATGCTAGCTGCAATCAGCCTGCTGCGCGCTTGGCTCCCAAATCAGTAGATAACAGGATGTTCAGTGGTGACAGAGCATAACAAGACGCTTTAAAATAAATGACCGGCGTCGCTTCTTTATCAAACATTCCCACTAACAGTAGGCCCCACTCTCAAACGCTCTGAATGAATTACGCTGCGCGCAGTTTACTGACAGTGCAGCCAGACGGTGCGGCATGCGGCGTAGGCTGTGTGCTCCGTTGTTCGTATTTCTTTAAATCCCCCCGGTACAAATAAATGTCTTGAAGGGCGTGCGACTGTAATAGCGACCGTGCCCTACTATATATAGCACACACCAGAACCTTCGTTTTGCAACGCGTAGAACTTCAAGGGACGTGTGTTGTACTGTGATCACTTTATAATATCAGCCCATTGCACCACATAGGGCCGGTGTCCCCCAAAAACATGCGCCAGGGCTGTTTAAAAACAGTCCCTTGTTTTAAGTGCAGAGCACCTTAGGGGCTCGCCTTGTCGTCGTAGTTCGCTCCCTGGACTTAAGTAGAGCCCCACGCCGTACCGTCGTAGCGGAGTTCCGTCGTAGCGGCGTCCCACAGACGCGTCGAAAACCAAGCGGTTTATATAGTCATAACCATTCCGAAGCCCCAGTGTCCTTTCGTTGTCAATTTTGAACTGCGTAAACATTGTGAAGTTGTTACTGATGTGTGGGGATGTTGAACTAAATCCTGGGCCCAATAGCGATAGTAGCGACCTACCTGTTGACCTGTCGGCTGCTGTGAAAGCAGACACGCAGCATGTTGATGTCCGTCATGATGAGCTGAAGAGAATTCTGGACGATGTCAAATCTAGCCAAGAAACGCTAGAAAGGACAGTCGTAGACATCACAGCCAGGCTTGTAGCAGCCGAAACTAAGATCGCCTCACTAGACATTTCGTCAGGCCCTATAATGCGACAAGCAGTTGCTGACGCAGTCCACAGTGAGAATGCTGAATTGCGTTCTCGCCTGAATGACCTTGAAGACCGATCACGTAGGGAAAATTTACTATTTTACGGGATGACAGATTGTAGAACGGAAACATGGGCTCAGACAGAGACAAGTATTTCTACGTTCCTGTCATCAACTTTCGAACTTAGTGTTCCTGAAAATGGAATCGCGAGAGCGCATAGATTAGGTAGTTTTGTTCCGAATAAGTATTGGCCAATAATTGTCAAGTTTCACTCTTCTAAACTGAAAGATTCCATCCTTGCTAATAGAAAGAAATCAAAAAATTCTAGAGTAACAGTAGCAGAAGATTTCTGTAAAGAAACGCACCATTCACGTAAAAAACTAATAGAATTCGGGAAAGCCAGTGGGGAGCAGTATTCGTTACGCTACAACAAGTTATTAATCGATAAGAAATGCTTCGTACACTGCGCACAAACAGATAGGGTTTGTGAAATCAATCTTTCGGTGCACACTGTTTCCACGAGCGCGGCGACGCCTCCTCATTCACCCCGTGAAAACGCATCATTATAGCAATCTGTGAATAATAAATATGCTTCCTCTGCCGATAATATCTCGTTTCTTTTTACGGATATTCGTAGCCTAATAAAAAAACGTGACGAGTTATCCTCCGTTATAGATGACTGTGCCGCTGATGTGGTTGTTCTCACAACCACATCAAACAGCATCAAACAGCATCAATTCTTGGACAATTTCGATCCCTTTTGTTTCATGAAGTGTTGGTACCTTAGCTGGATGTTTTTTCTAGCGATGTTTTTGTTAGCGGATGTTTGGTTGGCGGTTGTTTTTGCTAGCGACGAGATCTTCTCGCAGGTAAGATGCACGGTCGCCCGAATAGTGGCAGCGATACCCAGCACTGTTAGCTCGGCGGTTAGGTTTAGAGTGGCTGCCGTGTAGTGGCTGCAGCTCCTTGCACGGCTACAAAGAATTGTTTACTATAGGTTGAGTGCTAGGCGCACGTGTAGCACTACATGGTAGGCACGATGGTAGGAAACGCGGCTTTTCGGGGCGTACCCCTCGCTCTGTTAAAGGGACACTGAAGTGATTTTTAAACATTGCGGGATTACTAGTGCAAATTGTAGTCCGGAGTCCACAGGCTATGTTTCGACCACTCTGAGTGCGTTTACGCGAATTTATTTAGGAGAAAAATCAATTCGAAAATGCTGTACTCCTCTTTGCATCTTTGCCCTTTTTCTGTGGCGTTTTCGTGTGACGTCAGGAAGAGATGACTTGGCTTGACTGCGCTACTGCACGGCTCGCCGACCTTCCGACAGAGTCAGTCGGCCAACGCTTAGTCCGCAGGCCACCGACGGGTCGTCGCAATTCGCTCGCTCAGTTGAAACGAAGCCAGGACACGTTTGTGAATGGAAGAATGCGCCTTTTTTACTTTGTTAGTTTGTACACTGTATCTAGCTCCGAGTCCGGGTCGCTCCACACAATCGCTGCACAATTGCACATGCGACGCTTCGCTGACTGGTACGATCGTAGGAAAATCTAAGGCCAGTTGAAGGCGGAAGAATAGTCAGAGAAGTCAATATAGGTAATAAGGAAATAAAATCAACTGAAACTTTATCCGTACGGCGTAAAACTAGGGAGCAGGAAGCACTTTTTTGCGCTTGGTGAGCAAACACTGGTCAGCAGCACGACAACGCATCTGGGAACGCTTTTCCGTCTAAGAAATGCAATTGCTAGACGTGAGATATTGTGGAACTTTGGGGGACACTTGCATAGTCACTTAAGCTTATTGAAAGGCTAAAACTATATAAAAGTGCAAACTGGTCATACATTATATACATTATATACCAACAGCGGCAGCGCTCGCCCGTGGCCGAGTGGTCTGGGGCACTAGGTACTTCATTTTGCAAGTCGCAAGTTCGAATCCCCGAGGGTCTTTTATTTCTAAGTGTATTTTTTCGGTTTCGGCCGATGTTTTCTATACTGAGTTCACCGTTTTTGGGCTGTAACGTGCACTGCTCCGCGAGCGAGTTCGCAGAACGCGCGCAGACTGACACTGACACGCTAGCGAGTTCTCGTTGGCGTGCTGTTGCCACAAGCACCAACTGCTTGCGGGCAGTGGGCACAGGCCATAATCAGCAGACCCTTGGCCAGGTGCGAACACGCTTCTTACGATACAGGCATGAGTGAGGCAAGCTCGAAATATAGGGGAAAAGCGCATGGAATTGGAGCGTCTGCGGTGACGCGGAGGGCCTTTATCCACTGCGTAGGCCTCGGCTAGTAATCGCTACGATTCCAAGCCGTCATGGGAGGCTTATCTTAGGCATTTTACAGCCGACAACAAGGCAGAAGCGCGGTATGGCGGTTATTGAGATATTGAGAATGCCCATCGAACGGTAACGTCGGATATCAAGCACGCTGCTTTAGAGAACCGAAACAGAAACTTGTTTGAATGCTAATCTTGGACATCGTCCAATCACGGTGCACCTCCTCCCGACGTCGCAGCCTTTAGTTGGTGCGGCCGCCGTAGACCGCGCATGGTAGCTTTTCTTATTTCGGGCTTTATAAAATAATTACCAACTTATCAACCGTAGAAACGATGAAAAGTGTGTTAATTTGAGCCAGTCTATGCCGTGCAAGCAAAAACGCCGGCTTGACAAGTTCGCTTCAGTGTCCCTTTAAGGGGTGACTACATGCATCTACTGCGGCGAGCGACGCGGAAAACGAAACTCAATGGGTACAGCGAACAGGTATTGCGGGCGACTTAGACAAGCGAAATGATACTCATGCCGGAGGCGACGTGCGTCGCCATCGTGGGCTTTTAGGCGCGGGATGAGCAGCTCGGGCCGTTGGCGCCTCATGTCGCCGTCGTCGCTCGACGTCGTATTCTCATGTGGTCACAGAACTAAAATAGCGGGACACTCGTTTTGTAACGCCTAGCGCTAGAACGTTTAGTTTCCATGCGCTAAAACGCGTACTAAAAGAACACAGCGGGACACTCGTTTTTTCGTTCTCGTTTTCTTGCTTTCTCCTATTTCACTCCGCAATCACTTTAACTTTAAAATTTACAGTTCTCCATTTTAAATTTCACTTCTCTTCCGTCTTCGTAATTGGGATGTCGTGTGTATCAGAGCGCGCCATGTGGCAAAAGTAAGACTAACAGTCTTTGAATCCACTTATACGCTGCATGGTTCTCCCCTCCCCATATTTCACGTTAGTGGAGATGGTACGGTTTTTTGCTGGCGAGAAGCAGCCCACAAGCGAGCGGCAGTGACGAGCGACAATGGATGGCGTTGGCGGAAATTCATTAATTTATTTCGCTTTGTACACGACACCTTGTTTGCAAGTTCCAAACTGTGTGGCATGCCTCTTAGCGCAGCGGTTGCTATATTTCTCGCTGGTCATAGCAGGGCGCATCCGTGCTAGTTTGGCAGGGGCTGAAAGCACGACGTCAACGCCACACTTCCCAGCCACCTTTCTAAAGAGATGGGAGAAATTTTGAACGCAGGGGGCGACCACAGGGGACGACCACGCCTTTACCTACTGGCCCACGACACGCCATAGTTTGGGTGCACCGAAGACAAAAAATTATGGGTCTGTTTTCAGATTTGGGCGGTTCTCCACCGGGGTCTTGAGCCGTGGTGTGATACAGCTGCTGATTAGGTTAAGTAGGAACGGTGCTCTTGGATGATGAAAAAAACTTTATTATAGTCGTCTCTGTTAAGACGGAGTCACTGCTTCGGAGTGGCAGTGTCCTCGTCCCTTCAGACGGCGGTCAGGAACCCATGGGCCCTGGCGGCGTCTTCCGCCAGCTGGACGACTGCTGTTTGGACGTCGGGTTGGGAGCTAAGCAGCGCGGCCTCCCATTGCTCGTGCCTCGTAATGCGTACACCTGGTGTCTCCGGTTTACTGGGACACGCCCAAACCATGTGTTGGAGCGTGGCGGCTGCGGCACCGCACCACTTGCACTTATCTGTGTATATTTCTGGAAAGTTTCGGTGGCACAGGGCGGGGTGTGGGAAGGTGTTCGATTGTACCCTGCGCCATGCAACCGATTGCCTTCTGCTGAGTGTACGATGAGCGGCTGGAAGTGTACGTCGGCCTAATCTATAATGCTGGGTAATTTCTTGATATGTAGCCAGCCTGTCCCTCCCCCCCGTCGATGACGGCACGTTATCTTCGAAGTCGGCCTGGTAGCTGTATCCTCGGGCCGCTTCGTGTGCCATCTCGTTTCCCGGGAGAGACGAGTGTGCTGGTGTCCATATCAAACGGATATGTTGTGAGGGCAGGATTGGTTTGCTTTGAATTATCTTGGCTGCAGCTTTGGATATTCTCCCTCGTAAATAATTTCGCACTGCGGTCTTGGAGTCGGAGATAATGGTCGTGGCCGACGTGCCCGCAATGGCCAGAGCGATGGCTACTTCTTCCCCAATTTCGGGATTAGCCTCTGTGACGGAGCATGATGCGACTGTATTGCCCTGCTGGTTTACTACAACAGCCACTGCCGCTCTTCGTCTGGGGTAGTCCGCCGCGTCAACGTAGCAGACTTCTGAGTTGGAGTGGTACTGCTTGTGAAGTGCCGTGGCTCGGGCCAGCCGTCTCTCTTGATGATGCTCCGGATGCATATTTTTAGGTAAAGGGGCCACACTGAGGTGCGCGCGTAACTCGTCCCCAAGCAAAATTTTTGTTCCGTGTTGGTCTGCATAGGAGATGCGGAGAAGATCTAAGATGGCTCTTCCGGTGGCACTTGCAGCTAGTCTGTTGTACTGTGCTGTGCGCTGGGCTTCGACGAGTTCGTCTAGGGTGTTGTGTATGCCCATCTCCATCAGTCGTTCGTTAGAGGCTGAGAATGGGATGCCCACTGCAAAGTTGATGGCTTTGCGTATAATACGCTCAACTTTTTCTTTCTCTGTTCGAGTGAGCTTGAGGTACGGGGTGACGTAGGTAATTCTGCTTATAATGAAAGCATGCACGAGACGTAGGATGTTGCCCTCTTTGAGCCCATGGTGTCTGTTGGCTATTCTTGCAATTAGCCTACTAATTTGAGTAGCCGTGTTTTGCAGGGCCCGTATTGTGACCGTATTGGTTCCCGTTTCCTGTATGCGGAGACCGAGAATACGCATACACTCTGTTCGAGGAATGCATCTTCCCTGTAACTGAACCTGTATATCCGGATCATTTCTCGGCCTTCGACCGGCTGCGGTGGGTCTGAAGAAGAGGCTCTCCGACTTCTGAGGCGAACACGCGAGTCCGCGTGAGGAGACGTAGTTTTCAACAATCGTGGCAGCCTCTTGTAGTCTTTCTTGAATGTCTCCGTCCCTGCCTCCTGCGGTCCAGATTGTTATATCATCAGCGTAGAGGCTGTGATGCACGTCAGGAATTCGCTGTAGTAGGGGAGGTAACTTAATCATGGCCACATTAAATAGAAATGGTGATAAGACCGACCCCTGTGGGGTGCCACGGCTACCCAGACTTATAAGGTCAGATTTGAGGTCCTGTACCGTTATTCGGGCGGTCCTTTGGGTCAGAAAGTCGCCTATGTAGTTGTACGCCTTGTTTCCCACGTTTAAGTCACTGAGATTATGAAGGATGGCACTGTGGGCCACACAGTCAAAGGCTTTAGTCAAGTCAAGCCCCATTATGACTCGAGAATCAAGTGGGGACACACCCGGGTTGTCAATTATTTGATGTTGAAGTTGTAACATCACGTCTTGGGTCGATAGGGAAGACCGGAAACCCACCATGGTGTGCGGGAAAAGGTGATGCGTGTCCATGTGGTGGTTGAGACGGGTCAAAACCACGTGCTCCATTAGCTTCCCGAGGCAAGAGGTCCGTGAAATAGGCCTCAAGTTCTCTAACTTTAGAGCCTTTCCAGGTTTGGGAATGAGCTTAATCAGGGCGCTTTTCCACGTGGGTGGAAGGTTTCCCGTGTTCCACACCTTGTTCATGTAGGCGGTAAGAGCCTGTATGGACGAGTCATCAAGGTTGGTGATTACACGATTGGTAATACCATCAGGGCCTGGTGCAGATCGCGTGTTGAGATGAGAGATAGCCTCATACACTTCTGCTTTGGTGATAGGTCTGTCCAGCTCGAGGTTGGGTTTACCGGCATATGGCCTAGCTGGTTCTGAGGGGGCAGTCTGAATGTAGAGGTCCCGCAGCTTTTGCAGTAATGCGGTTTCATCTCCTTGATGCTCGTGTAGAATACTCAGTAAGTTGTTATGCTGAGTGACGCGTCTTCCCTCTGGGTTTAATAGGCAGCGGATGGTGTGCCATGTTTTGGGGGTATTCATCTGCACCTCCATCCGATCACACAAAGTGTTCCATTGTTGGTTGCTGAGGTACGCGGCGTGTTTTTCGATTTCCTTGTTTAGTCTAGCGAGCCTTCTGCGCAAGGAGCGGTTATGCCGCTGCGTGCGGAGCCTCTTCTGTATACTGTCTTTGGCCTCCCACATGTGCAGAAGTCGTGAGTCTATATTTTCAAGACTAGCCTCTTCCGGTACTACGTGTGTGGACAGGTCAACGTCATTTTGTAAACTTTGCACCCATGTGTCCAAGTCCTCGATGGTAGGGTCCTCTTCTGTGTCCGGCACCCGCCTTAGTTTACGGAACGAGTCCCAGTTTACTATCTTGTGCTTCCGGCCGGTGGGTTTAGACGGTCCTGCTGTAAGCGTAGTCTCCAAGATGAAGTGGTCACTACCCAAGTCTTTAAAGGTGTTTGTCCACGTAGCGCTTGGAGCATTATATACGAGTGTGAGATCAGGGGTGGTGTCTCGTTGGACACTGTTGCCTCGCCTCGTTGGGTGTGCCGAATCCGTCAGAAGTGTCAAATTGAGTTGTTGTATGGCTTCCCAGACTTTCTGCCCTTTTTTAGTTGGCCTTGTGTAGCCCCATGCGGGGTGTGGAGCATTGAAGTCGCCCAAAATAGCCAACGGGTGTCCACGGGACGTGTGGAGGGCTTGGTGTAGTAGCTGCGTGAGGTTGCGCGACTGTTTGGGTGCGCTGTACACATTTAAAATGTACAATCTCTGGACGTGCCGGGCAGACGTAGGAAGAATTTCTAAAAATACGTATTCAGGGCCAGGGCTGTTGACATACAGTTGTTTGGCGGGGATGTTTCTGTGCAGCAATGTTGTTACCCTCTGCTTCTGTGGGGCGTCTGTGTCAGCTGCGGTAGAGTGATACGCTTTATACCCTGAGAGTTTGGCCGGAACTTCTGTTTCTTGTAGGGCGATTACATCGGGCGTTGGCTGTGAATTATGATACAGGAAATTTAGGTACTGGTGCAATACTCCCCTTTTAGATCTGTACCCCCTACAGTTCCACTGCCATATGCGGTAGCTGTTATTACGTCTTGTCGTTATCATTGCGAGCTGTGTTTTGTTCAATCTCGTTGCTCAGAATCGTGGCGGCCTTCATTGCATGCATACGAGCGTAGGGAGGAGGCCGCGTGGGACCTGGGGAGCTGTGCGGAACACGCGTAATGCTATATTCCAGGGATGTCACCTTCCCGCCAATCGCCTCTTTGAACTTGGCGAGTGCTCCGGCCAGAGTGGTTACCATGTTGGCCAGCTTGTCAAATCGCTCATCGAATTTCTTTTCCAGCTTGCTTTCCAGTAATTGTAGGTCGTTGTGTACTATTGATTGTTGACGGGACGTGTTGTCCTCGGCTCGTCGTTTCGGTGGGGAAGGGGTCAGTTCTGAGGAATGTTTGACTTGAACTGCGGGCGTCATGGCCGGAGTGGATGTAGTGGTTGTGCTACGTTTCAGTTGTGCTATTTCTGCCTTGAGCTGTCTGTTTTCAGCCAAGACTTGATCAAGTGTAGTGCGTATGCTAGCTAATTCGGCGTGTGCGATACCGGTTGATGTTTGGGAGGGGTCTTGGTGAGTGTGTCCCTGCGAACTGCCCTTTAGGGAGGCCGTCGCTGCCCAGCTCACCTGTGACATTCCATCCGGTGTTCTGATGCTCTGTCGATCATGCTGTACAGTGGAGCTGTGCCTCGGACCACGCTTCTTCGATTTAGAGCGAGGTCGTCGCTGGGCTGGTACACTGTCGTCTCTTGCCGATGCTGTGCCTGCAGGAGGCCAGGCGTCGGGCAGCCTGGGGAAAGAAGCGGAGCGGTCCCGTCGGCGTCCTTGCGAAGACTGACGAGCGGCTTGTTCTTTCCGCCACTGACGCTGTTTGAGAATAAATGGAGTGCGGTAGCGCTGCGCGCACTGTTTGTCGCCCGTGGGATGGTCTTTGCCACAAAGGGCGCACTGGATGACACATTCATGTTCGTCCATAGGGTTAGCGAGTCCGCAGGCACTGCAGTAGGAACGGTCCGGATAAGGGCACACATCCATTCGGTGACCCAGCTTGCCGCAGGTTGAGCAAACCTCATGCTTCTTCTTGTGAATGTAGCACCTGTACTCGGCTCCCCTGTAGTAGACGAAGTACGGCACTCTATTGCCGGAAAAGGCGATAATCGCCGAATTTGTTCGGCCCATGCGTCTCGCATGCAATGCGGTGGGGTTCCTTGAGTAAACTATGCTGCGAGCTATATCCTCTGCTGAGTCGTATGCAGGGATATTGTGGATCACGCCTTTTACGGAGTCTTCTGGGGTCGTGACATACGCTTTGGCGGAGAACGAGGTTTCCCCTACTTTGAGCTCTTCGATGCGCGCATAACGTTCAGCTCGATCTAAGAGTGCAGTACTTACCACGAGGATGTTCTGCTCGTGGTTAACTCTGAGTAGGTCTTCGGGTGCTTCGGCCGGTTCCAGGCCGGCGGCTTGTAGTACGCTGTCCCTCAACGTCGCGTCACTTACACGAGCTACATTCATGCCTTCCCGCGGGCGGATGACGACCTTGATATCGTCTCTGGGTAGTCTGGGACGGGGGCGCTTACTTGTACGGAGGCCTGGACGTCGTTGTCCTTGGGGGGTCTTCCCATTGTTGAACGTCGCTGTGTCGTTGACGGTGGTGGAGAGGTGGTGTGGACTCGTTGCGTCACGCTGGAACTGCTGCAGGGCTTGGCCGAACTTTCGGCGATGGCATGGCAGCCATCCCACAGTGTCACCGTGCTCTTGAGCTGTTATCGGTTCCCCTTCAACAACGGTTACCATCCGCACCGCTGTTCCAATGACTTGCCGCGACGTGTTCGGAGTTTGAGCGACGACTGTGCACTCGGGCGATGCGTCGTTGCTCTGCGCCGCAGCTGCGCCTGCTGCTCCCCGTGGCTCCGCCATGCCGGGAACAGCGAACCCACCACCGCCTCGCTTGGGCTTAGCGAAGCGGCGGTTCGGGCTTGGCTTGAAGCGCCGATAGCGTGGTCGCGGGTGACTCTGGAAGCGTTAGGCGTACCTCCCCGGGTGCCGAAACACCCCAGGAAGGTCGTACACTTGTCAGGTAGGCGATAACTCGCGAGTATTCGGCGTTAGGTCATGGAAACCACGGAGCCGATGTGGAGATAGACTGTTCGCTTCTAGGCGCACGTGCACCCCTTGCACGTGCACGTGCACGTGCACGTCACGGTGCACGTCACGTGCACGTCACGTGCACGTCACACGTCACGTCACGTCACGTCACGTCACTGCATGGTGCACGTGCACGGTGCACGTGCACGTGCACGTGACGTGACGTGCACGTCACGTCACGTCACCGGTGCACGTCACGTGCACGTCACGGTGCACGGTGCACGTGCACGTCACGGTGCACAGGAATGCAATTGCCTGCCTCTGCTTACCGCCCCCCCCCCGGTTTACCATACCGGCCTCTCACCCGGAGTGGTCTGCGTTAGCACATTGCTCTGCGTTAGTGTTTTAAACGGGATTGTATTTCATGGGCTGCCAAATCAAGAAAATTTTTCTGTGCTGTCTGTCTGTTGTCTGTCTGTCTGCCTGTCTGTCTGTCTGTCTGTCTGTCTGTCTGTCCTTCAGCTCAGTCGCTAGGCCAAAGGTACAAGAATTCTTGAACAAGGCATTTATATAGGCAAAACATTTCCGGACTACTAAATCTGGTGGCATATTTCATGCTTGCCAACACTGCATGGCAAAAGGAAACATTTGTTTAATAAAATAAACATGGCCGCAATTTCTTGAGACAGAAAACACAAAAATGTGTTTCAACATTACAGATCCTAAATACAAAACCCGCCCGTGTTGAAGCCGAGAGGTCATTGATCGAGCGTCAAGAATAGATGGCGTGCCAGCAGTGACAACGCGCTGTTTCAACGACGGCAGAGGGAAAATTGAGTTCAATTGAACAACGTCTATGGCGTTTATCACGGGAGGACCGAGGCAGGAGGCGAACACCGTGAGAGGTTGGCGGGGAAGGAAGAGAGGCCGTTGCGTTGCAGGGGCTGTAAAAGACGCATTTCCAGTCTTGGCTACAACCATTGCCTTTTTTCATTCCCATGGTGTGGTACTTGGAGCGTTTGCTTTTTGTTGCACCCTGGGCACGCGTCCGCATATTGAGACGGGTAAATTTTTTTCGATATGTTACCTTTGGGATGGTGCTTGTCTGCAAATTCGTCTGGTGCATACTCTCCTGACGGGAGCAAGACACTATAAACATAAGAAACTGCTGCGATTGTAAATGCCGGATGGCTCCCAATCTGTGATGTGACTTGATTGCTTCCCTTCATCTTTTTGTGTCTTATTTCACGTTATATTGGCTAGCCCTACCGCTTGGTCATCTTTGGGTCGTCCCAACCCGACGTCCAAGCGGCAGTCGTTCAGCTGGCGGAAGACGCCGCCAGGGCCCATGGGTTTCTCACCACCTTCTTCTGAAAGGACGAGGACACTGCCACTCTCAAGCGGTGAGTCCGTCTGGAAGAAACGGCAATTAGGTTTTTCATCATCCTTTTCATCCGCAGCGTCTTTGCAGTCACGATCGGCCTACTTGTCATCGCCATAACGAAGGCTCCCGGAGTCTCGCGCGTTTGTATCAGTCGAAGAAGAAGAGAAATACGACGTTAGTGAACAAGATGGTCAGCAGCCGTTGCATCCAGGCCATCTGCGTCATCTGCGCAGTAAGCCGATTTGGTTTTTTTCTGCTCTTCAGGCTATTTAAGGGAACGGAGTTTGCGCACAATTAATCATTCGCTCCGTCAACACGCTGTTCAATGCAGTAACCATGTGGGACGCGGCATGTAGGGCTACCTCCGATATCAGTTCTCTTGCACGAGTATTGATTCTGAATAACTGTACATTGAGCAAGGCATTTGAGTAAAACGGCAATGTTCCTAGACACAAGTATCAAGCATCGCCATATAACAGCCCAGGGCCTTAATTGTCAGTATTTCTCTGTCAGTAATTTAAAACGAAATTTCGCTCCTCCTTCCATTACCCAAAGCTTCCAGATGGGTTATGAGCGTTATCTTTTTTCTTACCCACAGTTCGCGTGGTGCAGAAATTTAACATGATCGTGGTTGCACTGCTTCCATGGTTGTCGCGTGAGGTTCGAAAACTGGCTCTAATTCTATTGAGATGCAACGTCCTTTGAATGATTTGCCCCAGTTTTGCTCGTAAAGATGAAACGTGTGGCAGATATGATCATAGCGGAAGTCAAAGACAGCCTTAAGCTGTGTATGTGAAAGTCTCCTGCCGGGTGGCTACGCGTTTCCTAGATTTTTCAAGGGCACTGCACTTCTTATAGCTGATCACAATGCTAGTGCTCACCTGTGCCTACGCCGTAAGGAATTACGCCTTAGTGCTACAGATGCGAACCATGTGAAAGGACAGGAACGCAGCGCTTCTGTTTCGAAACATGCTTCGAAGTGTACCGCAGCCTGAGGAACAGATAGCAGGCGGCGCTGTGTTTACAGATAGCAGTAACGCAGTGCTCTTCACTCAGACGTGGGTGACCATTTAAAGAGCTAACGTGGCTTTCCGATATACCGTGCATTTTCTTCTTTGGGCGCTTATTCCAGTCATATCGCACCGGGAGTGAAAACGTGTGTTTCAGCTTGTGTGCCATGTTTTTAGAGCGAAAGCTCTACTACAGCGTGCTACGCAAGGTCATCCAATGCGTCGCAATGACCTTGAGACGCGGGAACCCAAGTGTGGCAGTGAAGACGCAACGCGACAGGCTTCGCAGCTCTGAGGCGTCGCAGCGGCGCTCGCTCAGTGCTTTGTCCCTGCGTTACCACGTGTATATACCCGCGTTTCGCGACTTCTTCTCCGGCGCTTGGTCTCTCAGTATAGTTAAGGATGGCGCACCGACTTGGGCGTCTTTGCGTGCGCTTCGGCCCAAATGACGGGATGAATCAAATCATGAAGTCATAGTTCGGCAGGCTCACTCATGATTGCACTCACCCCCCCCACCCCCCTCACCACTCACGAGTGAGTGGTGATTGATCCTCGCCGTCGTTTTGGACTGGTCAGTGTGAATGCGAGTAAGTGCGAGCCACTCGCAATCGCGAGTGGCATTCCGAGTGGCATTTGCGAGTGCGAATGCCACTCGTCGTGAGTCCCACTCACCACTCGCGAGTGCACTCGCGCTGTTCGCGCCATTTTCGGGGCTTACCGTGGTGAGCGCCACTATTGAGCTTGTGCTCGCTGTTGGCTATTCGTCGCAGGAGCCGCTAGCTGTGATGGTTGATAATGGCGGGATTGCTTTTAGCTTCGGAAATTATGTCGTCACTGAGCTCCTGCTATGGGGAACCTTAGAATTAATTCTGTGGTGACGCGTGGATTTACAAATATGGTTTTAAACGCCTTCGGACGCCGTAATGCACTAATACAGTTCGGTTTGATGACTCATGGAAAGTCTGCTGCACACACTCGCGTGTGAGGGGGGACGACGAGTGGTGAGCGCGAGCGCGAGTGAGTGCGAGTGGGGACGGTGAATGGTGAGCGTGAGTGAGTGCGAGGGGCGATGGCGAGTGGTGAGCGCGAGCACGAGTGAGTGCGACTGGTGACGGTGAGCGGTGAGCGTGTGCGCAAGTGAGTCGATTGGCCACGGCGAGTAGTCAGCGTGAGCGCAAGAGGGTGCGAGTGTTGGAGGGCGCGTACTGACCATGAGTGTTAGTGAG
Organism: Haemaphysalis longicornis; assembly: GCA_013339765.2. Taxonomy (NCBI): domain Eukaryota; kingdom Metazoa; phylum Arthropoda; class Arachnida; order Ixodida; family Ixodidae; genus Haemaphysalis; species Haemaphysalis longicornis. The sequence goes on from CM023453.1 coordinate 61,460,987, forward strand.
TGCTACTGGTGAGGGCGACTGGTCAGCTTGAGTCCCGCTCTGAGTGAGTGCGTGAGGGAAAATATATTTTTCTGTGTGAGTGTGAGTGGGTGGCGCCCAGTTTTGCCGAGCTATGGATATAGCTGCACGCCAGTCTGCCAAAAAAGGGAATGTGTGCTGCTTTGGCACAATATTCAGTGTTTGGTGCAGCCAAACCTTGTCATTTTTTAGTCTTGCGAGTAAAATGTGTTTAGGAATCTGACAACCTAAAAATCCCTGTAGGGAGTATTTTTGTGTAATCGCTGGAGATGTAAGACAGAAATAAGTAAAAGCCAACTCAAAGGCCAGCTTTAGCCTATGGGCTTTTGACGGGTCACTCTGAGTTAGCACAACTCCCAGTCACTTCTATCTGGCATCTCCGGAGCTAAGTACACGGCTTCAGGTGCCGCTGCGTGTAATTTGGAGAGAGAAAAATGATATATTTTGACTGAAACGAGGATAATTATAGTCGCTATTTTCTTTTTCATGCTGCATTTGTATTGCCTTTACAAATACCTACTCCGTGGAGCATCCTGATACCGCGTCGTGTAAAATGTATCCTAATTTCGAACATTTGCCTCTGCTCCTTTACAGGTACTGAACGTCATATATATTTTGCAAGGAGGTCTTTTTCTTTTACTTTCGCCTTTTCGTAAGTATCGTATGGTGGCACCACTAATAAGCTAAAACAGTTGCAGCGCGGATTACGTTGAAGAGGTTTCATTTATACTTGATCACAATATTCCGCCTTGCATTTAGATTAAACAGCAAAGCGTTGACATCTAGCAGCAAAACTTCGACGTGGCCACTTGCAACTTGCAAGGTTATGCCGCCTTTATAATTCCGCGAAGCTGCTGTGGTGGCGCGTGAGAGCCCACCTTTCGTTTTCCTCTCGTAGCCACACGCCAAGTCATGAAGGGTGCTAGATCGCCGTTGACTGATTTTCTAGGGGTCGGCAGCCATAGAATAGGGGGAGATCGAATGGGTGTGGCCTGGCAGCGAGCGGGTTTGAGATCTCCGAAAGCCATAAATCGGAGACGCGGTGCTCACCACTAACCTGCAGACTCAGCACTAACGTTACTGGCTGTTCGAGTTGTTTATGGATATACCATAGTTATCGCGATGACCTAGTCGTCAAGAAAACAAAATGGCCGCGTATCTGCTCCTTTCGTTGCAAATGTCGGCGAAAGACGATCGTCGACTGCCGCCACGGCCAAGTAAATGCCTCCCTTCTCTTCGCGCTCACCTCTCATGCTTTTTCTCCCCCGTCTCGTTCCTCCCAAAATAACACGCCGAAGGTTTGCTCAAGTCAATTTATATATACCCTGTTCCACTGCTCCACGCCAAATGCCTCGATGCCAGCGCTGCCGTACGGCGGAGACGCGCGTGAGTCGAGGCACCCTACTACAACGTTTATAGAACCACGTTGCCCAAGGGTAACGTAGAACCTATCTAGTGGAACCTTTCGTTGCGTTTGCCATTTGATTTCTCAAATGCCGCCAGGAGCTATAGTAATACAAGAGGCAGCAGGCGATGGGTTTCTGTAGTTGATGTAGTATTTAATTTGCACTCGCAAATGCCAAACATTCATAAATTTTTAAATACATGGACACTCAAACGTCATTTAAGTATTGATTTTCTGCCTTCTATTTGCGTAATGTCTTGTTCTTGTTCAACAGTGTTGACAAGTATGAACATTGACAATGGACTTGGACTTTTAGACTTGGCTGTGGGTATATGACTATTCCGCATCTTCTGTTTCACTTTGGCCGGGTGACTAAATAGAGTCACAGACAGACAGACAGACAGACAGACAGAGACCAAAATTTCTGCTTTTGAGTAGCCCAAGAAGGACTATCGTCTTTAAAAATTAAAAATGCACTGACAATTACTATACTCCCTAATGCAAAATGTGGGCACAGCGCGAGCTGAAGTCTTCTTGGTAACGGCGCATATATGCTGTGTCTAAGGAAATGATCACGGGATCAGCGAACGCACGGCGGTGCGCAACACCCTGTTGTTATCGCGCAGCGCGTCGCCGTCGCCCGCAAGCGTGTTGTTGGAAATCAGGTTTGAAACTGCCGCGCAAACGTCACGTGGTTCAGATTTGCCACGCACGGGTAAGCAGCGAGCATGTTGTCGCTAATTTTGTTTCAACGTCCCGCGGAAACGTGACGTGGTTTGGATTAGCGGCGAACGGAACAGCGTCTGAGGAGGGGAGGGCGCAAAGGGCGCTCTTGGGCTGCGACCACGGAGAAAAACATGTACACCCATTGCCAAAATTTTGTGGGCCAATCCTAAGCCTTCTCGACCACAAAGAATTGAAACAATCGGGTTCACCTTTCAATGTGGGAAAAAATATTTTAAGGCAGTAAGAAAGAAAGGTGCTTTCTCTAGCTTTCCTGCATAAAAAGTTCAGCCTCGCTTGGGACGACAGCTTGTACATAGAATTTTTTGCCTCCTTCGCGTTTCTGTCTTGGCCCACAAAATTTTCACAAAGACTGTACATTCTTGCTCCGTGGCGGCGACACATGAAACAAGAGGGAGAGGGTGGCCGCGAGAAAAATGATGCCAAAGCCGCGCGTTCTGTCCTCCTCCTCACCCTTCGCCAGACGCTCCTCTCCATTTTCTTTCTGCCATCGCTGCTGCGTTCGGTAACTTGGTTACGCGGCCGCCTCCGCCGCGAAACCCAGGTAACGGCTGCCAGAGGGCTGCGTCCAAATGTCAATGAAAATGCGCTCTCCGGCCTCCTCTACAAAAGATGATCCATATTACGCGCTTGAAAGGCCCCAAAGATTGCAAGCAGCCAAATCAGCTTGAAGTAGACAAAGATAGTGTCACACGCCAGCGCCCATCTCGTGGCGGAAGAGCGCACCATGTCTGTCTCTAGTGGGTAACCGGGAGAAATGCCAGGCATCATGATTCTTTTAAAGGATGCGCTGACACGTCATTCCGGTAAGCTGGGTTGCTTCATTATGGCAGAGAGGTCTAAAGTGTCAGAAACAGCGCACCGCCCGCATGTGGTGGCTCGAATCTTGCGGGGAATTTTTTCCTTGATTTTAATGCATAGCATTCTTTGCCGAGTACCCCACAGCCAGGACGGTGTAACGCCCTGCATTTCCACAAAAATGCAGATATCGCAGAAGTTCCATCTGTAATCGCTATAACGGCGCAAATGGAGATAAGTGGTCGCAAGAAATTTTGAAAAACTAAAATAAAGAAACCTATAAAATAATTATGGAAAATGACGGACCGTGAAAAGCCCTGCATTTCCACAACAATGCAGAATTCGCGGAAGTTACAATTTGAATCGTTGTAATAATGTAAATGAATATAAATGGTCGAACGAGGTTTCGAAAAACAAAAACAAAAAAAACATATTAAAAAGGTTACGGAATATGGAAAAACGTATAACGCATGAAATTTCCACCATATTACAGATTTCGCGAAAGTTCAACCTGTAATCCTTATACTAGCGTAAATGGAGATAATTGATCGAACTAAATTTTGAAAAACTACAAAAATATAACATAGTTTCGGAAAATGGTGAACCGTGCAACGCCCTGCATTTCCACAATAACGATAATTACGAAATTTGTAAATGTACCGTAATTACCCGATTCTTACTCCACCTTTTTTCCGGAAAAATAGGCCGAAAAATCGCATGCGCGTTAGAATCGGATACGAAACCGAAACTGCCGAAACAGCGAAATTTCGTCCCACCCATCGCCATCGCTATCTCAAGATGGCGCCAAAGCCTTTAGCAACATGGAGGAAGACTTCCTCCATGTTTAGCAACAATTTTTTGAACGCAGGAAGCATAAGCGCCTATGGTTTTCTATCGGCGTTCACACAAATCGTCAAATCGTTTCCCCTTGCGCACTTGATAACAGCAATGGCAGCAGCGGCTCTCACGCGTTCAAAACGAGCGGTCGGCTGAAGCGTACGGCTCTGGAGAAGCTCACGGGATGGGTGTGCGAGGCATGGGCCACGATCCCATCGACCGTGGTTGAACGTTCGTTCAAAAGTGTGGCATCGCGAACGCTCTTGGCGGCACCGAGGACGAGATGTGTGGTCAGCGGAAGCGACGAGGAGTGAGACGAGTGAGATTACTTCGGGAAATAAATAGCCCATTTCTCTCGCATTCGTTGGTCTGGGTACAAGTTCGTGCACGTTACAATCGGAGGTGCAAGTTTTTTTGTTTTTTTTTTCCAGGAAAATCGGGTGTGCGCGTTAGAATCGGGGCGCGTTAGAATCGGGTAAGTACGGTAGTTTACGAACTAGAAAAAAAATATCGAATTCGCGTAAAAACATAATTTCCTCTAGCTCAGATAGCTACCATCTTGTACTGACACTTGAAAATCCGCTGCGAAAAGGAACCAACGTCATGCTCTTGTTCAGACATTTTCCACATTGGAAACTAACGTCTTCAAGCCTAGTTATTCCTTTTGCAGATGTAGGCTGTGCAACTCTCGTGGGAATGCAGGAAACCAGTCACTATGCCCTTCAACAACAATGACGATCCATTTGTACACCTGCCATATCGCGTCGCGCTGGTTCCACCTGAGGTCACCACAGCGCAATGAAAAATGCGGATATGAAGACAAACGGGCAGTCTCTGAGGTTCTACAAGAGACAGACGCCCGCACCTTGGACATCGACCCAGATCTTTCTACCCGACAAGCATCTTGCAGCGTCTTAAGCATCTTCCCAGCGTGTGTCTTGTCCTACTCTCTCCTGGTGTACTCGTTTTCAAGGCTGGGTTTCAACCGTTCTTCAAAGTATATACCAACAGGTCCAACACCAAACTCTACTACTACATGCTGAAGGCTCTGGCTGATACAGGTGCAAGCCCTTATATGCAGAACTTTGTTCAGGCGTTCTTACGACGTCGAAACTTTGAGTTTGCTGCCTCAACAAGAGGTATCATCTCACCCAAGGTATTCCATGCTGCCGGTGTGGAGTACCTTAGGGGGGCCGTTATAATCGCCTACCCTATGGACACCGTGATGGCTAAGACCGCCCGGGTACAAGCGAGACACCAGGCCTCACTCGACTCGACTGCCTACGCACATGACGTGACAATCCGAGCTATTCCACAGCAGTATACCACCACCGAAGCCACAGTTACTGCGGTTCAAGCGGGGCTCAACACGCTCTCAGAACACCTTAAATCAACGGGCATGCAAGTGTCTCCAATTAAGATGCAGTACCCGGACATTCGGGGCTCTGAAGCTGAGCGTGCCCAACGCCTTATCTATATAAAAATGCCTTGCGGTATCAACAGATGGCTGGACGCGAATACTGGACATTTCCTCCCGGGAGAATGGGAGCCCCAACGAATGTTTATCGCAGGTCTGAAGGTTGTAAAAGTCGGTACTGCACGTAGTACAGGAGATCGGTAGCCGCTTCGGCGGTGCTTGCACCAAAATGCTGAGAACGCTTGTTATCACTGTCCTCACAGCCAAGGCTTCCAACGGAGCCGTCGCCATTGACCTGACCAAGGCACCAATGCTGAAGTGCTGAAGCTAGAAGTCTTGCACCGAGACTCCCTTTGGAGGTCACCGTTCACCCATGTCACCCAAAAGATAAGGACTTACTTAGGTGCACTCGACTGCCATCCTTGAAGGCCACGCTCGCTTCCAAAAAAGACAGCAACGCATCGAGGCCAACTATAAAGAACGCTGGCAGGCGCATCGTACGCCTTAATGATGAATGGGTCAGTCCTGAGTTACCCCTCTAACGCTTGACCCCACCGTGGGAGGACACGCTCGTTACTCGACATAAACCACTACCACGGAGACGAAACAAGGAGCGCCATACGAAGGAACAGAAGGCTGGTGCACGAAACAGCAATGGCCCAAAGCTTCAGACAACTCCTCTTTACACAGACGCTGCTTGGAAATAAGAGGCTCGGGAGGTCACTCTTGCAGTAGTCACACCAGTTGGGTCGTACAGAAGGTCACAGGCCTGCAAATATCACGAGCCTACATGCACACAACTAGAGTTCGATGCCTTGGGAATGGCGAAACTCGTGTAACTCACAGAGGTGGCATGCTCACTTTGGACAGCACGACAAAAAATCCCCATAATGTGCTCCCCCACAGCATCCATCAAACGCTCCAAAATACAAGCACTGTGGTTCAGTGTTCCACTTCATTAAGAAGAGGTGCAGAACACCAGAAAACCAGCACAACGTCCAGGTATGGATCGACTGTTATGCCGCGATAAACGGATATCCTCGGAAATGAGGTCACGCGGTGGCGGGCACGTGAAACTCCACTCGCTTCCCGACCACTCGGTGCCACCACTGCTTGACGTCGACCCGGCCACCCTTGTACCCTTGTTGAACACGAGAACAACGAAAAAGGAAGAAGCTGCATGGCATGCATGACCCCCCAAAATCAACACCCTCTTCCAAAGGGCTTACCTGGAGGGGCTCAAGGTGTAACCTACAAAGCCCGGACACGGGCCACCCTCACCGAGGATGTGGTGCGCAAGTGGCGCTCCTAGGTTAAAGTCACAGCGCGTAGATACCCACAAAGACACGGCGGCTCTGTCACTCTCATCGTCTCACCGTACCCCTGACCGGACTCAAGGACTCCACAGCAAAGCAGTGCATTCGATACCAGCTCCTGTGGGAATGTGGAGGCCTTCGAAAACTGCGAGCCCGACACGTCCACGAGGTGCCACCCTATGAAGAGTGGACGACGCCAACGAATCCCAGTTATGCCAAAGAAACATTACTCTCCCTGTGGGAATTCGCAAAAAGAAGCAAGTGAAGCCCGAAGAAGTAATTTAGGGCTTAGAGGAGCCCTCAAGATTAATACATACCACCGCATGACTCGTTCCATGAAACATAGGGATCTAAGGCTTGTGCGTTGAATAGTGCATCGTTTTATGTGCTGGGGCTAATTCTAATCTCCAACCTCAGAGGTGACGTCGTAACAGGAGTGGTAGCAACTGGAACCAAAAAATGCGGACATACTATGGCGGCAGGTTGGGACTCTAAATTAACGATCGGTGAAGTAATTACTGATCACGATTTGGCAATGCACAGAGGCAGCGGTACTTACGCAACTCGTGAACTCTGTCGCCGAAGAACCACAGTGTGCTGTGAATGTATGCCAAAATAAATAGTGGCTGCGCTCACTTGCCATTGCAGGAGAAGCCGCAAGAGCTGTGAAGCCATCCATTTTTATTCGACACCGGCTTTAACATGGCTTTTTCTTGTGGCTCATGATTGAAACTCTCCCTTTGCCGCCATTCTTCGGCGCGTGGGACTCAGTACCAGCGTACCCTTACCGTGTACAAGGAGCATATACTTGTTGGTTGGGCTGCTTTCTTCTGGCTCGTATTTAATCGTGAACACGAGCAGAGATGTTGAACAAAGGGAAAGGTGATGGCGGAGATCGTAGAGGCTCCAAGATCACGACGTAAATGGTCACTTACGTTGACAAGGCAAGGAGTCGTAGACCAGAAAAAGATACGACGAAAGCACTCCCGGGACATTATTAAGTGCAGAGCACTTTATGGGCTCTCCTTGTCGTCTTAGCTCGCTAACGGCCGATGCGACTGCCGGAATCAGGTGGCGCAGCGAGATAACGGACCAAAGTAGAGCCTTCTATATCATAGAGTTTCATACTAATATATACTAGACGGAAATCTGGCACCACTGTCTAGGGATCCGCGCTATATACTAGAGGGTAATCTGGCGCCACTGTCTAGGCGAGCCGCTCTTCGGCGAGCGTTCCGTCATGTACCAGGCAGGCACGTTCCCCTTGTCCTTGACATGGCTCATGAACAGGCTGAAAAGTTGGTCTGGATGCAAAATGCAACAGTATTACTGCATAATGTTCATAAAATTTGTTTTGTTATCATAAAAGTGAACCTATGAAAAGATTAATTTTTCAGTGATTATGTAGAAGCTTCAGGCACGACGAACAAGAAAAAAAAAATGCTACCCCCTTTTGTGACCTGATGCTATGACGGGAGTTTGTTGAAGTTTGGTGGCCCGAGTTACATTAACACCCCCTCGTGATCACGTTCGGCTTAACACGCCTCGTTTGTCCCTCTGCGGAAATCTTGGTGTTAACGTGTATGTTCGAGAGGAGGAGCGCACCGCACGCAGCGCACCGCAGCTGCGAAGCCCGACCGGAGTGAAGGGAGAAGGCCAGTCACGTGAGAGAATGCAGAACAGGGGGTTTGTAATGAGGCGCAGTCACGGAGAGAATGCAGAACTAGGGGGTTTGTAGATCACGTGTACAGCACGCAGCAGCCGCAAACGCGCTGAGTCGCCAACGCACGCCGCTGCGACGTAGTTTGAATGCGTAAAGATATGGCGCTTTACTAACAAGGATACGACGCCGGCCGTGGCTTAGTCGGTAGAGCGTCGCGCTGCGGCCGCAAGCCCGCAGATCGAAACCTGGCGCCGGATGCTGTTCTTTTTTATATAGTGGGCCTGGCTGGCGCGCCGAGAGAGGGTGTTGCGAGCTGGAGAGTAGTAAAGGGGCTTTAGGAGAGTAGGCGAGGGGGGAGATGAAGCGCTATTGCGAGCGCGACGATTCAGGCTCGCTTAAGAAGTGCATTCGCACTTATTCCTGGCCAATCTCCCACGTGGGTATGTGCCATGTCAGCGGCCAGGCAGCGCGCGCCCATCTCGCCCCGTTGCTAAGGAAGACGAAAAGCGCGCGCACCCACAGCTGTTGCTATGGCGGACGGCGGAAGGGTCGGGGTCGCTTATAAAGTGCATTCGCACTTAAAAAAAAATGCTTCCCTTTTGTTGACCTTGGCTTCGGAGACAAAAAAGAAGACATATGGGTAGCTAAGCTAAGTAGGCAAGGAACGTCGCTCGCGGCAATGGCGCCGCCCACGGCGGCATGCGACGGCAGCGACAGATTTCCTTCTAGTGTATATTAGTATGAAACTATATGGTCTGTATCGGCGTCGGGGAGTCGCGTTTAGGCTTCGAAAACCAGGTGGTTTAAATAGACATAACTATTCAAGTCTCGTGAAACCGCTGGCGCTTGTCACACATCTCCCCGTTATTTAGCGCAAAGAAAACTGCAGGTTCCTTTCAGGCAAAATCTGTGTATATAACCGGCAGGCCCTGCGTTTATTTAGTTTAGAACGCACGTTGGGTTGCGTTTTACGATAGTAAGCGAAAACAGCGGCCGCGCAAGAAAGAAATGGCGCGTTCGAAAAGCCGCAGAAAAGCTCCAAACACGCAAGAAAAAAATGGCGCGTACGAACACCGGGAGAAAGGCTCCAGCCATGCAAGAAAAAAAAATGGCGCGTTCGAAATTGCGCAAAACACCTCCAGCATACAAAATTCAAGCAAGCGCAAAAAGAAAGAACTCCTACTGGCGCAGTTTCACGCAGGGTGCGCACGAGCACTGCGAAGGCGGGAAATTTGAAATGCATTGGGTGGCAGCAGTGAGCAGATAACGGCGCTTTGAGCGGATAACGGATAACGGCCGTAAACGGATAACAGCTTTCCCATTGAGTGGAACGGCTTTAATATTGTCTTTGTTCGTGCTGCATGATGTTCCGCGTGAGTCGTCAAGCTGAGAGAATTTTTATTTCAACGAGTCTTCATAGTTTACCTAGAATCAGCTCTCCTGCCCCTTTTTCTCGCAGCTTTCGAGGCCGCTATTTGCTGCTTGCCAAGCCAGAAAAACCGAAAATCAACTAATTAAATTTTTTTAAAAGATTCACGTGAATGACACACCAGCGGCATATTCTGCGCAATCCAGGTTTTTCCCACCTTTTATTGGAAATGCATGTGCAGTGTAGTGTCAGAGTCCTTCAATGCTTCTGACTCTGGTAGTGTGAAACTGTGCTGTCTCACTTCGCCAAACAAAAGCTATAGTTTTTTAAAGCCATGCCTTCGAATTTTTGCCATGGCTTCTTTGTAACCCTTTTCTTTGCTGCGGAATGTGCGAGATTTACTATTTTATGCACTACCGTCTTCTTCATATGTTTGCAGCGTATGCAGTAGTGTACAGCTTGGTGGACCTGGGGGCAACGGTGATGAGCTTAGGCGCCGACGTCCTACTGATACTAGCTGTCCTATCGGCGGTACGTTCTACTCCAAGTGAAAATATTTTTTCCACAGACTTTCTTTCCTGCCTAGCGAAGCAATTTTTTGATACAAGTAAATTCGTGCCACATATTATAAATAAAGTTCTATCGAATGGCCCTAATAGAGCATGTAGTTTGTAATTCTTAAGATTTTGTCTATTGTGCCATTGTGGGACACTATCTGTGTTGTATAATAATGGTCGTCTTAAAAAAAACCGGGAGTAGACAGTCAATTTTGTAATGCAACGAGGCACGTGTTGCTAGGAGTGCAAACACTGAATTGTGCCCAACACGCTCCGCGTGCGAGTAACAAGCCCACCTGCCCTAAATGGAGCACTTGTTGCTAATTATTTAAGCGCCTGCCCAAGATGGAAAAAACAGCACACAATATAATCAAGAGTTTGTACCTTTTATCCTAGTAAGCCTCAACTATACCGATTTTGTGTGCTACTAGAAAGATTTCAAGCAATTGTAACGGCGTTCTTTTGAAGCGTCCCAGCAATCATTGCAAGCCAGCTCATTCAGCCAACGCTGCCCAGAAATCACACGTTTACTTTACTCAATGTGTCTAAACATCCGCTTCCTTTCCCCCTTTTCACGCTTTTCACCTCTCACTAGCCTTTCCAGGTGATGTCCCCATGCAGCGACCCACAGTGTGGAAAGAAAATGTCCTTGTAGCCTTCGCCTTAAGCTGATGCGGATTCTAGAGGAAATTTATACAATTAGTTGTGGAGCAGTGATTGTAGAGTAGCAAAGATTACAGCTGCAAACAAAATAACAGTGAACTGTAGTGCCGAGAAAGGTTGGAAATGGCAAAGGGCTTGCACCCTGCGTGCGAGATTAGATGATGGGGCATATTCTTCTTGACTGCCCATCTCGCCTAACTATAGAGAAGGCAAATACGCCTCCTTTCGTTTCAAATTTCCTAGGATATTTCTGTCCACGAAGACCGTAATCACTTCTCGCTTATCGCCACTAATGGCCTTTAACGCTCCAAACCCGCTCCTTCAGGAAGCGGAACGTTCCTTGCGATTATGCGGGATGGATGCTTTGGTATTCCCGCCCGACAGCTTTCAGGTTTTATGCTTGTGTGACACTTCATGCACGTTTCACTCCATTGAAAGTACTTGCTGCTGGAGTTCCATGTTTTTAAGCTGCTACATCGAGTCTCGATATGTCATATTCTCGCCCTTTTGCTATATCGTCACTTCGTCTAATTGTAAATGTCTGTACCATAATTCCTCGCATACTAACTGTTGGCCTCCATCGACGTGCTTCTTCCCACAAGCTCTGCCGACCTAAGTTGGCACGGTTCTTTCAGTTCGTTTGAGACGGACCGTGATGGTTAATATGCGGATACAATTCGGTCCTTCGTAATCATCTTTATAACCATCTTTCTCCATTGAGTATTTATATTTTTAGTAGGAAGCCATCACTTAAGTACGCAACAAAGGGGGGAAGGACTGTAACTGGAGAGGGACCCCAGAGTATGACACTGAAAGGGACATACAAGAGCCACAAGATTTCTGGCTAAGCAAGCGTAGGTTATCTTGTGGTTTATCTAAGATAGACGAGGCCAGTGGCACCGCCACTCACCAACGGAGGACTACGACGGTCAGCAATTTTAGAATAGCCACGAAGAAAACGGGTAAAGGAAAGGGGTTTACGGAAGATGCTACTGCTTAACACGCCATGCCAACAAAAGCTTGCTCTTTTTATTTCAGCCGCAACGAGGACAAGGAGACCTGTGGAAAGTAAGCATAAACGGCCGTCACTTGGAAATGTAACGTGTGTTCACTATGAAGGCGTAAAACATAACGTCTAATAGATGTGTGATCATCGTAGGTTAAAGTTTCAATTACACGTATGAGCCTTACGGCTCTAACCGCTGGTGAACATCGCTTGTAAATGAACGCTTTTGTACCTATTGATATCATTTAAGGGAGAAATACAAGTTGTTTAATGCGAAGAGTTGTTGTTACGGGCAAAAGAGGCAATCGCACCGCATCTTACTCGGAATCTGAAACAGCCCCTTCCGGCCCTGTGGAGAGAGTAGGGTACGGCACAACACGGCGAGAGCAATGAAACTGCACAAAAATTTCCAGTTTATGTATACTGGCAGAACTTGTTCACAGTCCAATGTTCCCCACATACTGTTCCTCGAAGGCTATTTCGCGAGATATTTTTGAACAATCCCTGATGATATGAGATAATATAGCCTGAACGCCATACAAGCAACAGGTCGAAGTGAGACATAGCTTTAGGTGCATGTAGGTCAGGACGGCCGGATTTAGTGTTTGTCAGAATAGAACGCGCAGTTTGAGAATTATCGAAGTGTTTTTCGCAGTGTTTACTGTGCTGCGTTAGGACTTCCATCGGTGTATGCTCTCCTGCTCGTCTGCACTGTCATATCCTCCCAGTGTATGCCGCTGCTAATTTCAAGGATGTTCTGCAATGCCGCTGGGAATTCTTTGACCTACATGTTGAAGAAGACGGGCGATACGCCTTTCGTTTCAGAGTACCTCTGAAGCCTAGGCATAGAAGTCAGCTCGAATTGGTGACGCTGTGAGCATTGATATTGTCACGAAGACAAGGACGATGCAGTTGTCTTGAATGAGAAACACGTTTATTGGAGCGAACTTGTACTCCCCTAACAACTCAGAAGAATACAGAGGCGGCGAAGCAGCGGTCAACAAAGTGACTTGCACAGGCGAGTGTCGTCGAATCGAATGCCCCGGCGTCCGCACTGCAGGCTTTTTATCTTTTGGCGCGCGTGGTTCTCGAAACGTCGATTCGCATCGAGAACATAGTAGATCCAAGAAGATTATCTGGGCTGTTCATGTTAGATCGGAATGCTCTCCCTATCACAACAGATAACACATGCGGCACAGAAAGAAAGAATGGAACACGCGCTTCCCTTGGCGCAGAGATAACACAGACCGCGCAGCCGGGCGGTAAAAGCAAAACACAAATAAACAAACCCAATGTATGGTTCGCGGCATTACCCCCCCTCTAAGAGGGCATCGACCCGATGCTAACATAAGCGACAGTCCGAACAAATGAAAATAAAAGTTCGTCATCGTCCATAGAAGGGTTTTAAAGCGAACGACGTGGACGACTTCAGGCCGCGTGCGTTGTCGTACTGTGCCGGAGTCACCATCGGGGATCACTTCGTAGGTAAGTTGGCCAACACGTCGTAGAATCTGGTAGGGGTCGGAAATACCGTCGCAGGAGCTTCTCACTGAGTCCGCGTCGTCGGATGGGAGTCCAAACCCACACACGATCCCCTGGTTGGTACTCGGCGTCTCGGCGTCGGAGGTTTGTAGCGGCCCGCATCCAACAGCTGCTGGTCCGTTATACGAACTCGAGCGAGCTGGCGGGCCTCCTCCGCACGTTTGAAGATATCCGTGGACGTCGGCGTTGAGGTCGTCGTCTTCTACGTGCGGAAGCATGGCGTCGAGCATCGTAGTCGGGGCCTTCTACCGTAGACAAGCTCGAACGGCGTCAGCTGTGTCGTCTCCTGGATAGCCGTGTTGTACGCAAACGTGACATACGGGAGCACTTCGTCCCAAGTCTTAAGTTCAACGTCAACGTACATTGACAGCATATCTGCGATTGTATTGTTCAGACGTTCTGTTAGTCCGTTCGTTTGGGGGTGGTACGCCGTCGTTCTTCGGTGATCCGTGTTGCTGTAGCGTAATACTCCTTGCATCAGCTCCGCAGTAAATGCCGTTCCGGCGGTCTGTGATTAGGACTTCCGGGGCTCCATGTCGCAGCACAACTTGGCTTATAAAGAACTTCGCCACTTCTTGTGCAGTCCCCCTCGGAAGAGCGGCGGTCCTCTGCGTAGCGCGTCATGTAGTCGGTCGCTACGACAATCCACTTGTTCTGTGATCGTGACGTAGGGAACGGGCCTAAAAGGTCCATTCCAATCTGTTGAAATGGTCTCGATGGGACGGCGATCGGTTTGCAGAAGTCCGGCGGGTCTTGTCGGCGGCGTTTTTCGTCGCTGGCAGTCACGGCAGCTCCGGACGTAGTGGGTGACGTCAGAGGTAAGGCCGGGCCAGTAGTACCTCGCCTTGAATTTTTCTAATAGTGCGGGCTGTGCCCAGATGTCCGGAAGACGGGTCGTCGTGGCACGCTTCCAAAATTTCGTCACGAAGGTCCGCGGGGATGACGAGAAGGTAATTCGCTCTTGTTCCGGGGCTAAAATTCTACTTCACAAGGACGGAGTTTCTCAGGCTGAATGCTGGTAAGCTGCGTTTGAAGGTCCTAGGAACGGCAACGTTGCATCCCTCGAGGTACTCGATTATGACGCGTAAGTCGGGGTCGGCACGCTGCTGGGCGGCTAGGTCGCTCTCCGTCACGATCCCGAAGAACGCGCTGTCTTCATCAGAGTCTTGTGGTGGTGGGTCGACGGGGGCCGGGACAGGCAGTCGGCGTCGGAGTGTTTCCTGCCGGATTTATAAACGACTGTAACGTCGAACTCCTGCAGGCGCAAGCTCCACCGCCCAAGACGGCCAGAGGGGGTCCTTCAAATTGGCGAGCCAACACAGCGCATGGTGGTCTGTTACAACCTTGAATGGCCTTCCATACACGTATGGGCGAAATTTTGAAATCGCCCATATAATAGCCAGGCACTCTTTCTCAGAGGCAGAATAGTTTTTCTCCTCTTTCGACAGACCACGGTTGGCATAGCGATTACCCTTTCGCAGCCGCTTTGCTTTTGGACAAGGACGGCACCCAAGCTATATCACTGGCGTCCGTGTGCATTTCCGTTTCGGCATTTTCGGTCGAAATGAGCAAGCACGGGCGGGCTTTGCAGCGTTTTTGCAGATCGCAGAATCTTTTTCTTGGTCGTTTTCCCCAGCTGAAAGGGATGCTATCTTTCGTCAAGCGCGTGAGTGGGCTCTGCAATGCGTGCGAAGTTTGCGACGAAGCGCCGGTAGTATGCGCACAGCCCGAGAAATCTTCGCACGCCCTTCTTGTCTTTCGGTCTTGGGAAGTTCGCAATGGCTGAAGTTTTTGCAGGTCAGGTAGGACTCCCGCGGCGTTGACGACGTGGCCCAAGAACTTGAGTTCCCCGTATGCGAAACGGCACTTTTCAGGCTTCAGCGTCAACCCCGAAGTACGAATGGCCTCGAGTACAGACTCCAACCTTTCAAGGTGTTCGTCAAAAGTCCGGGCGAATACCACTACATCGTCGAGGTATACGAGGCAGGTGTGCCACTTAAGGCCAGCTAGCACAGTGTCCATGACTCGTTGAAACGTCCGCTGGTGCTGTGCACAGCCCAAACGGCATCACCTTGAACTCGTATAGGCCGTCTGGGGTTATAAATGCAGTCTTCTCTCGGTCTCTCTCGTCCACTTCAAATTTGCCAGTAGCCGGTCTTCAGGTCCATCGATGAGAAGTAATTCCGCGTGGCAGAGGTGGTCGAGGCGTCGTCGATTCGGGGGAGGGGGTACACGTCCTTTTCGTGATTTTGTTCATCGCCGGTAGTCAACGCAAAACCTTAATGTGCCGTCTTTTTTTTTACGAGTACGACGGGGCGCAGCCCGGGGCTTTTCGATGGCTGTATAATGTCGTCGCTGAGCATGTCGTCGACTTGAGTGCGGATGGCTTCCCGTTCGTGTGAAGAGACCGGTACGGTGACTGTCGGGTAGGTCGGGGCTCCATCTTCGTTATTATTCGTGCTTCGCTAGAGGGGTCTGACGTAGTTTTGCGCTCGACGAAAAACATTCGCTATAGCGACGCAGCAAAAGCAAAATAATTTTTCCATTGTTCTTGCGGTAGCGCCGGATTCACGTCGAATGGCTTCGGGAGCTTGAAGGTTTCTACGGGTGTGCGTTCAAAGTCGACGACCGCGATCACGTCACTTGCTTCTTGCGTTTCTTCGAAGAATGCAATTGCCGCGCCCTTGTTTAAATGCTGGTACTCCTCGGTGAAATTAGTAACCAAAATGTGGGATTGGTGTTCCTTGAAGCGCGCAATGCCTCTTGCGACAGACACACCACGGTCGAGAAGCACCCTTCGATCAGTGTCTACGATAGCGTCGACGTCAGGAGCAGCATCTTCACAGTAGACTGCGACCATCAAGCTTGCGCGGGGTGGCAGGGTGACATGATCATCGGCAATCCTTACAGCAGCACGTCGTTCGGGGTTCGGTTCCGGCGTCATGGAGTGATGGGGGAAAAAGGTATTGACTTAGTCTGCAGATCGATTATTGCACCGTTGTCCATCAAAAAGTCCATCCCAAGAATTACGTCGCGGGAGCAGTTAGGGAGAACGACGAACGCCGCAGGGTACGTTGTGCCGTCTATGGTGACGCGCGATGTGCACGTTCCACTTGGCGTCACGAGGTGGCCTCCTGCTGTGCGTATGTGCGGACCGTCCCATCTGGTCATAACTTTCTTCAGTTTAGACGCAAATGGTCCGCTCATTACCGAATAGTCAGCTCCCGTGTCTACGAGGGCGACAACGTCAAAGCCGTCGACGGACACCTTGACGTCAGATGCAGTCTTCCTCGAGTTCCGGGTTCGTCGGGGCGTCGTATCTCGCTACGTGTTGATGGTCGGGCACTGTGCAACGTCGTTGTCGTCGTCTTCCCAACCGACGTCTCGGTCAGGTCGGGTACGCGTAGCGCCGTGTAGCTGTCATCGTGTTCGGGAGTCTCGTCACAGTTAGGTCGGGTCGTCGGGATGAGGGCATGTCGTGAATCACTGTCTTCATCGCGTCCTTGCGTCGTTGGAGGGTTTCCAGTTTTTCGCCGTAGAGCAACTTCACCTCCAGAAGTTGCCGCCTTTAGTTTCCCCCGCGTGGGCTGGGAGACCTTCTACGTGCGAAGTCAGCACTGCTACGGCGGTCCGGCGACTGGTACGGGTAGGGCGACGGCGAACGGTTGAAACGGGCTGGTCCATGGCTGGTGTTCGACAGGTATTCTTCAATCTCGGATGGGTGCTGGCCGGGTCGGGGGCGTGGTGCGTCGACGGAGAAACCACGTAGTCCGAGTCTCTTGTATGGGCAGCGACGGTAGATGTGGTCGGCCTCTCCGCAGTGGTAGCACAGAGGACGATTATCCGGTGTTCGCCATACGTCAGTCTTCCTCGGCGTCTGGGTTTGTGCTACCGGGGGTCGGGGGGGGCGACAGTGGGCGGCGGTAGGGCGGGACCTCTTGCACGACGTGCCTCTGACGACGTGTTGGAGCAGGGCGGGGGTCGGTGAACAGCCGCGGAGTACGTCATAGCTTGGGCTCGCAGTGTACTTCGGATGCCACAGAAGTTCCCAAAGCGTTTTGAACTTCTTCCCGGATCACTCAGTTAGGCAAGCGACTTGGGGTTGCGGCGTCGTCGGGAAAAGTTTCCGCAGCTCCTCTCTCATACTGCGCGGATGGTCTCGCGTAGGCTATCAGCCGGAGCCGCATGTTGTCGACGTACTTCGCACTGGCCGCGCCAACGAATTCCGGTCATACTGCTTAGCACGCATTTCGAGAGCCTTCTCAATCGTGCTGACTTCGGTCACGAATTCAGCGATGGTTTTGGGCGGGTTTGCGGACAAGTCCAGCAAACAGCTCCTCCTTCACACACCGCGCATCAAGAAGCGTAACTTCTTTCTTCCGTCATTTCGGGGTCCGCGCGGCGAAATAGTTGTTTCATCTCCTCAACGAAGATCACGACCCCTTCGTTGGGGGTGTTGTGTCCGAGTTTCAAGCAAAAGCGCAGCTCGCTCTTTTCTCACAACGGTAGTGAAATGTCTTAAGGAACTCCCTTTTGAAGTGAGTCCAGTCGGTCAAAAGAACTCTCATGGATTCTCGAACCAAGTTCGAGCAGCATCTTCTAAGTAAAAGAAGACATGACGGAAAGTTTCTTCGTCGTCCCACCTGTTGAAGATGCGGACGCGCTCCAGCTTCTCCAACCATTCTTCGGGTCTATAGCGGGGGCTCCCCGTACGATGGCGGTTCCCGGGGCTATGCTTGCAGGACGATTGGCGACGTTGTTTCTTGAACCATGGTGTTGGTTGCAGCGTTCCTTTTCTTGGGCCCTTCTGGCATCAAACCGAACTCGGTGGTAAATCTTGCAGGCGGAAGCTGGCTCTTGTTGGACTGGCCTTGGCGGCTTCCCGAGGTTGTAGTGGGCATGAAAGGGTGCGTACCCCCGCACACCAGATGTCACGAAGACAAGGACGATGCAGGTGGTCCTTGGATGAGAAACACGTTATTGGAGCGAACTTGTGCTCCCCTAACAACTCAAAAGAATACAGAGGCGGCTAAGCAGCGGTCAACAAAGTGACTTGCACAGGCGAGTGTTCGTCGAATCGAATGCCCCGGCGTCCGCACTGCAGGCTTTTTATCTTTTGGCGCGCGTGGTTCTCGAAACGTCGATTCGCATCGAGAACATAGTAGATCCAAGAAGATTATTCTGGGCTGTTCACGTTAGATCGGAATGCTCTCCCTATCACAAACAGATAACACATGCGGCACAGAAAGAAAGAATGGAACACGCGCTTCCCTTGGCGCAGAGATAACACAGACCGGCGCAGCCGGGCGGTAAAAGCAAAACACAAATAAACAAACCCAATGTATGGTTCGCGGCAATATCATGACGAGAAGACGAAGATGTGAGTAGGGCCCGCCGCTGTGAACGCAATCATCGACAACTAAGAAGGTGTGCGGCGCGCTGATTGCGCGGGCTTGGTCACGAACGTCATCTTGTAAATGGAGCGCTTCTTATCTACCATGAATCGTTTCATTTGTTCTCCCGCCTCGTAAAAGTATTGTTGGGAAACCTGGGGCTTTATTGTTGAACCTCAGTACAATATTTAGCGAAAAGTGAAGAGAGGAATATTTTAGATTATTCACAGAGGGTGACACTCCGATACAGGTGGCATCAGCGTTGCTGACGCGGCACGCTGACCTAACAACTGTTTTCCGTATACTTTTCGACCAAGCAGACCCTAAATCTGTATCGTGGGCCATTAAGCTGCAAGCTGTTTCAGTATAAAAAAAGATAATTGGTGTGAGGGGATTCCCTTCCACATTGGCCCTTCGATAGTACTTTATTGAACGTAACCATGTTGACATTTTAAGTTGAATGCTAATTTTAACTGCATAACTGCATTTATCTAGTTTCCGTTAACGTCATCCTTGGTTTCAGGTTGCTTGGTATATTTTATTCCTCCTTCTAGTGCACAATATTAATAAATTCAGATGAAGGTTTCATACCGTGACAACAAAATTACATAGATTCTAACAGGACAACATGTTGCCAACGCCGATAGTTGTGTTAATCAGAATTACTACTTCACGAAGCCTTCAAAAATACCGGAAACAGGCTTCAAGGTGAAACAAGCCTTGCTTGGGTTAACCACCAGCACTCTTTCCCAAACAAAAGGGCTGGGCACGGCCCTTCCCACGCCCGAAAAAGAAACTGCCTGAACAAGTACACGTTTGCTGCTGGTGGCGGAAACACGTGAGTGCACTGCTAGGTCCACTGAACAAAATATAAATAAGCCATCAATAAAAAAGGCAGCTAATCCACTCCGTGGATGATGGCGAGGATGCGGAGTACGGGGAATCGAAATGACGTTTAAGTTGCGCCCCGAGTGACATCCGATGTACGCCCCGACCGTCATTCGATTTGAGCCGTGAGTTGCACCTTGATTATTCCCTAAATGAAACTGCAACTCACGGCTCAAATCGAATTTCGCTTGATTTTCGCTTGATGGTTGTGTGCGCATGGATGGACGCGGACGGACACTGGGAGGTCCTAAGGTACTCCGCGCCGTTACAGGCGAGGGGGTAAGCTGTTTGACTCTGGGGTACTAACTCACGGTCGTAGCCGATCGGTAAGACGACTGACACTAACTCTGTCTGGTCTACCAGACGCAGGACTCGAATCGTGCTGGTGCCTGTGTGATTTTTGCGCTTGCGAATGCTATGCACACGGACGCGGACGGAAATTGTGCGGTCTTAAGGTACTCCGCACCTAAAACAAGAAACAGCGGCAATATAAACACACGTAATCTGCATCTGTGTGCGTGTTTGCTTTCTGTTAACCTCTTTTTTATCGTATGCAAGTTCGAACCACGCCACGCTGATCCTTTTGTCTGCTGGCTGTGAAATAGAAAATGCTTATGTGTCGGCATTTTGGTTCCCCTTAAAGGGACACTGAAATCAAAATACAAATTGCTAATAAATTAGCTCAGCGAGAACAATAATATACCCCTCTTCCGCGTAGCGTTTTTCAAAAAAGAGTAGACGGTAGTGAAAACGTGAAGACAGGTCTCGCCACTGTATATGGCGCGAAAATTGCACCGGAAGAGCCTCAATCGTCAGGCATGCGGAACGCCTGTCCCTAACTGCCGCTGAATGGCGCTACTCGTCCATACTTGGGCGGAGATACCATTTTTGACGAAGCATCCGAGCTACGCACGAGCGGTTGGTCCGACGCGAACAATCATGCGACCTCAAAAGGATAATATATTTTAAAGCAAACCTTTACTGCTTTCGTCCATCGGTGCCGCCGCGGGTGCGCAAGAGCACCTTTTGACCGCAAACACACACCCTGCGACACACCACTTGAAGTGCATCGCGTGATTCCCCGCGCCCGCTGTCGGCGCTGCGCACAAGGCCCCGTTTTCAGTAGTTCTGCTCAGCTAGCGGTGGCGGCCCAAGCGGTTGCGGCCGCTCAGCTGATCGGCAGCTGACCAACACCGCCGCCTCCCACGCATTTGCCACTGGGTCGTCTCGGGCTGCGGTACTCGTCTCGCGCCCGGCGAAGAGGAACGCCGCGTTCGTCGGGAATGAAAGTGAGGCTGGCCTCCTTCTGTGAGCGTTGCAAGGGACCGAACTGCGTTGAGCCGTGGTCGGCAATATAGCTACATCAAAGTTTAACTAAACAAAACCAAGACTTAAGCAGACGAAGCCAAGTTTTTGCTTTCCATATCCAAGGTTAGCTGAGCATTTTTCTTCAACACAGCGCCAATACCGATCACGGGTCCCATGAATGAACATTTTTCTTAGTGTTCCGTAGCTGCAAGGGACGTGGCAGCTCGAAAAACACGATTCATTTGACAGAAAACAGACAAAACCACTCGGTACATGGTAGCGTTTTATTCGGTTGCTTAAATTCCGCTGTACATCACCGCTGCAAGCTTGCTTCCTGTTTTTCATTACGCAAGCAGCGGCTGCAGTCGCTGTTTGCATCACGTTTCATCATCCTTTGATTTGCAGTTTCCCAGCAATTCAGGCGTCTTTCGGCACCGAATCAACGTTAAAATGTCCATGGGAAGGCGATAAGTTTGTTTGAAACCGATGATCTGGTTGCCCTCAGTGTCTCTTTAAAGGTCCGGCAGGTACAATGAATTTTGTAGCGTAAGCTACACTGGCCGAGGTTCAGCAGTTTCGCGTGGACCTTGAAGGACCGTGCTGCGCAAGCGCGAGGAGCACTGGGTTGGATTTGGATTGGATTGGATTAAATTGGATTGTACTGGATTTGGATTGGATTAAAATAAATTAGATTGGATTGGAAATCCGATCCAATTGGAGTACGGGTGTGTAGAGAATTGGGTCTGCACATTCACCGGTCTGCGCATTCCAGACGAGTGATGTCATAGCCGTGGCAGGCGCACTGGCGCCGGCGCGTGCCCAGTGCCCAGCTGTGCGCCTCCGTTGCGCAGTAGCCAAGTCTGACGCTTCGCCGGAGCCGCTTGATAGCCGTTTCGCGTGGCTCCTAGAGAGCCGTGCTGCGCATGCGCGAGGAGCAGTGACTGGACTGGACGGGACTGGACCGGACTGGACTGGATTGGATTTGACTGGACTGGACTTGATTAGATTGCATTGAATTGGAAATCGTTTTAGGAGCAGTAAGCATGATAATAAGCTAATCCTGGACAACCACGAAAACTAAGAATAACCAGCTGAACCTTAGGTCACGCTACGTACATCCTGGCATAGCCGAGCTAAGCCACTGCTAATTTTTTGCTAATTTTTTACTTAGCTCTGGGTTCATACACTTCAAAGTTACACTTACAGCAGATTAATTACCGACTACACACCACTGTGTCTTCGCGCCAGCTTGATGCGATGATTTCCTATTGTTATTTCACAGCGAAGCTGTAGGTCGAGCCTTTTCGTCTTTCTGGCGTCGGTCGTTCGTCACACACTGGTAGGAGCAGGTCCCCACACCCGCCGGTTGCCTGGGTCTGGGAACCGCCTGACCGGTGGTTCCTAGACCCACCGATAGAGGACGCAGTGGTCTCGAAGAGGCTGGTTCCTTTACCTCCCTTAGGGGAGGGACAGTGGAGTGAGCCTCGCGCAGCTGACGTTTATCTGCCGGTTTCTTTGCGCCAATTAACCGTAGAATTGGCGCTGCGACGACGCTACCATTTTCGGGCGAGCACCCGCTTACGTTCGAGCCGACGCAAGACAGCCAAAGCTCCCTGTTTCAGCAGATTCTACTCTGGGTGGAACTGGGTTGAATTTTAACAGCAAAGCTGTTCTTGGTCGACATTTTCATGGGACGATGCGTAGTAACGCGGGCAGTGATTTGGAGAGAACATGCCCTGGCGAGGGGGAGAGCACGCGCCAAAAACACGTGCAGCAAGTGTAAAAAACTCTTTTTTTTTTTACTTTCTTTACAAGCATTCCTAAACTACTAAATCTGGTGTAAATGTTTATATTTGTCAACATTGTTGAGCGAAGAGTTATACACATTCTTGCTCCAAGGCCTCTATACAAAACTCATACTTGCATTGTTCGTTTAATTAAAAATTCATGGCTGCTTGATTTTTGTGATAGCCATGTGAAAAATGCTTCTTTCAAAATTTCTAGAAAAAGCACTCACGGCGCCCCCTAATGGGAGCATTCCAAGTTCAAACGTAACAAAAAGGTTCTTGTAGATGGCGCGAGCACAGGAACACGGTGAAATTGAATTATGGCTAGCAGGAATTGATCCGCTGGCTTTGAGAAGTTCTATGAAGCTTAGACTTCAGTGTCAATTTCAGTTTATTATTCGTTCAAAATAACAAAGTTCACAGTCAGTAGTATGTAGACGAGGATCCCAAAGTCGGGCGGCTGCAGCGGGACCCTCTTGTTATTCGAAAACGCCAGCCAGCTTCGCTCCTAACATGAGGTCAGTGAAGCTACGCTTTTTTTTTTTCGTTTACCGCACGCTCTTCCCTTTCCGACCTTCAGCTGTAATACTCTTATGTTAAGATTCTCAAACGCCCGTGACTGCGATCATTCTTCATGAGGTACTCCCTCAGCCTCGGTTTTTTTCCATGCGTCAATCGGGCGGCCAATTACTGTGACTCCATGGTCAGCCGACGTTGCAGACGTCAGTTTCCCTGAAGAAGAAGAAGAACAAGAAGTTTATTTGTCGTAAAACAAAAGTTACAGTTCATTACATATGGTACTATTTTAGTGTGGTACAAAGACATGGAGCTGCAGTTTTATATTACTAAAAGCCTGCATCCTCTAGGAGCGTTGAAACATGCAGCACTCCAGATTTACCGTTGTTTAGCATAGAAACTTCCAGGAGTTTTTTACAAACTCAAGTTGTGTTTTCCTTTTTGGTTTAAATCAATGAATGTGATTACCTGAGAAACAGGAGGACAGTTCCCTTCACGGAGCATAACTAAAGCCCGGAGGTAAGGCGCCAAGTCAATGTGGGCAATTTTACGTTATAGCTTTGGTGAGAGTGGACAATTTACAAGAATTTCGTTGAAGGTTTCTATCGCAACGCCACTATATTACCAAAGGAGGCCAAAAGCTTCGGCGAATGCATAACCTTTAACGTTTTAAGGGCTGTTCATTACTATCATGACATTTCACCTCGTGATAACAATTTTTTTTTTCCGGCATACGCGCGCTATTCCAGGATGCCCTGCAGAAAATGAAGTTGGCACTCTGGTTGAAACTGCTTGTCATAGTCCTCCACTACTTCCCAAACCTCGGGTGGTGGTACCAGTTCTTCAATCACGTAAGTAAATTGAGCGAGTCCGGTTCTTTCGTGCTTAGCGGATATACGCAGAAGTTGCCCACTGTTCGCCTGATACGCTCGCTAACATATTTACACGCACATACACACGCACCCGCGCACGCACGCAAGCGCACATGCGCACACGCTCACGCGCACGCACACACGTACGCGCACACGCACGCGCACGCACCCCCACACACACACACGCGCACGCACACGCACACGCACATGCACACGCACACGCACACGTACGCGCACACGCACACGCACACGCATACGCACACACGCACGCACGCACGCACACGCACGGACGCACACGCGCACGCACACATGCACATGCACATGCCACATGCTAACACGCACACACACACACACACCAACACGCGCGCGCACGCACCCACACACACACGCACGCCACCACACACACGCACGCGCACACCGCCACGCGCACGTACACACACGCACGCACACACACATGCACACGCACACGCACGCACACACACGCACACTCACACGCGCGCACACGCACATGCACGCGCACGCACGCACAAAAGAAATAAACGTACCTAAATATAAAGGCACGGGTGAAACCCTTCTCCTTTGCCTTCCTCGGCGTTCTTGACTGCTGGGCTTTCTTTCTGTACTTATAAATGAGGCGTTTGTTTCGAAATGAGCCAAATCCACAAACAGAAACTAAGTCACATAAAGCTGCAGTGACAAGAAAAACTGGGCAACTTTCCCCTCATAAAAAGGCGGCAAGAAAATAGGTACGATAGCGCCCTGCAAGCGTGTGCGCAGGTCGTAGTTCGTATCAAAAATGAGCCAGATCCTGCTGTTTCCCGGAGCTAAATGAGCCAAATCAATTTGCCCAATAGTAGGTTGCTTTTCGCTTCTGTGCTCGGACTGTTTCGTAGGCGTTTTGAAAAGATCTTTTTTTTTTTGCTTTTCGGAGCTGGATTATCATGAATTAATACGGAAATGAGGAGATCGGCGAAGAATCTGTCCCCAAGCGTCGACGACAAAGTGAACGGAAGAAGTGAACGAAATGAAACTGAGAGATGTGAAACAATCATTTCATCTCGTCTCCCCCGTCCCCACGGAGTAACTCCGGTAGTATATTTTTACACCCATATCTACCATTTTATTCCTAACTAAACAGGCACCATTTATAAGCCCTGGCAAATCTCTGCAATCCCGCCCCCCCCCCCCCCCCCCCCTGCAGGTACGGACCGCTTCATTAAGGTGAAGAAGGACTTATGAACAGCCTTCTTGTGAAGCGTTTTGAAAATTCGTGGTAAGGCAATGAAGAGCTTGCTTACTTAGTGAGTGTCTTCTGGCGTGACCAAGAAAATTATACTATGGAAGAATTGCAAAAGAGTTGCCCAATCCTGTTAAGAGGACTCACCTTCTTTTCATGTACAGTTCTACTGTTCTGAAGCCCAGTCGCGTATGCTTAATTTTTTTTTCCACCTAAACTCCATCGCACCATTCTTGAAAGTCAAGTTGAATAAAGTTTTCTTAAGAATTCCGCATTAACTTGAGTGTCTCAATCGAATACGAACCAAATCCAAGCTGAGCACGCCAATATTGCTCAAATTCACCGCAAAATCTTTACTTACGTGGTGCCAAAAATGTCCCCTAGCTGACATGTACAACATACCATATAATACCTTTGACAGCATTGCATTCAGATCCGGTAAACAACCTCTGCTTTTTTCTCAAATTCACTATAGGTGTATTTGGTTAATTTCGAAAAAAAAAAACTGGGCCAATTACACTAACGTTAAACCTCGGGAGGGGCGAAGCGTGCAGTGTATAGGTGTATTCAAACATTGCAAGTGTCCCTCTTGCCATACGGCGCGCGCTGATATACGCGACATCCAAATACGAAGTTGAAGGAAAACTTAAATTCGAAATAGAGAACTGGAAATTTTAAAGTTAAGGCGAGTACGAAGCGTAATAGCAGCAAGCAAGCAAGCGCGAACGAAAAACGAGTGTCCCGGTGTGTGCGTTTAGAAAGCGTTAAAATCTGGCGCAAGGCGTTAGAAAACGAGTTTCCCGGTGTTTTATTACCATGACTACATGAGAATACGACGACATGAGACGTCTACAGCGCGAACCTCTCATGTGCTTCACCCCTAAACTGCCTCATCTGTTGGTAATGGGCTCATATAGTGCCACTAGATAAGCTTATCTAGTGACACTAGGCTCAAACATGTCTGGACAATGACCCAAGCATTACGACTCAAGATGACCACGACGGCGACGACGACGACGACGAAGCGGCTGACCCCTGTGCATATCGTAAATACATCGCTCATGTTTCTCAAGTATCATTCCTATCACTTCTTCCTGCCTCCACGTAATCTGTTTGATGGAGTGTGCGTGTTCTTCCCAATCCAGGCCCCGCATCGCATCGTCTCGGCCCGGACGAAATCGTCGAGGGAACGTGGGCCATGTAGGGTCACCACCTACAAGCACAGGAAGCAAGTATATCAACATAAATACCCGAGAAAAGTGGAGGGGAGCACAGCCCCTCCGGCATCATAGGGGTCATCGCACCAGACGCGTATTCTGGAGGTCGTGGATTCGGATCCCACCCGGCGGGCATGTTTTTCTCCATTTTTTCTTTCTTTCAAAAAACTGTGTCTGTTTCAAGGATAATAAAATTACCTACCACACTTTCCCGCTTTGATTTCCTTAGCTTTCTTGACTGCCTATCCTTATTTCTGTCTGAATAAAACGAGCCCCTCATTTCCCACTCTGATTCGCTAGATGCATATCGAGGGCCTCTGTTCTGGCATTCTTGGTGCCATAGGTAGCTCAAGAGGGTTCAACGCTGGTCGACCGCTCTCGACATGTCGTAGACGCTCGAGTCACGAGCCCGTACGAGCCCGGGACTCCAAACGATCCGGCGAAACAGCTCAGTTTTCCTCCTTTCATGCAGTACATGGCTCAGGTTGCAATTTGAATTGCCGTCCTATTGCTCCCCATTGCCTCATCACAAGGGAAGGCTATGGCAAATCAAGAACGTCGCTGATAGCGCACACAGCACACAACACAGCACACAATATTCACGGAAAGGCACAGTACCCGAGGCTTTGCTTACTCGGGTAAACACAATCATGCAACTTCGCCGAACACAAATTTTCCTCTTGTCGGGAAATGTGAACCTGCTTTTCATTTATGTAAAGAACTGCCGTGACAGAATCGTGGTGCTGTACCGACATACCGAATCTGTGGACATTTTATAGCATTTTATCCCTGCTGTAGTGTATACCTGACGTCATTGGCGGTCCCAGGGGAGGGGGGGAACGAAGGGGGCGATCGCCCCCCCCCCCCTTCCCCCGCAAAGAGGCCTTAGCTTCCTATTTTTGGTTTTTTTTTTTTTAAGCATCCCACTTGTGCGAGGTCGCAAACGTGCTGCGACCGTCATAAATGCGGGCTCGAGCCAGCCGTTTCACCACCAAAAGGGAGCCAAAAACCACTGTGTCGCTAAGTGATTTGTGCGCAAGCGGGTTACACCGCATACGCGGACTCGCCGGCATGGTTCTCCGCAGAACTGGCGCAAGGAGGGGAGTGGTTCTTTATTGCCCCCCCCCCCCCCCGCCTCTTGCCCCCCCTCCTAAAAAAAAGTTCGGCCTCCTGGACGTAGGAGGCTGACCACGTCCCTTTCCAGCCCCCTTGGCTGCTCAATAAAGATGTTTTTTACCCCCCCCCCCCCCCCCCCCCCTCAAACCAATCTCTGGGACCGCTACTGCCTGACGTAGTCACATGAACCCGAATGACTTCTTTTCGTTTCCGTCACGGAGCTAAACTCAGGCTATGCTTTTCTACACAAGTCATGACACGGGCTCAGATATTACTCTTCTTTCATGTTTCAGAAACCTGTAAGTAGCGTCTAATTTCTCTCCTTCGTTTCTAAGCAGAGCACTGCGAAATCCCGAGGTTTCGGGTATGCCCGAGCCAGTAAGCTAATACGACCGTGTTTTTTTATCATACCAAAACGCACAAATTTCGATCCGTCCATCCATACTTTCTTTCATTAGTCTGTCTGTCTGTCTGTCTGTCTGTCTGTCTGTCTGTCTGTCTGTCTGTCTGTCTGTCTGTCTGTCTGTCTGTCTGTCTGTCTGTCTGTCCGTCCGCCCGTGCGTCCGTCCGTTCACCCGTTTTATCAGCCGCTTGGTGGAGAAAAAAGAAGTCTTGAACAACTATACATAGGCGAAATCTTTCGAAACTGCAGTCCGGTATGATAGTTTATACTTGTGAACATTGTTCTGCAAAAAGAAACCGTGAGGCATATTTGATACACAATAATAATGCCAAACAGATACTAGAAGTGTTCTTCCAATTAAAAATACATTTGGGCTTGATGTCTCCGCTTTGCAAGTAAAAAAAAAATACTCGCTAGGAACTATTTTTGACAAGTGATACAAAACAAGATCACGCTGCAGCGCGAGGCCGTTTCCCAGGCCGAAGACAAGCAAAAGTGACAACAAATGGCGCGCGAGTAGTGCGATTGCGGCTACAGTGAACTGAGTTGAGCACCCGACATGGCGTTTATCAACGGAGGAAAGGGCCTGGAGGAGAATAGCCTAGAGGGGGGAGAGGAGAGAGAGGAGAGGCACTTACGTGACAGGAGTGATAGAAGGCTATCGTCTTTCTACGACATTTTCAGCGAAGCGAGCAGACACAGAGCCAGTGCTTTTTTTTATGCTTTGTTTTTGGTAGGGAGGATTCTGACAGGCTCCTGAATCATCCTTTCGCCAATACGGACACCCTCCCCACATAGGGAGATACTTCCAAACGTACGAAAAAGAACTGCGGTAGTTATAGCTAAGGAGCGCCTTCAGAGAAGTTGCACACTGCTATAACAGCGGGTATAAATATTTTTCGTCGGTTTCTATACGCTGTTTTCATGCCCCCGGTTCGTGTGCTCTGAAGGTGGTTAGGAGGTGTCGTTGCGTTTCGTTACAAGTTAGAGTAAACTGGCCAGCATGTGAATGAACCTGAAAATCTCTAGCATAAAAAACTGCGCCCTTAACATTGTTCTTTGTTTTTATTTACAGCTTCTGAGAAGCTTCCTTGAATCGAAGTCATGGAAAGACGTAAGTGATTATCACGTCATGGAAAACTTCCTAACCATTTGCAGTGGCAGCCAGGAGCCCCTCTATAAGCTGTCAATTCCCTGTTTCCAAGGCAGGCAGTTTCCACGGCCACGTTAGTCTCAAAAAGCGGCAGGAATTTTTGGGTGCTGTTGGCCGGTACATCCTCCACCTGAACATGGGGTGTACTTTGAGAAAAGAAAAGATGTCATGCGTTTCAGAAAGCATTGCGTATTTGGCCGTAGACCAACACCGCTGATAAATTGTTTTGCCTTCTAATATGGGCCTTGCCACGTTGTTTCCTGTGTATTGATTAATCAAATCAAATCCAATCATTTTTATTTCGAGTATCGACGTGACACTGAAGGGAACGCAGACATAAGGCACTAAGGCTTCACATGGACTGCGCCCCTTTAACACTAACATATAATCGATATCTTCGGACATATGGCAGCATATGCTAAAAAATCGATGCTACACATTTTAACTATATTGAATGCGATGGCAATAATATAACATGTCAGTTTGGTATGCCGTGCGTGTATTATCTTTCTTCTTATAGTTTTGCAGCAGTGTAGCAGAGCAGTTTCTCTTTTACAGTCTTCCCGAAACCAGCTACCCCGCAAGCTGACTAACCTGGAATCACTAATGGTGAAACAGTGATAACTTGATTGCAGCAAACTAAGCTGCTGCTAAGCTTCACGCAAGACACCCAACAGGTGTGGAGCTGCCGGGAAGAAAACTCGTTTATCTAAATGTCATAAAAGGACTCCGATTCGACGAACAATCTTAGAAAACAGATTTACAAGCGTTGCACGCATTTTTAAAAGAAACTGGCACATGGTTGAACTCGAACCCATTAATATCCTGTGAAAGGAGGGCCCTGTAGTCCTTATATTCGATACCCTCCGGTATACGACAACAGCGCTCCTCTCGAATTTCAGGATTTCTGGC
The DNA here is from genome assembly GCA_013339765.2 of Haemaphysalis longicornis. Lineage (NCBI taxonomy): Eukaryota > Metazoa > Arthropoda > Arachnida > Ixodida > Ixodidae > Haemaphysalis > Haemaphysalis longicornis. The sequence continues at coordinate 61,491,124 of CM023453.1, forward strand.
TTCAATATCCCGTTTCCGCTTCCCCCACTATTATAGTATTCTAGTTCACTGCAACCTCGCCAACGAGAACTCACCAGCATATCAGTTTCAATGTGCGTGTGGTCTGCCAGCTCGGTCGTGATAAATGAAAATGGGAGCACGAAATGGTTACTGTTGCATAGAAACCATTACATAAAATAACTGTAAATTAAAGCACGTCCAATCGGTGATTCGAACTTGCTCACTGTGACGCAATAAATACAGTGCTTCAGGCCACTCAACCATGCCACCAAGGTTCACTTGGAGGAAATATGAAGTCTATATCCTAAAAACTGTTTCTTTTTTTTTTTCATTTCAGCAATCCCAGTATCTTAAATGAGTATTTCTCGAACACCGCTTGTGCAGTAAGCTTCAACCAAATTCTCACGAATATCTAGTTATTGGTTAATGCGTTCATTAGGGTAAAAAGCGATCGCAAATGTGTCGTCGTAATGCTGACCGCTGTCCTAATTTATCCTGCGCGAAACCACGGTTCCCGCACCTTGTTTTTACACTTCACAAGAAAAGTTTTGTTTTATTTTAATTACTCATTACCAACATTAACCCGCTGCCTCTTCTCCCAGCCTTAACTGGTCTTACATTTCCAACGAACCTACCAATTGGACAGGCGTGTGTAGCTTGCAGTTCTAGTGAAGCGAGTCAGCGAAGTGCCGCAAGTGCGCTTGCGTGGAGCTACTTTTACAGTATCCACTTTACCAAGCGTGATGCAGTCAACCAAGGAACAGACTAAAACCACATTCTGCTTGATACAAATCTCGTTATGTCTTCGTTTTACTGGGACAGGGAATTGCGACGACCTGCCTGCGGCCGGCCGACTTATTCCGTTTGAGGCACGGTGAGCCGCAAAGTAGTTGCAGTCAAGCCAAGCCTAAAGGAGTGAGCGCAGGGCCGTAGTCAGAAATTTTTTTCGGAGGGGGTTATGGGATTTGGGAAGGGGATAGTCTTGCCAAAAGCAACAGTAAGTATTGCTAACGCGCTGCCTGGAAAAGATTTCGGGAGGGGTTCGAACCCCCAAACCCCCCCTCTGGCTACGGCCCTGATGTGAGCGGCAAAAGAAACCATGAAAGTTCGCCAAACGCGGTATGCAGATAAGGACAGCACTTTAGAATAAATTAAGTGGCGTAAACGCACTGGAAGTTGTCGAAACATGACTCATGAACTCGAGACTTCGATTTGCGCAAATAATAGCAGGGTGTTTAAAAATAACCTTAGTGCCCATTTAAAGGGGCTGCGAAGACAAAATACAAGCTTGGTTCATTTGAAATACTGCTTTGTCCCGCTAACAATAATAGCAATTTCTCGAAGACATCGAAAAAATAGTAGAGATATTAAAGAAAACATGCAAAGCAGTGGTGACCCCCTAGCCACAGTGTGGCAACTTTTCTATGACGTCACACAATCTTGTTTGTGCGGTTGACGGCAGCCGAACTAGCCCATCGCTAAGACACATGATTACAGGATTGTAGTGTGGCCGCTATCTCTGCTTGATTGCATCACTCGAATGCTAACGTGCCCTTAAAGGGGCCCTGCGACACTTTTGGTAAGCGCTTTCACTCTTTCTTTCGCGCCTGGAGCCACTGTGAGGGCTGTAGTTACCGCCGCATGGAGCGGCTTTGTGAGATTTGCTCGTCGCACCAGACACGCCTTCCATTGCTGCTTTTCTTTTGTGGGTTTTTTTAAATTGGCTATCGAAAAAGCGTTCATTGTTACAACTGAAGGAAAAACCGGCCAACAACCGCTACACGGCCTTAGTGACGTAATTCGAGCCGTTGAAGAACATCAAGACTTGTAAAGAGTGAAATTTTTTTTGGGTGAGTTTACAAATTATCTGGTGGGCATAGAGTAGTAATTTTTGGCTGAGGTACTTCGCTACACGGCCTTAGTGACGTAATTTGAGCCGTTGAAGAACATCAAGACTTGTAAAGAGTGAAAAATCTTTTGGGTTAGTTTGCAAGTTATCTGGTGGGCATAGAGTAGTAATTTTTGGCTGAGGTACTTCGCGACACCCTCAATCTAAGTACTGGGTGTGTTCAGGGGCTACATTCTGCAAGCATTTAAGGTTTCAAGAAAAGTTGAAACAAGTGTAGCAGGGTCCCTTTAACACACTGAAAATTGTTTGTAGTACTGCCCCATATGACGTCACTCCTCTCCATAGCACGTGACTGTATTGCGAAATTTTTGTTTTTCAATACTTCCTGCTTTTTAGGTTAAGAAAATCTTTCGTGGCTGGTACGGATCCGAGTGAGATACTGAAGCCTAGTTCTTTCGAATTAAGCAAAATTGTAGTTACTCTCCATGGCGCCATTAATAAACCAGAGGAACAAACCACCGGCAAACACCGGTGGCCCGTTATATCTTCACTGGCTAACCCTGTCTACGGAGTACACGGGCGCAATTTGTTATAATTACTTGACATTGAACTAGGCTTCGGGCCGTTCGCTTACTAATTGCTATCCACTGCGCTCCAAGAATGAGCAGTGCAGGTTCAGTGATCCGGTGTAGTTGATGCGTCTGTTTTTTATTTACTTTGTATTGCGCGTTTCTAAGACATGCTCAAACTTCTGATTTTCCTCCTTCGTTTATTTTTTTGCGTGGGGATATACTCAAGGTAACTATTTAACCCTCCTTTGTACATTTTAATTACCCGAAAGTAAGGTTCCCAGCGGATTGGCATGTTTTCTTTATAAAATTGTCCTTTGATATCCGTATTCCATTAGCAGGCAGGCAGAGTTAAGGATAGACGTTCGCCGTCCGTTGGTAGAGTGAAACCGGATATAGCCCTAAAGGGACGGTTAGGACGGACTAAAAAAATACCTTAGATGTAAAACTACCCGGTGGTAGTTTACTCTTGTTCATTGAGGCTCGCAATGTCTTTATTTTACCAAAAGAGAAACAAGGGATATCGAGAAACACTAAAATTTTGCACTACAAAACGTCGGAAGTCGCATATAGTATGGAAAACACGAAGCAGAGAATTAATTTGCTCTTTAATGTTCTCCTTCACAGTGGCTACGCAACTTCAGACAACGCTACTATCACTCACTAATGTTTGTTTGGGTGGAAATGGCCGGATACCTAAATTTGCACTCATAAGAAATCCAACTCGGGTCATAAGAACTAGGCAATAAGGTCGGTGCTGAGTCCCCGCATCTTCTTCTGTTTTTATTATTACCTGGAATGCCATCTTGAAGTGGGCGTTAGCAGTGACATCACTGTTATTGGGACAGAGTATACTTTTGAATCAATCAAACTTCTATTGTGCAATGATGTTTAAGGGGAAGTTTGGACTATAAACGGTAAGAGTGCCGACACTTTAAACCCCCCACCATTCTCATTCGTTTGTCAAGAAATGCAACACCCGCTGTAATGGAAAACGATGTTCTTCGAGTCAACATTGCAGTTTAACAAAGAAAGTGAAAGCGGGTCTACTGCATTTAATCAGAAGTTCGTCATTTCGAACGTTGTATTAAACAACGAAGCCCGTAGTGAGTCTCACCAAATGATGCGGAACGCCCTCACTGCACTCGGCGCAGATGTCACACGGGACACACTCTTGCTCTGAAGTGAGACTGTGCTGTTTATTTTCAGTCTGATCACCTGACTCCTATTTGTGTTAACCCCTTTCAGTACGCCAAACATGGGACAAGCTTGGACTTTGTTGCCGTCAGCGTAAGTGCACACCTGATCCTAACAGAAGAGAAGAGAATAAAACTTTCTTCCAGAGCGTAACCCGGAGGATGGAAGTGAGAGATGACATTAGGAAAGAGCAAGCGAGCTATTATAGATGAGATTACCGAGCATCTTGTTTTAGGGGAGTAGAAAAACGATTGAACGTGGAGCAAAGAGGCTAGAAAGCAATTACAATTGCAGGAAGTTAGGCGAACGAGTGTTCGAAAGCGCGTCTTCTTGGAATGAATGCAATGAGCCAGGCAATAAGCAGACAGCCTTGAGCGCAGAGTCCCTATCATCTATGGGTACACCACAAGGCGTTTACTATCGCCACTGCTCTTTATTTTGGCTGTAATGAACGTACCTGAAAAACTCCAACAAATTCCTCAGCTACACTTCAGTATATATGCCGATGATATCACCCTCGGATGTCTACGAGATCACTCTTGCCGGGGCGAAAACAAAGTGTAGCAGGCATCAACCGCTCTGCCGCGCACAGCCTCATCACATCCAGGAGGCATCACCCATTCCTAAATCTAACTTCAATCAAAGAATAATTGCCGTTTGCTCACTAGGCCAGGGTGTTTTTTTTTTTTTTTATTGACACCGAACGATCCTCAAGTTCACCGAACAGTAGCCTGTATATAGAGTAGTGTGCTTTTAATGCGTAGAATTCCTTGCCGAGAACTCCCCCCCCCCCCCCTCAGCTTGAACCGTGTCGCTAACACCACCCCTCCCCCCCCCCCCTCCCCCGCCGTTCCACTAAAATGCGTAATTCGTAGAAGTACCACATTGAATCGGTGTAATATCGTAAATGAAGATACATTGCGTATTTCATTTTGAAATTAAAAAATAAAAGTAGGACAAAATTAACTTTACCACAATGCAGTTACGAAATAAAAAAATATGCATCCCATATATCTCCTACAACAAACGAAGATGAAACTGAAAGAGCCCTGAACAGAACGTTAGACTTAAAAATAAAAACCGGTGAAAAAATCGCAAGGCGAAGTCCAGTCTTGTCATAAAAATGAATAATTGGGTGGAACTAACACATGGTATTACAGCGTAAGTAGGGATAACTAGCCGGAACATATATTGAAAAACTAAGAAATACAAGAACAAAAGTAATAAGCGCTAACGAAAAATGAATATAATGAAATAAAATATACATTGTAAAAACGCCCGCTCCAAAAATGGCAATTGGCGAATGCGAAATACCAATAGAAATAGAAAAATTGACGGGCAAACCCTGCACTTCGTTTTGCATACTCAGAAAAATACACAATTTGTAAAGTAAAGGCCACTAATAGCCACGATTATGCAACGATATATCATTGGCCGGAAAACAAAAACAAAAGGAGAAATGATAAAATAACTCAACGTATCTTCCTTCTCGGAGCCAAATCGCGCTGTAAAAAACTAACACGTAAGACAAGCGTGGTAAGAATGCTCCGCATTAGTATACACTGAATCCCTGCAGATTTTTCCTCGCTCGCAGGGGACATTTGAAGGCGCGTATTTACTTGAAATATCCATTGTTTGAATAATAAGCTTTTGCAACGAGAGAGAGAAGGTTCGTAAAAAATGATACAGTCGACTCTGGTTAATTCTAAGTCACTTAAATTGAATTTTTCGTTATGCAAGTTCCGTCCTCTGCAATTTTGCATGCAATTAGGTGAAAAAATGCGCTGGATAATGGGAAGCAAAAACCTATTTATGGGTTGATTGCAAGTTATTTTGAATAAAAGGCCTGGAGCTGACCGCATTTATCGATGACACCGGAATCTGAAGCGTCAAAACACCACCGCGCACTGTGTTAGGTCGGCGCCAGCGCAACTGAGGTAGCGCATAGTCGTTAAAGCGGAAATCAATTTGAGTCTTGTGACAGTGTGCGGAGCCCTCTCTTTTCAGGCCCTCAACATTTTTTGTTGCGCGGAGCGCAGTGTGAGCAGTTTGTGTGGTGAACGCTTCAAGCTTTGAGTTTATCGAGAAGTCAACTATAATGACACTGACGCGTCGCACGCTCGACCTAGCGACGACAGTAGAGATTCTCAACCAAATCCACAATGGAAATGCGCTGCGGATTAATAATAATGCTTGCATGTTTGTTTAACTGGAAGTTAACTTTATTCGTGGTTCGTTGTGGTCCTCGTTGACTTTATATGAGCGGGAGTCGAATATATATACCTTCTGTCAGTCCACTCTCACGTAAGTTATGACGAATGTCAATAACTTATAGCAAGGCGTTTTTTGATTGCTATGGCGGACCGTCAAGAGCGCTTTACGAATCCCTGTTGCAAAGTTTTATACGGATCCAACAAAAGGTTTTATACCATCGATTCCATTCTCGCTGATAAACTCGTAAAAATGGATAGAATACATGACTCTTGCTTGATACTAATTGATAGCCCCTACTCTAATCGCAGGCTTTTCGTGGACGTACCGGTAACTACGTCACCATCCCTTGCAGCTTGAAAAGCTTCATTTGCCCACTTTACTGACTCACATCCGAAGGACACTAGAACAGTAGGGACGTCTCTGTAACCGTTACGCAAAGCCAAGCAGTCGTGGTAAGCTTAACGCAGGCTCAAAAAAAATTATTTTAGCACTCTCTTCTCTGGACTTAAAGGGGCCATGAAGACAAAATACAAGTATGTTTTATTTGAAAGATTTCGTGCTTTATAATGCCCCGAACGCTTGTCTGGATGAAAACGATGTTTTATTCACTGAGAAATTAATCAGTTTAAGTTAAAATGTTGATTTTCCCACTAAATCTTGTGTTTTAGGGATTTGCAATGACATCACAGGAACCGACCGCTCTGCAGCTGGTTGTGAAGCCTTGTTTACCGTTAGTGAACCTAGATGGCGCCACCATACAGCAGCAAGCCGTTATATCCTTTGGTTTGTTTGTGACCTTATTTAAAACTGGCTTGTTTTTGTTAATGGAGAAAAGAATCGTTTCGTGAAACATAGTGCTCGCTCGACAAATATGGTCACTTAAGACAGCGGCGCTTGCGTCAATTGTCCAGTGTCGTCTGAGACAAACCCAAAGCCCCGCAGTCGTGAGCAGCTAAACCAAGCATAGTGCCCGCAGTACCAACAGCAGTACGCATCAGTACTGCTATGTTTACGTGTGCTTTCGTAACTATCACTGTTTGTCCCACCATTTTTACTGCTTTAAAAAAATGTGCCGCTAAATTTAAGCGCAAATAGCTCGTTAGGCAAGCTAACAAGCTGTGCCGATATGCGTTTTCTTTTGTCGGCCTCCGCCAATCACCGAGTTGGCTGGTATGACATCATAGGTTCTTTTGCGGGAAATTGGGTAGTTGGTCGCATGGCCATTCCCTTTTTGTCTAATTATATAGCTTATCTGAGCGAAGTGTTCGTTAAAAGTGGTGTCAGTATGATTCTAACGAGGCAATCTTTTGAATGAACCAAACCTGCATTTTTACTTCATGGCCCCTTTAAGGCTCTTTGCACAGAGCTCTGTCCTTCGGCTTACCGAGCTCTTCCGGTAAACGACCTGCTGTAGCACCTCTACATAATCCAGCAACTATAACGACAGCGTATTGGCCCCAGTTATCTAGGCAACTATCAAGAAACCGAATCTTGCAACAGACTTGAATGGGCATTGACTCGGCTTATTTCAGCCACAGTTTGCACAAACAGCTGTCTGAAGGTATTTCCGAAAAACAAAAACGCCGCCCTCTTTCTGTGTCCAACACCGCCTGAATAGTATAGCGTGTCGCGTCCTTTTTTTCCAATGGGAGCAATAGGGATGCCTAGTTCGGGCGCTCAACCGTGTTGTGACGAGCGCAAGCGGGTGTGTCTACTTGGCAACCGCTCCAGCATGACACGCAGCTTCAAAGCCCGACGCTGACAAACATATCCTTCTAGCGCCACCTCGCAAACTGCAAGGAAACCCTCTAAATTGCATCTTATATATATTTTTCGCATAGCGGACCTTCTAAGCAGGACACTTCCCTAGACGGGAACACAAGTGAATGCTAGCACGCGGGAAAAAACAAAATCAGCAGGAAAGTGGCTGTTTGGTCATATTCGGCTGCCGCGACAGGCAACGTTATTCGGGTGGTGTTGCTTTATTGGACTAGGCGTATACATTTTGTCGCGCAGCAAATTCGCATCAGTCAGTTTCGTCGAAACTCTGTTCAAGAGTGAAAGTTACCAAAAATGAACACGCTATCATCCATCAACCATTGCAGGCAATATATCTGGCAGCAGCAACGTTACATTAGTCGACGGTAATGGCGCGATTAGATCATAGGCGCTATAGACTTTTCGGTAAAGTATGAACTCGTTACTCAACAACTAATATAGCATTATTCGGAGTGTTTTCCACAAACAACCACAAACAACACGGTCACTTTGTGCCAAGTTGCAGCGGTAAATTCACAGCTTAAGCATTACTGTATACTGAAGAACGACGAAATGCGTGAGAATATTGTCTGCCTGCCTGAAATATCACTGAGCTCTATCACTACAGCTATCACTGACAGCGATCCCTGCGAACGCGTCTGCGCTTGAGAATCATCCAAGTTTCGTAAAAACATCGCGCGAACCCCGTCAGTGATGCCCAATCAAAATAATATATCTGCTCCTAGAAATAAAACAGACCTTTCCTTGATTAAAGCTTTCTGCAGTGAAGAGCTTAAGCAGGCATGGTCAGCGGCTAACGATGGCGTTTTATAAGTGCATTTTATTTTAATCGAACCGAAGACACTGGTACACGACTGAAAGCGTTGCAAGACAGTTTCAATCCTTTCTCTCCTTTTTCCAGATTAGGCTGTTTATGCCAGCTTTATTCTTTTACACCGCTGCTGCCAGTATTAAAGTAAGTAGTGCAACTCACTAACTGTGAATTTTATGACATAAGTAGCATCTATTACTTGCAATCATTCCTCTTAGTTCTACAAAAGTAACCACTGTTAAACCCGGAGAAAACATGCTTTCGCCTATTCCTCCTATGCCGCTGCGCAGCTGCGTTATGCAGCGTTCTTCTTGTGCAGCTGACGATGTCATCTCGTGTTGATGATATCCGTGGCAAGTGCCTCATACCGTAAAGCGACAATCTGGGACTGTGACTGCCCGATAGCAAAGCCCAAACGTCAGCTTATGCAGATGTTTCTTACATGGCCGTCTCTCTGGATCCATTACGCACTTCCGACGGTGGAAGAGGTTCGCAATTGCGCCTGCGGCAGGAGTGTGAACCGCTAACCGAATGCGGGAGGTGGTTGTGACGTCCCGCATCCGTGAGCACTCTCTCCTCAGGTGACGCCGAGCATTTATAACTTGTACACCAGGGGGCGTGAGCTTACGTTCTAGTTGGCGTGAGCTTAGTTGTAGGAGGAGTTAGCTTAGTCATTAAGAAAAAATTTCCACGCATTTCCCCGAGGGGAAGAATGTGAAAGTGCGAATGCACGAGTTGAATTTGCGCGGTTCGGTAATGTTCGCGAAAGAGAGATCACACACACACACACAACTACAAAGAAAGAAAGATGCATTTATTCACAGACACCTATTTGTGTTGTCGTTGTACTTGATTGCTAGAGCGGATCTCAGCTTTGAAATTTCGTGTCAGTACTCCTTTAAGCGGGTTCATTAGCCCTTCTCACGCCCGATTCCTGGCCAATCCCCCCCGTGGGTATGTGCCATGCACAGACACCTATTTGTGTTGTCGTTGTACTTGATTGCTAGAGCGGATCTCAGCTTTGAAATTTCGTGTCAGTACTCCTTTAAGCGGGTGCATTAGCCCTTCTCACGCCCGAATCCTGGCCAATCCCCCACGTGGGTATGTGCCATGTCAGCGGCCAGGCAGCGCGCGCCCGTCTCCCCCGTTGCCAAGGAAGACGAGGAGATTCCTGGCCAATCCCCCACGTGGGTATGTGCCATCTCCCCCCGTTGCCAAGGAAGACGACGAGCGCGCGCACCCGCAGCTGTTGCTATGTGGACGGACGGCGGTCAACGGAATTCAGGGTCGCTTATAAAGTGCATTCGCACTTAAAAACTAGAAGGCTAACCATGAAATTCCGAAAGAACAGTGGAGAATCACAGACACCCAAGGTATCTAAAAAAGAAGCCAGGCAGATACAAACCAATAAATGGAGAGAAAAAACGGAACATAAAACGTCGTTAGAGATGTACAGGGCATAGAAATTGGACATCAGAAAGGAAAAATTCGACGATAATTCCAATGACAGTGTTTTGCTTTTTGAGGCTACAGCTGGTTGTTTGAAAACTAAGAGCTTTGTGGGGAAGTATACAGAAAATGATGGGGTACGCATGGTTTGCGGAAAAACGGAAACTACGCGGATCGTAGTGTCGGAATGCGAGTGTATCTATCCAAATCGTCAAGAGTGAGATATTCAGCTTCCAGGAGCCCTTGGATTAAAGGGTACAAGAGAGAGTGTTAAAGGGCAACTGCGCTCAAAATTTTCACCTCTATAAAACACTAATTCCGTATAGTCTGCTGAAAAAGAAAGCAAGATGCAAAATACGACAGCTGAATAACGCGCGTGGGCGCCGCAAGCGGTCAGCAAAAATTGGCGATTTTGAAACCGAAATCGAGAAGAGCGTGGCCATTGAAGTGACGGTGCAGCCGTCCAGCGACCGGCTGGGTGGTCAGCAGCTCGGGAGCAAGCCGGATCGCATGGGGCAGCAAATCGGTGAAGCGTTCGCAGCAGAGCTCAACCGGTCTTCCAGCTGCCTGGCTGGCCAGAAGGAGAAGCCCCAGTCGGTTGGAGCGTCACATGCGGGTCATGGCTGTTTACGCGATCTGCCGGAAGGTGCAGCGAGGTCTGCGGCGGAGCTTTTTTAACCTCTTCTGACTGATTAAAGAGGGGTTTCACGGGCCTACCACTCGTGTCCGATCTGATTTGGTGGTACTTACTACACATTAAAAATAAATTTGGTGGAGGTGAACTTTGAGTGCAGTTGGCCTTTAAAGGGACACTGAAGTCAATTTGTCAAGCTCCCGTTTTTTGCTTGCACTGCGTAGACTGGCTCAAATTAGCACACTTTTCATCGTTTTTACGATTGACAAATCGGTAATTATTTTACAAAGCGCGAAAGAAGAAAAACTACCATGCGCGGTTTGCGGCGGCTGCACCAACTAAAGCTGTGACGTCAGGAGGAGCGGGCACCGTGATTGGACGATGCCCAAGGTGAGCAACCAAACAAGTTTCGGTTTCGGTTCTGTAAAACACAACCGTTGGCGTTGTTGGATGGACATTCTCAATAACTCAGTAATCATCGTACCGCGCTTCCGCCATGTTGTCAGCTGTAAAAATGCATAAAGATAAGCCTCCTAGGACGGCTTGGAATCGTAGCATTCACTAGCCGAAACCTACGCAGTGCATGAACGCCCTCCCCGTACCCGCAGACGCCCAAATGTCATGCGCTTTTCCCCCATATTTGGAGCTTCCCTCCCTCATGCCTGTATCGTAAAAAACGCGTTCGCACCAGGCCAAGGGTCTGTTCATTCTGGCCTGTGCCCACTGCCTGCAAGCAGTCGGTGCTTATGGCAACAGCACGCCAACGAGAACTCGCTAGCGCGCCAGTGCCAGCCTGCGCGCGTTTTGTGAACTGTTCGTGGAGCCATGAACGTTGCGGCCCAAAAAAAGGTGAACTCAATATAGAAAACATCGGCGGAAAACGAAAAAGTTGACTTACAGAAAAAAAAGCACGTACCCGCGGGGATTCAAAGTCCTGACTTGCAAAATACTTGCGTTGGCATATCTAGCGCCCCAAACAACTCGGCCACGGAGCTGGCTCCGCTGGTCATGGTAATATAAGGTATATATTGTACAACCACTTTACACTTTTATTTAGTTTTGGCATTTCAAGCAGCTTAGGTGACTATTTGTTGTATTGCGCTCGTGCAGTAAGCGTCGCCCGAGTTTCCACAATAGCTCACGTCTAGCGATTGCATTTCGTAGACGGAAAAGCGTTCGCAGATGCGTAGTCGTGCTGCTGACCGCTGTGCTTGTTCGCCCAGCGCAAAAAAGTGCTTCCCGCACCCTAGTTTTACGCTGTACGGTAAAAATATCAGTTGATTTTATTTCCTTAGTACCTATATTGACTTCGCTGACTCTTCTCCCGCCTTCAAGAGGCCTTATATTTCCTACTGGCGTACCAGTCAGCGAAGCGTCGCATGTGCGCTTGTGCAGCGCTTGTGTGAAGCGACCTTGACTTGGAGCTAGATACAGTGTACAAACTAACCAAGTAAAGAAAGGCAGATTCTACCACTCACAAACGTGTCTTGCTTCGTTTCAACTGAGCGAACGAATTGCGACGACCAGTCGGCGGCCGGCGGACGAAACGCTGGGCCGACTGACTGTCTGAAGGCAGGGGAGCCGTGCAGTAGCGCAGCCAATTGCGAGCTCGGCTCCTCTCGACGTCACACGAAAACGCCGCAGAAAATGGGCGAGCGTAAAGAGAGGAGGACAGCATTTTCGAATTAATTTTCTACTAAATAAAATCGCGTAAACGCGCCCAGAGTGGTCGAAACATGGCCTGGGGACTCCGGACTACAATTTGCGCTAGTAATCCCGCAATGTTTACATATCACTTCAGTGTCCCGTTAACTTCAAGGCTGTCGAGGCGCCAAAAAGAAGATTAGAATGCTGGTGGACGAGAAGAAGAGAGTGGTATAATGCTTATTACAACTACCACCTGCAACAAAAAAAAAAAGCATTTTGTCCCTGCCCTAAGAAAAGCACCTTTTCTTGGTAAGATGACACGTCATCACCCCGTTCCAAGGGGCATACCAATAGCGATCAATGAAAGAGGGAAGGGGTCGGCCTTGGAATACTCCTAAGCAAGCAGCGGTGTTTAATTTATTGCCCAATCATTTCCGTAGTTCCGGCGCCGTTTTAACCCGGAATCATTGTTGGCTGGGTAGCCCATAGCATAAAACGCAGGATGCCCGGAATATGCTAACAAATGCGTAATTGCGAAAGTTAGCACTTTTAAACGGTATAACAGAAAGGTGACAATATAGATAGAAAAAAAGTTTGAAAAAAAAATGGAAAAAAAATACCATAACAATCAAAATGAAAAAAAAAAAATAAGAGCCCTTTCAGTCTCTCTCAATCTGAATGGCCAGCTTGTAGCTGTATAAAGTGCACATCCAACACGTGGTTATCGATTGTACAACTATTTATTTTTCTCAATAATCGGTATCGGTACGCATTGTGGCTTTGTGATTACTTCATGAAATTTGGAAGGACTTCCCTTTTATCCAAGCAGATAAACATGTGGCTGTCCCCACCCTTCCCGGAAATGCCATGTATTGGCTGCAGGCGGCTATTATGTAAGGTTAACAGCTTCACTGTGAGCTATTTATGACGGACAAATTAAAGACGGCGCAATCGTAATATGGCCAGCGGGAATTTGTTATGTAAATTTGTTGGGAAGCTCTTCATAAAAAACGTTCTAACCGTTTTGTGTAAACGTCCTCGCACCGCCCATGCGCGTGTAGTGACAGCAGACGGTAATTATGTAACGTGCCGAACTATACTGCGAACAGCGAAAAGTAAATGACGCGCACAATAATGATACCATCGTCTTAGCGGACACTCGTCGTATAATTTTCAGGAAAGTGTAGATTGAAAATTGAGGTAGGGTCATTTTCTTCTAGGCGTTCGCGATAACGTTGGCTGTCCTGCAAAGCCTTTCTGCTTAGGAAAAAAATTTGACGTGGGGAAAAAAATGCACACAAACCTGCCCCATACAGGACCTCACTTTAAAAACGTGTATTTTAGTACGTGGCATTCTTCGCGGAGTGCAAGCCCAGCCTCAACTGTGTCACACCGGAATTTGTACAAAAAGGCATAATTGGGCGCTTAAAGCAATTTTTCCGCTATATTTTATGTTTAAAATTGCTTGCCGATTAAACCCAAGCCCAAGCCCCAACCGTTTAACACCCTGCATTTCAAACGCTAATTTCCTGAACCAACACTTTTAACCTTTCTGATAGCGTTAATTGAGATAACTACATGAACAAAATGTAAGATATCATAAATTACGAGAAGTAGAACAGGTTTAAATACAAATGATACTCACGATATCAAAAGCATGCTTCTTGTACATCCTACCCACCCAATGCGTAGGCAAAAATCACGAATGGATACAAAATTCATGAAAACAGACCAAGCGTGTTAATCCACATCTGCGTGAATGCAGGCGTTGAAACGGATGTTCCTCAAATTATTCAAGATTGCCGCATCCAGGATAAAAGCTGTGCCGTAGAAAGGTACGATCGGCACACAACAAATAAGGAGAGGAGGCATTCATGCGAAATTTCCCGAACCGAACGGTTGCGCTGACGAGGCCTACGTGAGCCTTATGGGAAGGAGACTCCGTAATAATAATGATATGGTTACTATATAACATTCACAATAGTATGTTTGTAGCACTGTTCCCATTCATAAAGGGAAGAGAAAGTTTATGGCATTTGTTAGTGGGCGAAAAAGGTAAGTCTATTCCTTTAGCAAGCCATAAGTAGCATTCCTAACAATGTTCTTCACAATGCTGTCAATTTCAGTTTGCGATAAATTGGAGCAGAAGTAAAGACCACAATATGCATGAATGAATGCAAACTAGGGAAGGGAGTAATCTTTTACGTTTTAGGGATAGGAGCATGGCATAGTCAGCGGCATGGCATAGAATGAATTTGAGAGCTTGCACGTGTAGTACCAGAAATGGGGTTTGCGTAATCGCACCTCTCATTATCGCTTCCACCCTGCTACTGGACAGGCAACGTTAGATTGTGAACATATACGAAGCTTGCTGCTTGCCGGGGCCAGTTGGTAATGAATTTTGTCGCATTTAGAACCAGGGGCCCCAAAACACCTTCGCTCTGTTGGCACCGCGTGCGCCGTGCGCAATACCGGTCTGGCGGATCTGGCCAGTCTGGCGAAGTACAAATCTAACTTTTTTGCTTGATTAAGCTATGACAGTGTACCAAACTAGAAATTAAACTACAGCAAACGTTACCAGTGTTGCCGAAAAGCAGAACTTTTTAATACTGTCTAACACTTGGTGCCCTTACACCGGTGCTCACAGATCGTGGTCCTCTTTGCCATCCACGACTTCTACGAGGGCGTGAAGCAACAGGGCAGGTTCTCGGTCAATGGCCTGCTCGACGTTTACGAGCCGGTGGAGACCGAAGAGCAGGGTGCCCCCCAGAGCTTCAACCCGGCAGGGAGTGACTTGGCATTCCCGGGTGCCGTGGCAGCCGCGGGCCCATACGCCCCTGCTGGAACTTACGCCCCAGCTGGGCGCCCGGCGGGCCCTTACACCGCCGCTGGCCCTTTCCCCATGCCGTACCCGAACCAGCCTGCACAGGTAACTCGCAGTAACCGGTTGAGCCACGGAGAGAGGGAGAAGCTCTTTATTGAAGAAAAAATTGCAGAGAGGATTGTCAACATGTGCACGTAGACATGCTACTCTGCAGGAAACGGAATGGGGAAACTTAGATTAGTAAAAGGAGGAGTTGCTAGAGGAAAGGATAAAATAAAACACAATAGCGTCATACAGAACAGAATTCAATATATCGTGGTTTGCCCGCACGAAGGGGGCTATAATGTCTCAGCGACACCAATATCTTCAAGGTAGCCAAATAATGCGCCCAGGACTTTCCGTGAAGGAGAAGGGAGAATGGTCCGGGATGAAGATATTCCATCTTCTGTTGTAAACGGCTCCTTGCGTCGGTGTTGGCGGAGCACTGCAGGATGGTTTCGGGGATGAGCTTGTCGCAGTATGAGCTTGGACTCTGGCCTATGCGATGTAAGTAGGCATTAGTAAACGCCGCATCGAGTCGCAGTCCATGAAATAACGGCAGGCTGTATCTCATGTGTGGGTCCTGAGAGAAACGAAAATTGTGAGGATGCTCCTGAAGGGACCATAACCGGTTACTTTCTGCTAGAGGTAGTGCCTTGGTATTGTTGAGGTATCATTTTTTTTTAATCTTCATTTTTTCTTTTTTTTTTCTAGGCCCCTGCGTGCACCCTCATCTGCTCCCTGATTTCCCAGTTCACCGCAGTGTAAAGGGAACCATTGAAGGGTTAGGCGATGGTCAGGAGCGTACGCGAGATTGTAAAGGTACTTTAATTCGCGCTGGATGTGGTCATGGCTGCTGAAGCAGCTAGCACATCGCAGGCTTTTTTGGGCAGATATCGAATCGGTTAAAATGGTCGAATGTGTCAGCAGCTGACAAAGGATGTACCGGATGACCTCTTTGGTTCCATAGAGCTCAGCTAGTGTGGGCGAAGTCGCTGCTTCAAGCCGGTATGACAGCTGGCGGAATAAAAACTCCTGAAGAACGGCGCTCAAACGTTGCCGATCCATCTGTGAAAATGTGGGTCGTCGCTGAGTAAACTCTGCGAATATGCGCGTGTAATCTGAAGTAAGGCATTTCGGGATATGCGTTTCGGGATATGCGATGGCGTAGAGATTCAGCGATGGCGTAGAGATGCAGCGATGGCGTAGAGGTAGAACACCCGCCTCGCGTGCAGAAGGACCGTGGTTCGAATCCCGGTGCCGGACAATTCCCACTGGATTAAAAAAAAATCCGCGTATTGATGGAATTGCACAAAGGGGCTTGGGGTGCGGCCTGACCCCGGCGACCATTGCCGGTAATGCACTCCCTCACCAGAGCAGGATTGGCCACCCTGGTGTAGTAACGGCCACAACCTCCCATGAATACACCAATTAACCCTCGGCCCTCAGTCCCCAGCGGCTGCGAAGCAACTGACCACGGCGGCGGTCAGACCTGTGACGCAGCAGAGGGTGCTAAGAATCCCTGGATCCGGACAGGCCGCCAATGGAATCTGAACCTGCAACGTTTAACGCGCGAACCCTATCTAGCCAAGCAAGTCTCGAGGTGTTGTTCGAGGAATTAGAGGGCATTAAATGGGATGTAATAGGGCTTAGCGAGGTTAGGAGGGCAGGCGAAGCCTTTACGGTGCTGAAAAATGGACACGTCCTATGTTACCATGGTCTAGAGGACAGAAGAGAACTGGGAGTGGGATTTCTAGTCAATAAAAGCATAGCTGGTAACATAGACGAATACTATAGCATTAACGAAAGGGCCGCAGGTCTTGTAATTAGGCTCAATAAGAGGTACAACAAGCTCAAGGTGGTGCAGGGCTACGCGCCCACATCCAGCCACGACGACCAAGTAGTGGAACGCCTCTATGAAGACGTGGAATCGGCAATGGCTAAAGTAAAAACACAGTATACCGTAGTTATGGGGGACTTCAATTCTAAAATAGGCAAGAATCAGGCTGGAGACGAGGCAGTTGGGAACTATGGTCTGAGCTGTAGAAATAGCAGGGGGGACCTACTAGTTGAGTTTGCGGAACGAAATAACCTACGCATAATGAATACCTTCTTCTGTAAACGGGAGAGTAGGAAATGGACCTGGAGGAGCCCGAATGGGGAGCACAAAAATGAAATAGACTTCATATTGTGCGACAACCCTGGCGTCATGCAGGATGTGGAAGTGCTCGGAAGGGTAAGGTGTAGTGACCACCGTATGGTAAGATCTCGAATTAGGCTAGATCTGAGGAGGGACCGCAACAAGCTAGTACGAAAGAAGCCGATAAATGAGCTAACAGTAAGACGTAAAGTAGAAGAGTTCAGGATCGCGCTGCAGAACCGATATTCCGCCCTCAACGAGGAAACCGAGCTTACGACAGAGGAAGCCAGCGACAACCTTACACGCATTATCACGGAGTGTGCAGTAGAAGTCGGGGGCACTATGGCTGACAGGATACAGGTAAACTCTCAAAGGAGACGAAAGATCTAATCAGGAAACGGCAAACCATGAGAATCTCTACAGCAGCTGACAGAATAGAACTAGCGGAGCTTTCGAAGTTAATCAATAAGCGTAAGACAGCTGACATACGGAAGTATAATATGGAGAGGATCGAATACGCTGTACAGAATGGAGGTAGCCTGAAAGCAGTGAAGAGACGTCTTGGCGTGGGGAAAAATCAGATGTATGCACTTAAGGAAAAGCAAGGCAATGTCATCACAAATAGGGATAAAATAGTCACAGTGGCCGAGGAGTTCTATAGGGATCTGTACAGTAGCCGGGACATACAGGATAATGCCGAACGAGACAGTACTTCAGAGGAGATAGACATCCCACCAGTAACGACCGAAGAAGTAAGGAAGGCTTTGAAAGAAATGAAAGGGGGCAAAGCACCTGGTGAGGATCAGATAACAGCAGACCTCTTGAAGGATGGCGGCGAAATTCTACTTGAAAAACTGGCAAACCTGTATACGCAATGCCTAATGACCGCAATGGTACCGGAATCTTGGAAGAACGCGAACATCATCCTAATCCATAAGAAAGGCGACATGAAGGACTTGAAAAACTACAGGCCGATCAGCTTACTGTCAGTCGTCTACAAGGTATTTACCAAGGTAATCGCTAACCAAATCTCTGCAACCTTAGATTTCAGTCAACCTAAAGAACAAGCAGGGTTCCGTAAAGGTTATTCAACAATGGACCATATTCACACGATCAATCAGGTGAAAGAGAAGTGCGCTGAGTATACTGAACCCCTATATATAGCCTTCATAGATTATGAGAAAGCATTTGACTCAGTCGAAACCCTAGCACTCATTCAGGCATTACGGAACCAGGGGGTAGATGAGCATTATGTAAGAATACTAGAGGAAATCTACAATGGGTCTACAGCTACCATCATCCTCCACAGGGAGATCAGTAAAATACCTATAAGGAAGGGTGTCAGACAAGGAGACACAATCTCTCCAATGTTATCCACAGCATGCTTACAAGAAGTATTCAGAACGTTGGATTGGGAACAGGTGGGAGTAAGGGTTAATGGAGAATACCTCAGTAACCTCAGATTTGCTGATGACGTTGCCTTGCTAAGTAACTCGGGGGACGAATTGCAAAGCATGCTTTCCGCACTGGGCCAACAGAGTAGAACCGTGGGCCTGAAAATTAATATGCAGAAAACTAAAGTAATGATCAATAACCTCGGGACAGCACAGCAGTTTGAGATAGGTGGCGAGGCAGTGAAAGTGGTAAGCGAATATGTCTACTTAGGCCAAGTTGTGACCCCAGATCCCAACCATGAGGCAGAGATAATTAGAAGGATAAGAATGGGGTGGGGTGCATATGGCAGACATTCTCAGATAATGAATAGCAGCCTACCATTGTCCCTGAAGAAGAAAGTGTATGACAGCTGCATCTTACCGGTACTCACCTACGGGGCAGAAACTTGGAGGCTCACTAAGAGGGTTCAACTTAAATTGAGAACGACTCAGCGGGCAATGGAGCGGAAAATGATAGGTGTAACATTAAGGGACAAGAAGAGAGCGGAGTGGGTCAGGGAGCAAACTGGTGTTAAAGACATATTAGTAGAAATTAAGAAGAAGAAATGGACGTGGGCAGGGCATGTAATGCGAAGGCAAGATAAGCGCTGGTCATTAAGGGTAACAGAGTGGATCCCCAGAGAGGGCAAGCGTTGCAGGGGGCGGCAGAAAGTTAGATGGGCAGATGAGATCAAGAAGTTTGCGGGGATAAATTGGTCACAGTTGGCACAGGACCGAGGTAATTGGAGAATAATGGGAGAGGCCTTTGCCCTGCAGTGGGCGTAGATAGGCTGGTGATGATGATGATGACGTATGAAATATTTTATGGGAACAGAGCAACGTCCATTGATTACACGGAGAATACCTCAGAAGGAGCAGGGTGCGGAAGCACCTGTGTGTAGAACTCTTAAGGATGAATGGCTGCAAGGTTATTTTGAGTAAACCTTCCTTTTGGGGAATGGGATGCCATCCAGTTTGCTACCGTTGTGCTATGCGTTTGCCTGCTTTATCATTGCAGCTAATTCGTTATCTCTGCGAATGTGCCTTCTGTTCTCCGACTCAGCAGAGTCAATTCATTACGATTAGCGACACTTTCGGCAGTATGGAGAAGCAAGTGACGCTGTCTGAACGGCGGAAATACTCTAATACGCGCCTGGCTCAGTCCACCGGAAATATTAAACATTAAGTAACATTTTCCCCTCTACCAGATAGAGCGTCACATAAGGCATAAAGCCTCTATCGCTCTCGTCGGCCCAGGCAATGATATCAGTGAATTCCCAAACTGATTGGATGGGGTACATACTTTTCTGACAAAATACAGCAGCTTCACAAATGAGAAAATGTCACAGTACGCAGAGTTCTGCGCTGTCGCTGCCTTCTGTTTTAACAGTAAAGCAGCTGTACGAGCCGTACGTTCGTCGCTGGATAAAAAAATACCAAGATTAAAATGCCGCCGCTCCTGAGCACGTGCCCCGCGGCGACCACCCAATCCCTGGCTGGCGCAGTGGCTATAGCAAAAAAAAAAAGAAGTAGAAAAAAAAACTCCAGTGCTGTCCTCAAGCCATACCGCACATGTAACAGAAACTCCAGCGCAAATTCTGAAGCTGAAATGACACCCTGATTGGGAGAGGTCATCGCGGCCACCGCATTCTCTAGAAACCATTATGGACAATTGAAGGCATGGTCACGAGGGTGCCAATCCTTCCCGAGACCACTGGCAGACTCCGGAACCGCTGCCTCGCGTCGATGGCGAAGAGCTGGTGGAAGTCTACAATGCTGAGGATGACTTCGCATCCACCACTCGCCGCGAAGGAGACGACGACGTTTTCGGTGCATATGACAACGATTACTAGCACTGCAACTATGCGTATAAACAATGATACTGAAACTTAACTATGTGTCCGGCCATGCTCACCTACAACAGCTTCGTTCTGCAAGTCTTGCTCTTAAGTGCAAGCTTCCCTGAATTTTTTTTCTGCTGCTGGCACTAACCTATTGCTTATTTGTGCTTTGTTCGCTATACAATAGGCGGTATACGGTGTACACAGACTAGTTAAAGTTCCCAACGTAAAGATTGGCGCCAACGGTCTACGTAAAAAGACTACAGGCAAAGAAAGTGCGATAAGTGCGATAATGTCAGTTTTAATGCGGAGTCAATGGCAATAACGGCGCAAGAAAAAACCTTGACGGTGGAGAGAGCAAGAGAGAGAGATTTAACATTTAATTTAGGCAATCGCTTTAGAGAGCGGTGTCTTGGGCCAGGGTGTTCCTGGGTTTAATGACGGATGTTCTTTACAAATTACTGTTTGTTCACACGGCACTTTCGGGGGTGGACGAAACAGACCCTGATCTGCTCCCTCTATGCATGTGCACGTAAACAGTCTAAAATGAATATCGCTAACCCAGGATTTTCTACTGGGTCGAGAACATCATTTCCACGCTTTTCGTACGTCAGTGCCAATGCGCACTTGCCCTATTAATTTCCTGTTTTCGGTAAAATGCAAGGCGGTCTATAGGTAAACACTTGGCTCTACACTGCTCTGTCCTTCAAGTGCACCGCCAGTTCCACTCTCCTCCCCTTTTCCTAAGTGTTAACCTTCTAACGCGCCCTCTTTTTCTGCGTGCAGATACAGGGCCCGATGTTCCCGGGATTCTACGCCATGAACCGCCCAGGTGGCCATCAACAAGTGGCACCCCCGGCGGCCTTCCAGTACATGGCTCCTCCGGCTGGTTCCCAGCAAATGGCTCCTTCAGCACGCTTCCAGCAAGTTGCCCCTCCGGATGGTATTCGCCAGCGACAGCAATACAACGTGCCGAAACCTCCTCGCCGCTGATCCCCTGCCAATAGCTTGTGCTGCTCGAAAATAGATTTCAATACCTGAAGGCTTTCCTGCACTGATACCGACTTAGTGATCTTCAGCATCAACGGAAGGGCTGGGGTTAGCGAAGGAGCAATCATGAGAATTCATATTTGAGAGATTTTTGACATTCGTTGGGTTCTCGATTGCATTCCTATCAACGTGCGGACCAGCGCTGCCACGCAGCAGCACGATTGGTTGATTGCGGGAAGGGTGGAAACGAACCCTGAGAGCGACCAGTCCACGGTCGCTCTCAAGTCTCAACTGGTAGAGGCTTCTGTGCGAAAGCGCATAGTTCGACCACTTCAACGTGGAAAATTACTGAGATAGTTTTCGGAAAGTGTTCCTCCCTTTAACTATGTGCATCGTCACCCCATTGTCCAGAGTACCACATGTAGACCTTCGCGCGCTACGAAGATGGAGACGCCACGCAACCCAACACTGCAGTGGCTAAAGTACCAACCCCATCCTTCAGGTCTTAATCAAGCTAGGGCTGAATCGAGCCACACTGATGACGACCTATAGAAAACAAATGCGGTGCGATACAGCGACAATAGTGGCACTTCACCCCAACAAGGCAGCGGGCGTGAAGACAAAATCTTAATCCATCAGCTGGCAGTAATACGAATGCATCCTGTGGTGGAAAACCAGCCACGGAAGCGTCTTGTTGAGCGTAATTTAGGAGGGAAGATATTGTTACGAGAAGACGGAGAAGGCCGCAGTAGGGCTAGCGGCTGTGCGCCTGACGATCCACGACGACGAAGCTGTGTGGGAGGCGTGCAGACGGCGATAACGCTCTATAACAGCTGTTTTGTAAACAATGTAGATAGACCATCTCTTCCTCTAAATATATCTCTTTAACAACCATGATTCGCGGCGTCTGCTCCACCGCCACTAACATTTTGGTCGAGATTCCGGGCATCGATCCACATGGTTGCCCTAGACTCGCCAAGTCACGGCTTCTGAAGCCATCGCTACAAGCCTCTTGGATCACACCGCCCTCCCAAGCCCCCCTGAGCCACGGACACGGCCATCCCCAGCCCCGTTTCCCCAGGCAGTGAACCAGCCGCGATCCAACAAGACGACTATGCCGATCCCCTGCCCAGTTCTCCGACGTGACTCCAAGGGTTTTGGCCTCTGCTTCGTTGCATTGGCAGGTACCGCTGTTCTGCGGCCGCTGGTCACCGAACTCTCCATCATCATCAGTGGCGGTCAGAACTTTTCCATTCTTTTCTCCTCTCACTCCCAGCCTCACCGCACCCGAACATTTACAGTGACCTCGACTGGGACAATCAACTTCGACGCGGGGTTAAAGTGTTACGCCGCGGTAGAACAGATGACGCGAACCATGGCTGATGGTGAAGCGATATATTTACAGGAAGAGATGGTCTATTTACATTATTTACAAGACAGCCGTTACAGAGCGTTCGCCCAGGCTGCACGCCCCACATGCAGCTTCGTCGTCGTTGATGGTAAGGCGCACAGCCGCATGCCCTACCGCGGCCCTCTTCGTCTTCTTGCACACTATATATATATATATATATATATATATATATATATATATATATATATATATATATATATATATATATATATAGCAGAACAGAGAGATACGGGACGAGGGACTCGGTAAAGATACATATCAAGGTTGCAGTCGTCATTGCCAGTGCTATTCGGCTTTTTTCGAAATATTTAATAGGGCCGAATGACGTGTGCTTGTCACGTTTCTTTGATTCATTGATAAATAAGCGAAAATATAAGTCGAGAAAAAATCCGCCGTTTTTCCGGGAGCGGGACTCGAACCCACATCTCCGCATCTCCGAGTCCCGCATATATATATATATATATATATATATATATATAATTAAGAGAAAAGGTTCCTGGCTATGAGGTTAACTGTACGATAGAGAAGTCAAACTGAAAAAGACCGGCCCCCGGTCGAAACGTTAGAATAAATGTTATGTTTTTCAGTTTGACTTCTCTATCGTATATATATAATATATATATATATATATATATATTATATATATATATATATATATATATATATATATATTTAGCGAATCAGAATAGGAAATGAGGGCTCGTTGAAAATAACACAGAAATAAGGGTTGGCAGTCGAGAAAACCCTCGGAAAGCAAAGTGGGAGGATGTGGTAGATCATTGAAACAGATTAAGAATTTGGAAAGAAAGAAAGAAAGTGAAGGAAAAAATGCCCGCCAGGTGGGATCCGAACCCACGACCTCCAGAATACCGGTCTGGTTGCGATCGCACCAGACCGGTATTCTGGAGGTCGTGGGTTCGGATCCCACCTGGCGGGCATTTTTCTTCACTTTCTTTCTTTCTTTCCAAATTCTTAATCTGTTTCAATGATCTACCACAATCCTCCCCTTTGCTTTCCGAGGTTTTCTCGACTGCCAACCCTTATTTCTGTGTTATATATATATTTATATATATATAGACAGCTGACGCGCCGGTAGCCGGTTGAGGCAGTTTATTCGCTTATTCGCAGGGCGAAGCCGATTGGAACACAGGCCCGAAAGTTGAGATCACCAAGCTCGTTTTCTGGCGCATGCACCTCTTGGGGTTCATCGCCTCCGCTGACCTCCTTGGCGCATATCCCCGTGTGTGGATTGGCCATCATCATTCATGGTCTATGCTGCTTGGGCGCATACCCCGATTGCTTGATCATCTGTCGCGTCTGTTCATTATATATATATATATATATATATATATATATATATATATATATTAAATTAGAGTCACCACGAAAAACATAACAATATTTAATACGACGTTTCGGCTGGGAACCACCTTAAGGCTGGTTCCCAGCCGAAACGTCGTATTAAATATTGTTATGTTTTTCGTGGTGACTCTAATTTAATATACTATTCAGCTGCCAAGCCCTGCACTGTTTTATATATATATATATATATATATATATATATATATATATATATATATATATAGGGTTTAGAAATGAGGGGCTCGTTAGGAAATACAGAAAGAAATGCCGGCAGTCTACAACGCCAAAGAAGGCATAGGGAATGGTTGGACTATTTGTTACCGTTAGTGACGTTACATTATTATTATTATTATTATTATTATTATTATTTTATTAATTACGTGATAAAGAAAGAAAGAAAAACACGCGCCCAGAGTGGGGACCGAACCCACGCCTTTCGATTAGATCTCGAATGCCTTACCAACTCGGCTATCTGGGCGACTGTGTTCTCCTTCGCTTTCTGGGTTATTTATATTTACTACAACTGTATCTGACGCTTGAGGGTGGTAGCCTCAAGCGTCAGATACAGTTGTAGTAAATATAAATAACCCAGAAAGCGAAGGAGAACACAGTCGCCCAGATAGCCGAGTTGGTAAGGCATTCGAGATCTAATCGAAAGGCGTGGGTTCGGTCCCCACTCTGGGCGCGTGTTTTCTTTTTTTCTTTATCACGTAATTTTACTACAACTGTATCTGACGCTTGAGGCTACCACCCTCAAGCGTCAGATACAGTTGTAGTAAATATAAATAACCCAGAAAGCGAAGGAGAACACAGTCGCCCAGATAGCCGAGTTGGTAAGGCATTCGAGATCTAATCGAAAGGCGTGGGTTCGGTCCCCACTCTGGGCGCGTGTTTTTCTTTCTTTCTTTATCACGTAATTAATAAAATAATAATAATAATAATAATAATAATAATAATAATAATAATAATAATAATAATAATAATGTAACGTCACTAACGGTAACAAATAGTCCAACCATTCCCCTATGCCTCCTTTGGCGTTGTAGACTGCCGGCATTTCTTTCTGTATATATATATATATATATATATATGTATGTATTGTGTACGCTTATTGGTGTCTTGACTCATGAAGAAGACTCATGGCATGAATTAATTGCTATTCGCTAGTGTTCCAATCTCTCACCTGTACATACACATTATATTCAATATTTGTGGGTTATCGTCTTCGTCTGGGGTCGTTCTGCCGAGTCACCGACTTCCCTGCGAGCTGAGTAAAGAGACGTGCCTTGGAATTACCGTTCCCTTGTTCCAGTCTGCTTTCCTCTTACAAGTGGTGGAGGTTCCGTTCGACCGCCACCTCTACCTGAACTGGCCGCACCCCTGGAGCTTCGTTCAGGACGCCTTGTGCTACCCCCAACCCGCCAGATGGAGCGAGAAGAAGCGCAGAATGCCGCCGCTTCTGCCCCGGCATGGATGGTGACCTGCCGCCCGCGCGAACCTCCTTTCTTCGCTGGCCTCCATAGTGACGACGTCGAGGAGTGGCTTGAGTAGTAGAACCGCGTCAGCCAATTTAATGGGTGGAACGACACTTTTAAGCTACGGACCGTCAGGTTCTACTTGAGTAAGGTTGCCGAGACGTGGTTCCAAAATAACCAACGTGGCTGACTGGGCCGACTTCACTGAGCGGCTGCGTCGGATTTTCGGCACGGCATCTGCTCGCTCCGATGGAGAAAAGCGTGCACTTGAAGCCCGCGGGCAGCGCTCTGGCGAGACGTACGTATCGTACATTGAGGACGTCCTTGCCCTTTGCCGTCGTGTCAGCCCAGACATGTCGGATGCTGACAAGGTTCGTCATAACATCAAGGGCATCACAGAGTCCGCATTCAGTGCACTTGCGCTGCAAAACCCATCCACCGTGAATGACATACGGACCACATGCCAGCGTCTTGATGAGCTTGAAGCAATGCGCCTCCAGCCAGCTGATGGACAAGCTCGTCTTTCTGCAGAACCAGACTTGCGTGTTTTAATACGCAGCATAATCCCTGAGGAACTCCAGCTAGAAGCTTCGCCCTGTACTCATGGAGACCGCTGCTCCCAGCCTGCGACTAACTTACGCGAGATTATCAAGGAGAAATTGGCGTCGATAACGGGAAATCCACGCAATGGTACCCCAGTTGTTTTCGACGTGCCATCTTACGCGGAAGCAGCTTCCCGTACACCGGTCTCGAAAATGGAAATTTATGTGCCTCCGTCCGTGCTCGGTAGAGTCGCAGCCGTCTCCTCGCCGCCTCCGGCTCAGACTGGCCACACGAACTGGCAGCCGCGTCTGGATCTTCGGCCTAATGACCGCCCAGTGCGCTTCTACTGTGGTATTCGAGGCCATATCTCACGCTTCTGTCGACGGCGCCAGCGAGATGAGCAGCGAGGCTACGCTCCGTACGAACGCCACGTTCGCTACAACTACGGTCCTAGGGAACGTGCGTATCCACCTTGACAGCGCTCTCCGTCCCCTCAGGATTCGGGCGACCCTTCCCGTGGTTACCGTGATCAGACGAGACACCGTACGCCCACGCCTCCGCGCCGTTTTGTGTCACCTCTCCACCCGTTCTGCGCGACCCGGGCGGCCAATCGGAAAACTAGATGCTGCAGGTTATGGAGGGGAAACTGCATCTATCGAACTAATCCCAACTCCTTCAGAGCGCCCATCAGATATTTTGGCAGTAATAGTGGAAGGTATGTCTGTGCAAGCTTTGAAGGACACTGGGGCCAGTCTTTCTGTGATGAATTTGGATTTGTGTTCACGCTTACCAAAAGTGCGATCCGAGGATACTCTGGCCCGGCACTATACAACGCCAATGGACATGTTATAAAGCCTGTTGGAACATGTACAGCACGCGTTTTCATCGGGGACGATCGACACCATATTGAATTTGCGGTTCTGCCAGAGTGTGCGCACAAACTAATTTTTGGTTGGGATTTACTTTCGTCAGCTTCCGCCATTATCTCCTGTTATCAACCAGCTATTCACATTACGAACACCGAACCTTCTTCTGCTCCAAGTCTCCGACATCAGTTCTTGACTTTGCATGCCGAACACGTTCTGGCATCCGGTAGTGAAGAGGTCCTGATGATTTTCTCAAGCAGCATTTCTGACGGTGATGTGGTGGCCTCGCTGTCAATCCGGTTGCTTCCTCGAGGAATTGCCATGTCGGCGTGCCTTCTCCGCTTTTCACGGGGACTTGCAGCTCTGGCCGTCATGAACACCACGGGTGAGCCCATTCTATTACCGAAAGGCATGACCATCGCTTCAGTGTTCGATGTCGCACCAGCGTCTGTCGTCTCTAGCTCCCAAACGTCTTCAGGCATGTGCGCTCTCACTACTTTGGATGGTTTGTCAGCTCTTACCTCACCATTATCCCAGACCTGACAACCACACAGACGAAAAAGTTGCTTCAGGTATTGAAGAAGCACATTTCATCTTTTGATGTGAATTCCTCCACGCTAAAACGAACGTCTGTGGCCGCACACCGGATTGAAATAGATGGCTCGGTGGTTACACGCCGTCGCCCCTACCGTGTGTCTTCGCATGAGCGGAAGATTATAGAAGACCACGTCACTGACATGCTCAAGCGTGATGTTATACGTCCATCAGTGAGCCCGTGGTCATCGCCAGTCGTGTTAGTAGAGAAAAAGGACGGCTCAGTTCGCTTTTGTGTTGATTACCGTGCCCTCAATAAGATGACTCGGAAAGACGTATATCCGATGCCACGCATCGATGACACTCTCAACCGCTTTCAAGGAGCGGAGTTCTTCTCCAGCTTTGATTTACGCTCCGGTTATTGGCAAATCCCGATGCACGAAGATGACAAAAAAAGACGGCCTTCGCCACTCCAGGTGGGCTTTACGAGTTTAATGTTATGCTTTTCGGGCTGTGTAATGCGCCCGCGACCTTTGAAAGCATGATTGATATCGTGCTCCGCGGCCTCAAATGGAAAACTTGCCTCTGCTACCTGGACGACATTTTTGTTTTTTCAACCGCGTTTCAGCAACATCTCCGACGTCTCGACGAGGTACTGGCGTGTCTCTCAAATGCCAGAGTCCAGATTAATACAAAAAGTGCACATTCGCCAGCAAATCGATAAAGGTGTTAGGGCACATCGTGAGCAAAACAGGAATACAGCCAGAGTCTGCGAAGATTTCTGCAGTTCTAAATTTTCCGCGCCCGCTAACGCAGAAAGCCCTTCGCAGCTTCCTCGGACTAGCATCGTACTTCCGCCGCTTCATACGAAATTTTGCAACAGTTGCTTCTCCTCTCAATACCCCCTTGCGTTCTGGCAGAGCTTTTGCTTGGAGTAAAGATTGCGAACGGGCTTTTCAAGCTCTGAAAAACGCTCTCACGTCGAGCCCTGTGCTTTGCCACTTTGATGCTGATGCACCGACGGTTCTACACATGGACGCCAGCGGTCAAGGCATCGGTGCAGTCTTGTTGCAACTCGATTCGTGCAAGAGGGAGCCAGTGGTCGCATATGCTAGCCGCACGCTGACGTCGGCAGAATAAAACTATATTATCACGGAACAGGAATGCCTTGCTGTTGTGTGGGCCATCCAGAAGTTCCGCCCTTACTTGTACTGTCGACCTTTCAATGTCGTCACTGGCCATCACGCATTAAGTTGGTTGTCGACGTTAAAGAACCTCTCGGGCCGCCTCGGCCATTCGGTTCTCCGTCTTCAGCAGTATCATTTTACCAACACGTACAAGTCCGGCAAGAAGCATTTAGATGCAGATGCCCTCTCAAGCTGTCCCTTATCGCAATCGGCCGTCTGCTCCTCGCCGGCGAGCAGGCCTGATTTACTCATGGCACCCATGGCTTACTCCACGGTTGATGACACCAGTCTCCCGGCCATAGAGCGCGACGATACTTTTTGTCGCAGAATAATCGACCGGATAGACGGCTCCACCCCAGCCCCCAACAGCCGCTTACGTCGGCAACTCCAGAAGTGTCGGCTTGAAAACGGGGTTCTGCACCGTTACAGCCACCACCCTACAGGCAACAGCTGGGTCCCTGTCCTACCTCGAGAGCTACCAGCAGCTGTGTTAGAGGCATTTCACGATGATCCGACTGCATGACATCTCGGGTTTGACAAAACCTACGACCGGATTTGTTGTCGCTTCTCTTGGCCTGGGATGTCGACTAGCGTGGCAAAGTACATTTCTTCATGCCCCAAATGCCCACCGAAAACGCACTACGTCTCCGCCAGCCAGCTTGCTACAACCGGCACGTTGACCTTCGGCGCCCTTCGAAGCTTTGGGCATTGACCTGTATGGCCCGCTTCCCAGCACCCCAAACGGCTATCGGTGGATAGTGACTGCTGTCGACCCTCTAACCAGGTACGCCGAGATGGCCCCTCTACGACTAGACGGCCCCTCTACGCCGAGACGGCCCCTCTAGCAAACCTTTGGCGTCTTTACCTTGGGAGGAGCGTGACGCAAGAGGAACAACATGAGAGGTGAGCGGGAATGCGAAGGGAGGCATTTACTTCGCAAAAGTCAATAAAGACTATCGTCTTTTGACGACATTTGCAACGAAAGAAGCAGATACGCGGCCAATTTTTTTCACGCCACCTCCCTTCCTCCGTGGTGCGAATTGACTTGGCGCTGTGGTTTTCTTTTACTTTTTTTTCCCCTCTGGTCGTGTGAATGGCCCATCGCACCCCTCCAAGACTGCCATGTTCGCTGCCCAGTATCGCTAGCAGTGGTAGTCACCCCCAACTTTGTTCGCCTTAACCGAAGAGTACGGGTAAGGTAGTACGTCTTAAGCGGACTTAAGCGGATGTATTTGCAGTGGGTGTCTGCAAAACCCAATATATATACATGGAAGCCTTTCTGCGATTCTCCACCTCTGTCATCACCTTAGCCGAGTCGCAGGATGGCTCCTTTTGGACGGGGTACGAATGCAGCGAGAATAATGGGCACATACTCAAGTACGATGAGACCATCAGGGTATGTGGCTTGAATAGGCATCAGCCTTTCGGATAAGTAGTTCAATCTAGCCGGGAGGGTATCCACTCGCGCCGGGGTCAGCGGAATAAGAAGCACCGCAGAAGGCGCTTTTGCGCATTAGACCGGCCATCTCCTTCACGCTCAAATCTACGCTCGTCTCACTTCTCGCCTCTAAATGAATCCCCTGAACCATCTACGTGAGCCTCGAGTATCTCCCTTACAAGGTATATATAAGTCCGGAGAAAGGTACCTGCAAGTGAATGCCTATTACTGGGTTCGCTGGGAACATGGGAAAAATTCTAATATCCGTGTTACACGGGTAGTTTCGAATGCCGTCGCACCAATGGCCGTTTGGATGCTCAACTGGCTCTCACCTAGTCAACAGTTGAACGTAGTGACCCGGCATGTACGTCGTCTGGTTCCGTTGAACCATTGGGTCACGTGATTAGCTAATGCGGATCCTGTGTCCGCGAGGCTAAGTCTGGTGTACGCCCTTGGTGCGGGCCGCAGGAGGCCAGGTGCACCAGGCGTGGTCTTCGCAGTGCAGGGCAGCTTTACACGAAATGCTCTGCTGTAGCGTGTTCAGCAGGAGCGGGTCTGACGGGGCAGGTCGACTCAAATGGGTCATTATGCCGAGGTGGTTAAGTCTTCGCAATAGCCCGCCTGAGGGTCACCCCGAAGCGAAGACGTCGGAGCAAGACCTCATCCAAGCGGATAACCCGCCAGGTCAATCTGAACCGCGGGAAGTATCAGTGCAAGCGCGGCAGGGCGAAAACGTTTTTTTCTAGCGTCGAGGCGAAGAGCCGCTAACGAATTTGTAGAGGAACGGGATATCGTACACGCTCTGGATGCGTACTTGTATCCGCAGCCTGAATTCTAGGGTGGCTGTTCCGTTGAAACCGTGACACGCGAACACGTCAGTGTAAGTGTCCACTAAGTCGTAGATTTTTAACACAACTTCGTTGGACGTAAGAAGTTTGCGAAGCTCTCGGACAGCAGCAAATGGGTCAGTGTTGACAACCCACTGTATTAGCTTGTAGTGTAGCCGAGGTGAGAATACAGGCCACTTTTCTTGGGATGCAAGCAACAAAATTGGGTCAGGAGCCACGTTCGGGAAAACTGCAGCGGTATACCGCTGCAGTTTTCCCGAACGTGGCTCCTGACCCAACGTGGCTCCTGACCCAATCCGACACTCTGGTCCATATATGGACCAGAGTGTCTGATGCGCTAACGACTACAAACCCCACCACAGGATAAGTGGCAACACTGTAGAAAGAAAGCGGAATAGGAGCAGCAACCGCGTAGGGACGAATGCGGGAAACAGGTCCCCTACCTGTTAATTGGTGGAAGTTCCACGGCGGCCTAAAGGGACTCTAAAGTGAATTTGTCAAGCTCCCGGTTTTGCTTGCACTGCCTAGATTGGCTCAAACACACTTTTCATTGTTTATCCGGGCTATGAGGCGGTCTTTATTTTATAGCGCCTGAAAGAAGAAAAACTACCATGCGCGTTTTGGGGCGCCCACGCCAACAAATCGCCGTGACGTCAGTTAAAGATGCTACGTTATTGAACGATGTCCAAGATTAGTTTTCAAACAAGTTTTGGTTTCAGTTCTATGACACAACATGTTTGGCAACTGACGTTATAACTGAATGGGCATTATTGATATCTCAGTAATCGGCATAGCGCGCTTCTGCCATGTTGTCAGCTGTAAAATGCGTCAGATAAGCCTACCAGAATGGCTGGGAATTGTAGCAATCACTAGCCGATGCGTACGGAGTGGATGAACGCACCCCACGTCATCGCGGAAGCTCAACGTCGATGCGCTGTTCCCATATTTTTGCAGCTCACCTGGCTCATGCCTGTATCGTAAAAAGCGTGTTCGGACTAGGCCAAAGGTCCGCTGTTTCGGGATGGTGCCCACTGCCCGCAAGCAGTCGCTGCTTGTGGCAACAGCACGCCAACGAGAACTCGCTAGCGCATCAGTGTCAATCTGCGCGGGTTCTGCGAACTCGGTCGTGGAGCAGTGAACATTACAGCGCAACAATAGTGAATTCAGTATATAAAGCACCAGCCAAACAAAATCAATTTCAAAAACCTTGCACTGTCGGGAAGTCGAACCTGTGCAATTTGCAAAACAACATACCTTGCGGTCCAGACTACTCGGCCAGGGGCTAGAGGTGCCGGAGTGGGAAACACAGTGCAACCCCGATAATAAGACTTTCAGGGGACTCGACAAAGCATCGTATGACCGGGGTGTCGTACGACCGGGGTGCGGTAAATGTTGGCCTTATCATAAAATAAAGTTTCGCTCCACCTATTCCTCGCCCTCCTAGTAGACGGTCTCACACGACAGGTGGGCTAAGAACTTATTCAAACTACTATATTTAGCGCATTCACGCGCGATTTGTGAACCTTTAGCTGAAAGTTAGTTTAAAAAAGAAGACACGCCTATGTTGTGTCCCCTCACCTCCATGGCTCCAGCTAGCCCGCCAGCACCCCGCCTTGGACGCGCGAGATAAGGCCGACGTGGTCGAGCAAATTGAGATGGGAAAAGGCGAGTGCAACACTGCCAATCCCAAGCGAAACGAACGATACTACGTGGCGGAGATGATAAAAAAATAGCATGACCAACATGGGGGAGATACTCTTCAACGGTCCCTTGCCGTTGCTATTGGGTAAAGGTGCTACAATACATTGCTGTTTTCGTTTCTCACAAGACCCAGCAACGCGATAGAGATAAGATAATTCAACCTTAGCTAGTAAACCATGTTGCAATGAAAATTATAGCGCGGTCTTGCTACAGTGACTTGCTGCAACGTCCAGCGAGTGACCCAAAATGGCGGTGCCAATGTAGACGTACGTGTCTCCGCCCTTGAAGCGGACGCACGCAAATCGAGACATACTAGCAAAGAAAGGAGAGGAGTGACTACGTGGCTTTGAAAGACACGGATAAAAAACAGCATAGATATAGGAAGATAGAGCGTCGTCAAAGGAAGAAAATAAAGCCTCTTCACTCAATGTGAAAACTGTCGGAAGTGCAGAGCAGGGATTCGCCATAATAGGCTGTAGCGCCGCTATCCACTCACTGCTGTCACCCAATTTAATTCATATTTTCCTTCCAGTGCTCGCGCGCCCCCTCCCTGTAACTCTGCCAGCAAGAGTTGTGTTTGTTTAAGCCTGCTTTTCCTCCCGCACCTGGAGGCCCCACGAGCGCTACTAACTAAATGAACGCGGGCGCTGCCGGTTAATGACGTATTTTTTGCCTCAAATCTACCTACAATTTTCTTCGCGATAAACAAACAGGGAGATGCATGACCAGCGCCAGCGGTTCCCGAGTTTCGAACGCTTATGGCTATATAAACCGCTTGGCTTTCGAAGTCTCTGGGTTACGCCGCGACCACATCCGCTGCGACGAAACGCCGTGTGGCTCTACTTGGGTCCAGCGAGCGAGTTACGACGACAAGGCGAGCCCCTAAAGGGCTCTGCACTTCCAACATGGATCGAGCGGGCGGGAAGGTGATTGTTCGGTCATCGGCGTGGGGCTGCGTCGTGAGTGTTTTCGCGTTCTTCGCCGGCTCGATGGGAGCTTCAAATTCACGGTTCGTCTGACACCGAACTTCGACTTCTCGCGGCTGACGCGTTGGCGTGTCAACCCCGTCAACGATGGTGTGTCAACGACGGCCACGCCGAGTGTGGCTGCCGCAAGTTAACTACCGCTCACAAGTCACCACCTGCTTGCTTGTGTCTGTTGAGCAAGTGCTCGGGCCGCCTGCAGACTTTTGCACATCAAGCAGCGTCAAACGGGGGTTAAGAATAAAGTCGCGAAGAGGCGGGGAAGTGGTGTAAAATACGGACGAAGCACCGGTTTATCTGCGCCAGGGTACGTCTTAAAGGAGCCATGGAGAGAAAACACAAGTTTGGTTCATTCGAAAGATTGCCTCGTCAGAACCATACTGACACCACCTTTAACGCAAGCTTAGCCCAAATAAGCTACATAATTAGGAAAAAAGGGAATGACCATACGACCCACCAGCTCATTTACCGCAACAGAACCTATGATGTCATATTAGAATGCTCTGCGAATGGCGGAGACCGGCAAAAGCAAATGGAAGTTAGCCAGGGCTTACCAGTTTGCATACTGATTTATATGTCCTTTAAACTCACTGCACATTCGTTTTACGACACTAAAAATGGTGGAGTAAACGGTTGAAGTTCCGAACGAACACGCAAACATGTACGCCAATGCGTACGAAACTACCGCCGGCCGAGCTGGACATCTCGCCGTCCCGCAGACGAATTTTCGGGTTCGAGGCTCTCCGGGGCCAACGAACCGCTATAGCGCGCACAACCGTCACCTTGTTTGGTATCTTAATCCTTTGATAGGAGGTTGGCGTCATATCGCCAACCAGCAAAAGTAAAAATAGAAACAAGGGGAGTGAGGAACAGCAAGCAGCGACGACATAGTGCCACTCGTCGCATAAGTTGCGGAATGGTGTTGGCTTGCTGCTGTCGTTACAAACTCGTTTTCAGTTTACAACCACTAAAAACTTCAGTTTGTTCGAGTACCTTACAATGAAATTTCGTTGCTGCGTCCTGAAATGCCCATTTAGTAAAGGTAAATCGTCGAGGGAGGCGACATCCCCACCGGTAAAGAGATCTCCTTTCATGCGCTGCCCAACGACGAACCTCGGCGAAGCAAGTGGCTACGTTTTGTGAACTTTGCAAACGGAGCAGAACGGGGGCTAAAGGAAGTACGAGTGTGCTCGCTTCATTTCCGACGAAGTTATTACGGCAGGGACCCTTACGTTAGCTCACTCCTGGGACATGCCGGCGCTGGTGGCCGACTTCGTCAAATCGCCCTCAAAGCGCTCTGAGCTTGGAAAAGGAATACCGTACACACCGCGCATTGACGCCCGTATCTTTCTGGTCGGAGCAGAGAGCTCGCGCGAACGGCTGTGCGTACACGACACCGGCCAACTGCATAAGCGATACTGGTACTGAAATTGAACTATTATTAACCGTAATAAAAATACGGCACATACATACCAGTCTGTATTCGTCCGTCACGACGGGGTTGGCGAGGCAACGGTGCCGACTGCTGGGCGTTCGTCTGTTGCGCGTATCGCGGAATGGTCGCTTTCCGGTTCATCCGCGTATCCCACAACTGCCGCTCGTGCACTTAGAAGCATTGAGCGTTCAAGTGGTGTGAGGTTATTAAATGCAAGCCCGAGCTCTTCGGCGAGAGTTTTGTTGTCCGGATCAGGCGATTCCATGATGGCTGCGGGTTTATTAGGTTTTACTAGTATTTTTAAAATGACCGCCGTCTCAGTTTCAGCACGAGTTCCGGTTCCTGTTCGATTCCCGCGTGTGGGTGCTATATGGAATCGACATACTAAGTATCTGTTTCATGTACCGGCTCATATGACGCCATTGTTCACGTCACGAAATGTACAATTTAGCCGGAGATTTGAACGTTTGACTAAGATTGCCTTATTTCTCAGTGAATAAAGCATCGTTTGCTTCCGGGAAAGCGCTTAGTGTACTATGAAACACCTAACATTTCGAATAAAACAAACTTGTTTTGTCTTCATGGCTCCTTTAAAGAAACCCGTGGGTGCCAGGCGGTACCAGGACTCGAACCCGGTGCCTGCCGCATACGAGGGGAGTGCTGTACCCCTGAGCCATCGCTGCGGTTCTGTTTAGGTAGGTACAGTATAGGTTCTGTTTAGGTAGGTGAGTTGGCAGGGTCCGGATACCTGCGACAAGAATTGGTGTCGTCCAGTGCCTGCCATCTAGAACCTGAAGGTAAAGGACTTGGTGAACCCGC
The DNA here is from genome assembly GCA_013339765.2 of Haemaphysalis longicornis. Lineage (NCBI taxonomy): Eukaryota > Metazoa > Arthropoda > Arachnida > Ixodida > Ixodidae > Haemaphysalis > Haemaphysalis longicornis. The sequence continues at coordinate 61,527,142 of CM023453.1, forward strand.
CAGACGGGGATTTGGTCCGCATATATGATGCTGTAGATGTGCGGAGCGGCGTACAGTCGCCAGGCAAGAGGGATGAAGGCTATATTGAAAAGCAAAGGGAAGAACAGAGCCTTGAGGCACAATACAACAGGGCTGAAAGGAATCGGTAGCAGATGAAATGAAACGAATGAAGAAGGTACGGTTTTTTAGGTGGAAGGCAATGAAATCACATAGACATGAGGGCAGGTCAATGGCAATGAAATGGATCACTTTATGAGAAGAAGGAGGTGAAGAGGCTCTGTTGTTGGATATGGCAATAAGTGTAGATGAAGGTAGTTCTTAGAAAACCTTTTCACTGCACTTCTAGCGTTCATTTAAGCACGTTATGTCTGGTTATGCGGATAGGGGTGCCATACTCATTGATGTAGTCTCAGACCATGATCATTGGGGTATTCATACGCAGCCATAAGTAGCCTTCAAGGGTGGGTATCAGGCGTAATACAAAGAGGGGGTGACGATACGCCATCATACTACTTTATAGAGACCTGTTCCTAGGTGGAATTTTGTACTTTGGTAAAATTATTTGGTAGTTGTCTCTGAATTACTGGGCGTGTTCCGTATCAGTCGTCGGGCGTATTTCATTGTGAGGAACTGGTCGCGGTCAGATGAGTAAGCTGAACGTTCCCAGATGTGGTTTAAAAGGGTGGCTGCGTTGTTTCTGACACGGTAGGGGCACCCAGCACTTGTAGGTCGCCTAGACGTTGTCCATTAGGAGATGACGTCCGGAGTATAGGCTGAATCAGCGTGACTTTATTGGTGAAAACGTGTTCTTGGCAAGAACTGCTCAAGAAAAAAAAAACGGGTGGTGAGACGTCGGCAGGCCGTTGCCGGTGGAGGTTCTTCATTCGACGGTTTTTTTTGCTGCCACCCCAGTTCGCATACGTGTTGTGGGAGTACCTCGATAGCGGAGTAGTGGCCAATGTCATCGTATGCTTTGTGGACGTCCATGCCTAGCTCAGAACGTACATGGTGGGACGGGCCGCCAGTGAGCATAATCTCGAATAGGTGGTTTAGGCAATCATCCGCCATAGGGACTAAATCCTTTTTGGCATTGGAGGTAAAAATGATGCTCTGCGAGTCACTATTGAAGGCGTGTGGCGGGCATTCGCTCAAACATCTCCCAAGTGGTGGTCCTTAGCGTGATTGGTCGGAAGTTAGGAATGCGGATACTTGATTTACCTGTTTCGCAATAGCTATGACATTTGCTTGGAGCCAGGCGAGAGAATTTTACAGGTGAGCCAAACCGGAGTGTACGCCTCTAGGAGTCCCACCAGAGAAGATTCTTCGAGGTTCTTCGAAAATTCAAATGTGTTTCCGTCAGAGTCTGGAGCCCTTGGGAGTGTTGCCATGTCAATTCCCGCAGTTAATTCTGCCATGGTAGATCGTGAAAGGATACCCTCAACTGCTTATTGCGGTTTTGGCCGACCGGCACCTGCCGGAAGTGTAAATGGAGGTTGCGTGAAGGCTGGTTACGAGTCGAAATCGGGGTATAAAGTCTAAGCCAGCCTACCACCAAATTGAAATTATCTGTGGTTGGACAACAGAACCGCTGAGGCAGCAGGGTCTTGCATTCTAGATTATTGTTGTACGGTATAAAAATGGCTGTGGCTTATCTCAGCTAACCAGCAAAGCAAAAGCTCGGCTTAGTCTGTTTGAGTCTTGGGTTCTCTTGGTTAACCTTTGATGTAGCTGTATTTACGACCACGGCTGGAACCGTTTTGTCCCGTGCAACGCTCACCGAAGGAGGCCGGACAACGTGGCGTTCGCCGGGGCGAACGCGGCATTCATTTACGGCGAACGCGCCGTTCATTTCCGAACGCTTCACTGCACAGAGAACCCACGTGACAGAGAACACGGGCGATGGATAACGGTAATTCAACGTAGTCATGGGCTGCACCCCGTGCATAAACGGACCGAAAACAGCAAATCACCATTGTAAACAAAAGCAACGCACAGATTTGAGTTTAGAAAAGAAATTGAATTTTTGAAACATTAAGCAAGAAAAAAACAACTACGAGATAAACCTGCTGGAGCTCGAACCCAAGCCGCCACCGCCAGTAATCATTGCTCTACATCGAGGGTGCAGAGCCCGAATGGTGGGCTCGTTTTAGCAGGCGCTCAAAAGGATAGCCCGCGAAGTGACATCACACATGTCACGTGGGTGCTCTGTGCTGCGAAGCGTTTGGAAACACGCCGTCACGTAGCCCGAGACGACCCAAACCGGCCACCTCGTGATTGGCGGAGGCCGGCAAAAACAAACGCACATTAGGCACAGCCTTTTAGCTTGCCTAACGAGCTATTTGCGCTTGAATTTCGGGCATATTCTTTTTAAAGCAGTAAGAATGGTGGAACAAACAGTGGAAGTTACGAAAGCACACGTAAGCATAGAAGTACTTATGCGTACTGCTGTTGGTACTGCGCGCACTATGCTTGGTTTAGCTGCGCAGGACTGCGGGGCTTTGAGGTTGTCTGAGACGACACTGGCTGATTGACGCAAGCGACGATGTCTTACGTGACCGTATTTGTCGAGCGAGCACTATGTTTCACGAAACGATTATTTTCTCCATCAACAAAAACAACCCAGGTTTAAATACGGTAACAAACCAACCAAAGGCACAAAATGGCTTGGCGCGGTATGGTAGCGCCATCTGGGTGCACTACGGGTAAACAAAGCTTCACAATCGGCTGCAGATCGGTCGGCTCCTGTGATGCCTTTCAGACACTGAAAACAAACGACTTAGGGGGAAAATCAAAATTTTAACTTGAATTAATTAATTTCTCAGTGAATAAAACATTGTTTTCATCCAGACAAGCGCTGGCGGCAATATAAAGCAAGAAATATTGCAAATAAAAAAAACTTGTGTTTTGTCTTCGATGACCCCTTCAGAGAAGAGAGTGCTAAAAGAAATTTCTTTTCGAGCCTGCCTTAAGGTTATCAGGACTGTTTGGCTTTTCGTAACGGTTACAGAGGCGTCCCTACAGTTCTAGGGTCTTTCGGATGTCAGTAAGTTCACTGAGCAAAATGGAAGCTTTTCAAGCTCCTGGGATGTGACTGAGTAGCCGTGCGTCCATGCAAAGCCGGCAATTAGAGTAAGGGCTATCAATTAGTATCAAGCAAGAGTGATGTATTTTATCGATTTTTACGAGTTTACCAGTGACAATCGAATCGATGGTACCAAACCTTTTGCTGGATTCATGTCAATACTTTACAATAGGGATTCGTAAATCGCTTTGGACGGTCCGCCTTCGCAATCATGAAAGGCCTTGGTAAAGTTATTGACGTTTGTCATAACTTACTTAAGTATATACCGACGCAAGGTATATATATATTCGACTCCCGTTCATATAAAGTCAACGAGGACCATAACGAACTACGAATCAAGTTGAGCTTCCAGTTAACAAAATACAAGCATTTTATGAATCCACAGCTCATTTTCATTGTGAATTTCGTGTCAGAATCATCTACGCAGGTAGAGCGTGCGACCGTCAGTGTCATTATAGTTGACTTAGCGTAAACTCAAAGCTTGAAGCGTTCACACACACAAACTGCGCACACTGCGCATGCGCGCAACGAAAAAGATGTTGAGGGCCTGACGAGAGAGGGTGCGCACACTGGAACAAGTCTCAAAGGAATTTCCGCTTTAACGACTGTCCGCTACCTCAGTTGCACTGGCGTCTCCTTACCTACTGTACCTGCTACTCATAGCTCACAGTAGGTACTGTATATGCTGATTAACACTTATTGCATTTCTGTTCCTTGAGCTTTCCACCTACGGGTTTATTGTCTTTGTCTAATAATTGTTCCCTCCTAGTGTCTCCACTTAAAGTTCTCCTCTCATCTCTCTCTCGTCTCTCTCTTCTACTCTCTCTCTCCGTCTCTCTCTCTCTCATCTCTCGTCTCTCTCTCTCTCTCTCTCTCTCTCCCTTCTGGCTACAAACTTTCTCGCTAAAGACTAACTTATCGAGGACACCCTAGCGGATTGCGCGGTACACTCAGCGTAGCTGTTTTCAGAGTGCTATCAAGTTTGGCTGCAAACACCGGAAACCATCCCGCCACTTGAGCTTCGATTCCGTGATGAGAGTTTTAAGCGGCAGCGATATTGAGAAATCAATAATAAATCACTGGCTCGCTTAACCCTTGAAATTTCGGCGTAGTTTTCAAATACCTTTCGGAGAGGTAAGAATATGGGAGGCCATGCGGAACCACGGGTCAATGGACGCGGCGAGAAAAGGATCACCCAGGCCTCCGCCGTTGAGGCACAGGCATGATTTAAATGTTTCACTGGACATTCGGTGGGCTTTTAAAACATTCTAAAGCGCACACATTTTCTTCTTGCTGTTATTGTAACTTAGCACCAGAACGCCCCATCACTAAAATTTTTTCCAATCGTTTTCTTTCCCCGGTAATTCTTTTTTTCTATAATGTGATCGTTTAGTTGCTCTTTAGTTACAGGAGTACTGATACAAAATTTCAAAGCTCACATAACTATTTCAAAAGCTTCCTTTGTATATGGAGATACCCCTTCGGAAGTTTAAACCGTAACCGTTCAGTACGGCATATTTTAAATCAATTTCAATCCCCGTGCGCTCGATAAACCTCATTCGCGCCTTTGAGCAGGCTCATGACAACATATGCGCTTGACGCAAAAAAAAAAAGGCCGACGTCAGGGCTCCCGTGATGTATCGAGGCGGCCGCACTGCTGTTCGCGCGCGCTTTTCCGCCTTGTGCATCACGTCACAGTTTTGGGGACTGCCGTTAGGTGTGACTACGGCCGGTCAGGCTGTTCTAGCGCGCGCGCCAATACCGGCATCGGCTGTGATGCGACGGGAAGAGTGATGACCACTGCGCCTTCCCGTCATGGCGGCTGCCTCCGGGTTCGCTCCACCAGCAACACAGCTGACACGAATAAACGGAGCTCTAAGTAATTACTGTAATTACCCGATTCTAACGCGCACCCGATTTTCCAGGCAAAAAAAAACGAAAAAACTTGCACCTCCGTTTGTAATGCGCAAGGAACTTTGTGAGCAAGAAAAACAAATGCGAGAGAAACGGGCGATTTATTCCCCGAAATAATCTCACTCATCTCACTCCTCATAGCTCTCCGAGAGCTCCTTGTCGCCTTCCGCTGACCGCAATATCTCGGCATTGGTGCCGTCAAGCGCGTTCGCGATGCCACACTTCTGAACGAACGTTCAACCATGTTCGATGGGATCGTGGCTCACGCCTCGCGGGCCCATCCCGCGTGCTTCTCCAGAGGCATACGCTTCAGCCAACCGCTCGTTGTGAACGCGTGGGAGCCACTCGTAAGCCGCGGAAGCGGCGCACCTTCGTTGCCGCTGCTGTCATTACTGTTATCAAGCACGCAAGTGAAATAATTTGACGATTTGTGTGAACGCCGAAAGAAAAGCCTAGGCGCCTATATCCGAAAAATTGTTGCTAAGAAGCTTTGGCGCCATCTTGAGATGGCGATTGCGATGGGTGGAACGAAATTTCAGCTGTTTTGGCAGTCTCGGTTTCGTATCCGATTCTAACACGCATGCGATTTTTCGGCCTATTTTTGCGGAAAAAAGGTGCGCGTTAGAATAGGGTAAGTACGGTATTTATGGTGCATTCGCCGATCTGAAGGGCCATTCCATGATTGGTAGGCTCGTAGGCACCTATAGCCACGAAAAAAAAACGCAACACAAAAATTTTGTGTCAGTACTCCTGGAAGCATCGCGGCACTGGCTTGTTTGTTTTGTGTTTTCAAACCGGTATTTTCGGCTTTTGGGTGGGAAGTGCTTCGTAGGGTGGTAAGAATATTTCTTCAGGAGAGAGAGAGAGCTGTAAAGGGGAAATAGAGGGGCGGAGAGAGAAATCCAATAATATTATGAATGGGGATACTGTGACCCTGCGTGACCAGCGTCCATAAAATTCCGCGGGATAGCTCGGATGGCACTGATTGCGGCGTTTCCCTTCAGCGAAGTTTATTGGTGTCACGTGTCTCCACCGCCAAAGAAGAAGGAAGCAGGAAATAGGTGCCGGCTTCACAAAAGACTTTTATCAGAAAGCTACCATCTAACAAACCGAACCGAGTAAAAGAAAGCACACACGCGAACGAACTACAAAACTCTCTACGATAAACTATATACATTGTCCTCAGACGCTTCTGCCTGACTACCTCAACAATGTCCTAGAAAGATGAGGCACTACAGGCCAGGCTTGCGTCAGTGACGAGGGTTGACGCTAGGAAATTGCAGCGTGGCCGCGAAGAGCTAGTGCCCGCGTGCTGTAGTCACGATGCTGGGGGACGGGCGTAGTGCGACTCGGTTCGGGAGCGTCGCGTTGTGGGGGACGTCGTAGTTGGCCTTTAAGCTTCTTCGCTCTTCTGAGCCGGCGGGCAGCAATTTCGCTCTCCTTCTCCTTGGATATACCACACTGGCAAACGCCCCGCTATATGTATATCTCCACTGATACGTCTGCGCATGCGCACAATATGAGAGGCGCTATCGAGCGGCTCCGGCACAGCGCCAGACTTGGCTACTGTGCAACGGAGGCGCACAGCTGGGCACGCGTCAGCGCCAGTGCGTCTGCTGCGGCTATGACGCCAAATTCTCTACACACCCGTACTCCAATTTCCAATCCAATCCAATCGAAATCCAATCCAGTCCAATCCAATCCAATGCTTCTCGCGCTTGAGCAGCACGGCCATTGAGGGTCCACGCGCAACTGCTTAACCTCGGCCAGCGTAGCTTAGGCTACAAAAACTACAAAAAAACTATGTACAAGTACAAAAAACGCGAGACGTAGCACCAGGAAGTGTCGACACCTGGTGCTTCCTTCCCATCTGCCTGGACCTCCCCTGTTCCCTCTCTTCTTCCACCTCCTTCTCTGGCTCGTCATTGCGCAGATTGCCTTTGATTAATGACCATAGGTCAGCCTTCACGTTCAGCGCACGCGTGGTGTCGCACTCTCGCCTGCTCTACGGAGAGAGGGAGGCCTTTCAATGCCTAATGTCGGCATTTATTTCAAGCTCTTTTTTATGATGTTCATTAAAACGTACCTAACCAAATAAATATAATACAGTGCATTCATAAGCCGCTGTCAATACAATTGGGAGAATGAAATTATATGTTGGCACCGAGCCTAGCAACATGGTCAATGATAACAGGTAATCATGTGCATTGTCGAAAGTATCAAGGACTTCCAGGGACGGGGGCTAAAGTTTGTAGAGAAGTTTGCTGAAAAGTCTCAACTCATCAGACTAAGATCGACGGGAAAAACCTCACTTCAGGTAGCATTATACTGGATGGACAGAACATCCCTTCCCGCCCCGCCATAACAATACTAGGCATGGTCATTCAGGAAGACAATAAAGCCACAAATACTCTGAGCAAGCTCGACAAGACGGCTCAACAGCTGGCCAGAGTAGTAAGAGAATTACAAGAGCTATAAAGGGCATAAGAGGAGGAAACCCCCTCTGCCTTGTTCAAGCCCTCATAGTGAGACGCATTGCATATACCTCCCCTTCCACCGGATGGATCACAGACAAGAGGAAAGGGCCGATGCAATAATAAGAACGGCTCACAAGACCGCTGTAGGACTACCAATTTACACGTCCAACGAAAAATTCCTGAAGCTCGGCCTACACAAGACCATACGCGAAATCAAGAACATGCTATCGCCCAGAACGTCCAGCGAAATCAAGAACGCCCAGAAAGAACACCTCCTCAAAAAATTACCCCACCTTCCCGCGAGGGGAACCCTGTGGAGATGCGACGCATCTTGGGGGTTTACTTGGTGTTTCCGTTGGGTTGATTCTCTAATTGCGAGAAACGTGTGATTAACGCGTATGATGTATTCTTTATTTAACACGCGGCGTAACGTTAACGATGACGGCCTTGTGGTCGCTGAAGTGTACGGGTAGTGGATGGTGAAGTAACGGGACTACCGCGCAATTTGCAGCGAAGATCAAGTCTATGCACGTGCCCGAAATCGGAACGCCGGTGCTGGAACGATCGCGGCTATGACGCAACGTGGCGCGGCTATGACGCAACACAATCCAACACAATCCACTTTAATCCAATCCAATCCAAATCCAATCCAAGCCAAGCCAAGCCAAGCCAAGCCAACCCAATCGAATCTAATCCAATGCCCCTCGCGAGAGAGTGTTCGCTATCGGAGAGGAGAGGGGGTGAGCGGCGGAGAGCGCAGCTCGTGCGGCGAGGAGAATGGGGGAGGGAGTGTGGACGGACAACAACAACGCCGTATGGAGGGATAAGGCGAGTGAATGAGATGCAGTCGCATCTAAAACCAGAAGGGGCAGGGAAATTCTCAGAAGATCGGGCAGGAGGTTCATGCAGCCTTCATTAATAGGATGGTTGATTTAACACCCACTCAAAGACGTTGTATCAAGACATCTCACATTACCACAAAAATGGACCCCACTCACAATAAGGGCAGAAGATTGGCAAGAACTCGATACATTCGAAAAACATACCAGTACAATCCAAACGCAATCTACACCGATGCGGCCGTAAACAAGCAAGACAATGCATCAGCAGTAGCTACCAACGAACATGGGAAGTTGCTGGATTTCATCATTACATAAAAAAACTAAATTGCAAGAAGCAGAAACTGCTGCCGTCATACTAGCAATCAGGTGGGCTGAATTCAACAACAAGGACTCAATCATTATCACTGACTCGACTAGGACCATAAGGAACTTAATCTGCGGCATCGTTCCAAGGAATGCTGAAAGACTTCTTCCAAAGATTCTAAAAAAGAACCACCCACTTGTCTGGACTCTCGCCCATCAGAGGCTAGAGGGTAACGAGGCGGCCGATTATCTTGCGACCACAACCATACACCGCAGAGAGCCGGAACATTCGTACGCCCTCCCTGTTAACTGTACGCCCTCCCTGCTTACTGTCAAGGCACAGACAAATTAACATCCTATAGACTTCACCGCAGATAACTGCTGAAGAAGCGGAAAATCTTAGAAAAATACAGATCAACACCTACTTAAGTAAGTCCACACCCTCACTTATGTTCCCAGAAAAGTATACTGAGGACTGCAAGCAATGTCACCAGAAGGCCGATTAATTCCATTAAGTTTGGAATTGCCCAGTTGCTCGGGACCAAAGTAGCCACCAAACCTCATTAGAGTCCTGGGAGGACGCCCTGTCCAGCTGGGACCCTGCACAGCAGCTTGCGCTGCTTAGTAGGGCCAGGGATGGTCGAATAGCTTCTGGGGTACTGGAATTTGGATTCCACCCTTGATCTCTCCCCCTTTACCTTACCCCTTTTCACAAAATAAAGCTTACTACTACTACTAGAGCAGTTTGAAGATGTTCGTAGATTTTTGTGTCATCTGTCATCCTGTCATCTGTCATTTGACATCCTGCACATTCCTGCTTACCACAGCTGTTATACTGTTGAACACTCCTTCACAAAGCTCTACTCTACGAGAAGGGGTGAGACATCTCATTGCTTCGCGTGTACGTTTTATTGCCCCTGCAGTACTAACACAGCTGTTATAGGCTTAGATTTTGTACGAGGGTATGAGGGAAAAATAATTGGAGTGTACAGCTAGGTGTCGAAAGGCAGTATCTCTTGTTCACCTTTATCGTATCTTCAGGTTGGAAAAGGCTACAAATTCATAAAGAGCCACTAAAATGTCAACTAAGTGCTGTCGGACAAGGACTCGAATAAGACAAAAAGAATGAAGTCCTACATATTACTCAACAATTAATATTTTAACAGGACAATTTTATTTTTTAAAATAAAACGGCACTAAGAGTTAAATGTCAAAATGTTGTATAGAAAGTAAAATAAATAAAAAAATGTTCGTCTATGTCAGCACGCACTTTTCCTTTGTGTTCATAGGACTGCCCGGTGGGCATGCGTACGCGTCCCCGAAGTATTTAGTGTTGCTGAGAGCCATGTTCCAATCGTGGCCGGTAGTGGAAGCGCGGTTCTCGTACTCGCCGCTCTGTTCGCAGGCTTGAAGCACCAGGGACAAAAAGAACAGCTGCTTATCGTTGAGAGTTCGGTTCCCGGCGAGCTGAAGGGAGAAGGGGTCCCGCAAACCCCGGACAGCTTTCATGAAAAGGTCGAAAGCGAAATTCACCGCCAGCACTTCGCGAGTTCTTCTAAAGCCTGCATCTCTGGGCTCTTGGCCGCGGTCTATGCAGGCTTCGAGACTGCGCAGTGTGCGTTCCGTTTCGCCGGTAAACCACGACGGTACCTTGCCTGGCATTCGCAGCTCCTTCTTCGACAATAGAAAGGCGAAAGCGCAGCGGTAAAGGCGGGGCGCCAACCGAGAGAGTTGCAGTTCCTCGTTGCCCCCTCCCAACGTATCCGATATGTTGAAGGCCAATATAGGAACGTAGATGGTATCTGGGTTTGGCTCGTACCAGCAATTTGGGCTGAAGGCAGAGCGACTCCAGCGCTGCGGTGGGCGGAGCCTGAGGGACGTCTGGAAAGCATGCTCGTAGAAGCGCACGTACGTGTCCAGCGCGTTTCCAGCACTGTTTATTCTCGCCAGCTTCTGTACGTAGGCGTCCATTGAAGCTTTGTCCTTGACCCACTCTGGGCCTAGAGCGCGTATGCTGGTCGCGGCAAGCACACTTCGAATGGCCAGTTTTGATTCCGGTGTGAAATGGGGAGAGGACTCGATGCTTTCGCCGAAATTCCCAGAAAACTGTGTTAGCCATAGTAGTAAGTCTGGAAGCAGTAATGCGGGCGTTAAGGTCGGCGAGGATAGCGGCGTATGTGATAGGGAAAGTAGCTTTTTCCACAGCTCGCACGCACAGTTGCCAGCGTGGTACCCCAGCTCGACGTCGACCGTAGATGAACGCGCCGTAGAAGTCTGTTAGCCCTGAATCGGGGATGAACGGAGAAACTTCAATCATGAGTCGAACACCAAAGTAATTCATTACGGTATGCAGATCGGTGTTTTGAGCAAGCTCGACGACTTTCGTAATCGTAGGACTGACCATGGCATGAGATTCGTTGTCGAAGTCAACTATTGTGGAGCCATTGAACACCTCGAGGACAGAAATCATGAGCAAGTCATGGACCTTGATCCATTTCGGAGCATTGCTGCTGGGCGCGGAACCGACGAGCTTTTCGAGCTCACTCGCAAATTCGGCTATTTTCGCAATAAAAACAGGTGGAACGTACTCCTTTTTTAGTGCTCTCACAGCCGCGAAAGCTGCCTCAGTGTACAGGCGACTGATAGAATTTATGTCTGCATTGTCAAAAGTCATTACCAATCTTGGGGGCCCCATGAACACGACGTCTCTGTTAGGATCCGATGGGTGAGATGACACCTCCACGCTGAACAGCGTAGAAGTTCCAGTAATTCGAAGCAGTCTGGCTGCTGTCTTCCAGACGTCAAGGCTGTGCCTAATCGGTGGAGTGAATGGGAATCCATCTAAGAATGCCTGAGACATCAGTTCTAGCAAAGGGTCCCACTTATAGCTTTCGATAGACTTTTCGTCGACGCACTTTCTATAGAGCTCGCTGGCTGATTGGACGGCACTGTCATTCGTTCCTTGAGGTGCGTTTTGCAGAAGCTCATGCAGCCTACCTTCTAGGTACGCCACGTAATTGTCGTCGGAAGAAACGAAATAACCGGGTTCCGAAGCAGTGTAGCTGCCCGTCCACTGTCGACAGACGAAAGCGTAGAAGTCGCGGCAAGGGTTAACGTGGTCCCAAGAGAGGAGGCTGTTTAAGTAAACGGCATCTTTGATGCAGCGGGGGGACAAGCATACAGCGCCAAATGGCTTATTGAGAGCGTTGGGTTCTTTAGAGGAGGAATTCGCTCCAGGAAGGAGGATGCAGACCAGGAATATGAAGAAGGCCACAAGAAGACACGCCGTAAGAGGATAAAGCATGCGCTCTTCGAAGGACAACCTTGTTATCAAGTATTTCATGGTCGGCAGGCACAACAAGGTTTTTGTGAGCGTTGAGCATTTGTGCGTGCTCCCAGGACTTTCCGATGGTTGTTGCGGAACTACGTTTTCGGTTGCGCCGCATGACATCACTGGAGGTCATCGGAAAAAGAGGTTTGGTGCAAAGCCATGTTTTCCCCTGGAATGAGTGCGCCATGTCGTCCAATGTAAGTCTCGTCCCCATTATGGGTCGACCTTTTCTTGCGGCTTTTATGAATTGTTCCTGGCTGATCAGCGGAAGGTGGCCCTCAGCCTTTGCCGCTGTACGATTTTTGATCGAGGTCCTTGAGCTTTTTCTTCTTTTCCCGAATGGCTATTTTTTTGGGAGCGGTGTTCGGAGGAGATGACTTCGCGTTAGCACTAGCTTTTTCCTTCGAGTACTCCGTCAACCATACTGTTTCCCTTCGATCGGCGGTCGCCTTGACAGGAGTTCTTGATGCTGAATTCCGAGCGTTAGCCGTCGTCTTCAGCTGAGGCCTCGTAGCACGATTGTCAGCAAAGTCGCTCAAATCAATTCCGCTCGATGAGTGTGAGGGAGATTTAGCCGCCGTTCGTAGTTCTTCTCCCATCGTTTTAGGTCGCTTTCTTTGTGACGCTGGCTTCTGCTTCACATCAGGTTTTCTTTTCACGTTTCTGTGACCCGTGACTTCGGCTGCTGTTTCCTTCGGCGATAGTTTCGTTGTAGATGAATGACCGCTAGAGCTAGAATTATCTGTTGACCCAGTTCTGTATGGAAGTGCCTTGTTCTTATCGCTGACCACCTTAACGGGGGACTTTGCCATTGAAGTTGCAGCTCGCGATGTTGTCCCACGGGCGGCGGTGGGTTCATCTGCCAGATATCTGGTACTTAAAATTTTGGTCGCTGTCAACGGTGAGCTCTTTTCGGGCGCCTCCGAGCGGCGCTGCTGTTTTCTTCCTGCAGGAGCATTCCGTCCGTTCAGTGGCGCCGGGATCTGAGTGGTGTCGTTGGGCGCACCCTGTGAAACCACTGAGGCCTCTGACTCGGTTAGGGGCTCTGTAGACGCTGGAGAACTTGACCGCCGCTTGGCCGATTTCCCCAGAAGGCCGTAGTGTACCGCCTTAACCCGAGGTGGTGTGGGTACGACGGGGCGGGGACGTTGCTTTTGCTCGTGGCCGTCTTTGTAGCTTTCAGGGCGCACCTGGAGTCCTTTTCTTCGATACACTGTGCGCTCTTTTTCGAGGTTGAGAGTGATCGCGTGATGATTCCTCTGGCGACAGTGTTTTGGCAGCGCGCGCGTTGCTCTTGGGGGCCACCGTCACACGATGACTCGGGGCGCTGGGCCGCGTACCACTGCAGGGGGGGCCAGAATCACGCCGCGCTGCTTTGTCGGCGCCGCCATCAATGTGAGATGTCAGTCTTGTTGTTCTCTGGACTTTTCCTCCGGCGGGGGACAGGGAATCTTCAAGAGTTGGTGACTGACTTTCGGTAGAGCTGGTCATGTTGGAACCGTACTTCTTCCTTCGCGCTCGACACACGGCACACGCCCAAGGCAAAGAAAAATGATTAATGTGATGATGATGATGAGCACGGTGACCTGGGACGACGAAGATGATGCCCTCGCCGATTTTGTTTAATCTTTCTATTGTTTCTGGCGCTGAACATTTTACTTTTCTGACTATCTCACGTAAGTCTTGGAACACAGACTTTTCAACCACTTAAGTTATTTTGCTAGTTAGCCCGATTATAAGATATAACATTTTTTAACTCCTGATTGTTGGTAGGTCTCCTCGTTTTCTATATGATATTAATAAAGAAACAGTGCAGCAACAAGAATAACGATAAATTTCTCATGTGACCAGAAGGCCAGGGCCGAGAGATATACTTAGTCCCTAAGTTCGGGACTAGAACCAGTGGAGCAAATATTAACTAGTTAAAGAGGAAAAGAACGGGAAAGAGAATAAAATGATGATAAGCCACCGCCATGTTTTTTAGCGATCTGATAAACACGGACAGCAGCACTTTAAGGGAAAGCCTTGAGAGCCCCAAACCACGAAAAGTCGTCGTCGTTGTTGTCCGATAAATAAATTGGCCCCCGGTGCAAACACATGGGTGATTCGATAGAAATGGAATTTGAACCCGGGTTTCCACAGTAGCAGACCACTTCGCTGTTATGCGTTCTTATCTTTTTTTCTGCTTTTACTTCAATGGTATTCAATTCAGATATAGCGCAATATACTTGCAAAGATTCTTTACAAACCTTGGCGCCTCATATACAAGGTGAAACGGCCAATCCGTAATTCGGTGAAAGAAACATGTTCATCAACGTCGCAAAGCTCGAGAACTGAAGGCTTCATTGTGTGATACTCCGCGAGAATTAGTAGCTTACGCAGTCTCGCATACGCTGCCAGCCCTACCACAGCGAATGCTTCCCCCGTGGCAGTTCGTGCAATTGAGCGGCAACAAGCCAACTGACCTCCGTCACCCGCAGTCGAACAATTCGGCAACTGCCCTTCAACAACGCATCACCGACATCGATAGCCACCTTGCACTGCTCCACCATATTATATACAGATCCCAGTATTGAAGACACTGTGACTGCCAGTGCCATTCATAGCACTAGCCACCCAGCCCTCTGTAATACATCCAGATTTAAGGTCCCGGACCTCCAGCATCGTTCTGTGCGGAACTTGTAGCCATTAGAGAGGCTCCCCTGGCTGTAACCGGACTCAGTTTGCGGCCCGGGGCTTGCATCGTAATTCGCACCGATGCCCTTCAAGCAGTCCGCTTCCTACGGTTAGTGAGCCGTAGCCCTATGCTGGCCCAGAGTATTCACCACCTTGCGGCACGAACTGCTCACAAGATACTGATTGAATGGGTTCCGTGCGACCTACTGACGGCCCACTGCAAGGCAGACGTAGCAGCCCGGCTAGCAGTCTCCATTCCAATTCCGACTTTCCCGTTAGAGCTGGATGATGCGACTCTCCTGCTGACTAGAAAGGAACTCCTCCAGCGCCGCGCACGTGCTCCAATTCCACCGTGTGCTGCCACCCTCCCCATGAGTTACCCGTGCCGAGGAGGTTGCGCTTAGGAGGATCCAGTTGGGGGTGGCCTTAACTCCCGCCGTGGCCCGCCAATGGCCTCACTTCAAAGATTGTTTTACAGACCCCGTTTGCCCAGTTTGCCACCGCAGCGATGCAATAGCCGACATACTTGCTGTGGTCTTGCCTCGCTTGGCGTCCTACGATACTGCGACATTTTTCGGCGACGGGCCTCCGCGTAGACGATGCATCAGCATACAACACATGGATATATGGGCCCCATCATCGTTCCTTACTACACTTTATACGCGAAGCGAACATTATCATGTTTATCAAACAAACTTTCCTTATCATAAACTCATACCCCTTATCTATGCCCTGTGGCAAAATAAACGCCCCCCCCCACCAAAAAAAAAACATTGGCATCAATTCTCACTAGTAAAAAATTGGCCGCGTATCTGCTCCTTTCGTTGCAAGTGTCGTCAAAAAACGATAGTCTTTGCAGACATTTGCCAAAGGAAATGCCCCCCTTTGCTTTCCCGCTCACCTCTCATGCTGTTACCTGTACCGTCACGCTCATCCCAAGGTAAACACACTAAAGGTTTGCGCAAGGCGATTTGAATTTACCGCGTTCTACTGCTACAGGCCGGGTTCCTCGATGCCAGCGCTGCAGTATGACGGAGACGCACGTGAATGGAAGCGGCCGACTACAAAGTTTATAGAATCGCGTGGCCCTGCTCCACGTGTGTTCCAAGCAGAACGTGTAAACTAGCTAGTGGAACCTTTCGTTGCTGTTGCCGCGTGATTGTTCATATGCCGCCAGGAGGCGGCGGTTTTATGCAGTAGATGTAGATGTCATTTGTTCTCGAAAAAACCAAGCATCCATGAATTTTCAATAAACGAACACTAAATATCCCTTGTGTACTAATTTCCTGTCTTATATTTGCGTAATGTCTTGTTCTTGTAGAACAAATTGACAAGTATGAACATATAAACCGGGCTTAGACGTTTTCATTTGGCTGTGAGTATATAAGACTTTCCTTTACAGTATATAAGACTATTGCGCAATATCAATTTTACTTTGGCCGGGTGGCTTAATCGAGTTACAGACAGACAGACGGACAGACAGACAGACCAAAATTTCTGGATTTAAGTAGCCCATGGCGATAGTAATAGTAATAGCTAGGAAGTGATATACACCGGTGCAAAACAGGGCACCAATCAGGTCTCATTTTGGTCATATTAGCCTTTCCGCTTAGTTACAATTTAACTGAAGTGCAAGTTGGGCGTTACCTATGGCGCAGTGTTTCTGTCTAACATGCGCGTTTTGCAAAAACTTTCTAGAGCCATCAGAAAAAACAGGTCATTAGGCACATCATCCCTGGGAGCTGCAAGGTACCGCACACTGTGTGGTGTTGCTTGAAAGTATTTTCGGAGTGTCCGTTGAAGCACATCCCAGAACAATATAGCGTCTTTGCAGTCAACGAAACAAGGCTCATTCGTATCTGGAACATCACAAGGTCTGAAGTTAACACAAGGCACAGAAATGCTCCTTCTGCGTAGGCATGTTTTAAAGGGCAAAGTGTCTGCATGTATCTTGAAAAAGAAAGATTCTGTGCACGGTGAAAGAGATAACTCGTTTAAAGTCTTCATGGCCGGGTAAACCATCGTAAAGAGATCTGTAGAGGGGTGTAGGAAATAGAATTGATATTAAATCACTGTAGAGTTATGTGCGCGACACCGTAAGTAAATAGTCAGAGGAAAAACACGCCAACAAAAATCTGACAGAAGAAAGAACCTCACGCATGAATTCCCACAAACACGGCCGTGAGAAAAATTTAAAAGAAACAGTAATACCAGGAAAAGCATCCACAAGATTCACTTGACAAAAGGCTCCAAAAATGGGATGGGATGAGTCACGAAGAAACCAAAAACGGCGCGACTCCAATAGAGATGCGTGAGCCCGAGCCCTCCCGCACAGGTAAACCTAAACAGTTTATTCCTTCTCATAGGCTCATAGAAGACGACCATACAAGTGTCGCGATGGTTCTGTGCAAAGTCTGAATGGGGAGCCGCGCGCATAAGCGAAAATGGGTAAGACAAACAGGCAATTTGTAGATGATAAACACGTTTCACGCCTTAGCTCTTCCGAAATTGAAAGATTATGCGGCACAAAAACTTTCACCAAACTCAAGGAGTGTTTTTCCTTCCCCTTTTCTGTCCACGTTGTGTGCTATTCTTATAGCTATCCACTGGTAGGCCAGGTATCTTGGTGGCCGACATGATAATTCAGTGCTCTGCATATTGGGACAGGGTGAGCTCCCATGAGCCAAACTAAATCTCAGAACTCTTAGTAAAGTTAATTTAGCGCTTGAAACAACCAGGAATTGCTTCGGTCGAATTAGAGTACCTTGTCAATACTTGGCTTGTCAGCACAGAAGAAGGCGAGCTCAGCGGCATATGCGAAGAGCTTACGTTCATTGCCGAAAGCATTAAAACCAGGAACACTGGGGCATTGAAGAATTCCCTAGCATATGGCTCTAAATAAAGAGAAAAAGAAGTGGGGACATAGGAAACCCTTGTTTAACCGGCGATCGTGTCGCCACGGACCTCGAGAGGCTCCATTAACAATCAGTCCAGTTGAACAGTCACAGCTAGTTCAGATTTGCAGAGGCGCATACCATTAAAAACAACTGAAACAATGTTTACATGCTTAAGGAGTGAAAACAGAAACCAGTGGCGCACCCGATCAAAAGCTTTATATAGGTCCATGTGAAGTACAGCGAGCTTCTCGTAAGTGCCGGAGAAAAAACTCCAGGACCGTATGAAAAATGTGCAGATTGGTCTATAATGAAAGTCCGCGCAAGCCGCATGTTTGGTGAGAACTCATGAGCATAAACACTGGCAGTGCAAACTGAATTTGTTTGGACAGAACCTCCGCAAAAATTTTGTAGTTAACATTAGAGAGAGTGATTGGCCTGTAACCATCAAAAGACTGGAGTTTTTTTGTTTTCGTTGTACTTGGGAATCAAAACAGTGGCTGGGTGAATGATCGGGAAAGAGAATTTATATCCTCTTTTTATTATTATCCTCATCTGGTAAAGACGTAATAAGGGACACAAAGCGGTGCAGAACATCGCTGTTAAGGTTGCTGTTATATAACTGGGCGTGGACGCGAGTCCGTGGCTGAGCCAAACCGAGTTTATTTGCTTATTTCTTCTCTAACCCCTGATGGTGATAGTAGGCGCTTAGTCGACTGGTCGTCTTCCTCTTCAATGAATCAGGAACAGTTGCCAGATGTAGTGGCGCGGTAAACAAATTGGACGGGGTCTAGAGTGCCGTCCGACGGTATTATAAGCAGTCCACTATATCGACGTACACCGGCATTTTGTGGTAAAATTGCCGCGTCTGGCAGTACACCGCTCTAGATATTGTAGAGCTAGGCAACCTAACCTAAACCTAACATAAGATAACCTAACGCACGCAAAAAATCATTTAAAACACCAAAACTAACCTAGGGCATAAAAATTACACTTCAATTAAATCATGAAAAAAAAACAACCGAGGCAAAGCCGGTATCGAACCACCTACTTTGGGATCAAGAAGCTGCGACGGATCCTCTACACTCTACACACAACGACAGAGTCTTTGGCCAGTGTTAGCCTAGTGTTAAATATTCGAATGTCGCCCGGACGGCACTCTAGCCATGCCTGCAACGATCAGCTAGAGTGCCGTCGGACGGCACTCTAGACACTGCGAAACAAATTTGAGTAATGTAGCTCATACTCTGACACAATTGCTTCCGCGGTGCTTACCTTCAGAATGGAATCTGCCTTATAAACTCAGCAGCTGCGCGGTGCCGCTCCTCTAGTAAGGCCTGTCGATTAGGAAGCTCGCAATGCAGGACACGATATTACGGGAACTCACAACGGATCCCTCTTTACCTCGACAAGTAATACTGTTAAAGCTGACACTTCAGTAGCAATTTTTTAAAGACATGTGCCTGACCCCCACATTTCAATCGTATACAGTTGGTACAAACTCCTCCTAACTAGCCCCAGGCAACACAGGACTGTTCGGCCCTATTCAAGCTGGTGTACTTTGGCCGGGGATTTTCTGCCCGGCCTTTCTCCGGCAACCATGTTCGGCCGGTGTCCAAATGTGGACCTTTTGGCCGTATACGGCCGTACTCCCACCACTGTCCAACGGCCAGTGTCCGTCGGCCAGTCGACCGGCTTACGTTCATACGGCCAGATTCCAGCTGTAGGGCTCCGGCCATCCAAAGCTACCCGTGTGCGCCCGAAGTACGGCCGCCGGAGGACAGCCGAGAGCGGTCGTCGGACTCCAGCCGGACTAGAGCTGCCGGAAATTCGGCCGTGCTACGGGCATTGTAGTTCAGCCACCGTACGTTAACTGTACTGAGGCCGGTGGATAACCACTGCATGCAGCGCAAGCAGATGACTCAATCGCGCTGTCCAGCAGCACAACCCCCCCATTTTGGATCCACTGTACCCCACATCAAAGTGAGCACGAGCGCAACCACCAGCCATCCAGCCTTAATCGCAGCCTGGCTTAATTATGAGCGTCAGTTTACACAAAAATTAATTATTCAACAGTGCTCACAAAGGTCGTTCCTTTAATTGCTGCGCGTCTTTTACTGTCGAATACAGCAAATATTCTTTCGGTGCAGAGCGGGAATAGATGTTTTGTCGAGGTCCTGATGCGGCTTACCTGTAATAAACAAGAAAGGATGGGGGGTGGGGGGGGGGGGCGGGGGGGGGGTGGTGTAGAGGCAATTTCTGTTAAGACGATACTTTCATGCTCTGACTAAATCAACTATTTTTGCAACAGCTGCTTGACCAGTTTTTTTGGTATATAAAACCGGTGCGAAGCCTTTACGAAGCGGTTCGGTACTCCACAAAACACTCAGCAGCATTCAATATAATTTACTTCACACAAAAAGTATGTCCAGTATTTGCCCATTTTTTCTTGCAAAAAAATTTTCTACTACATCAACTTTTCTGATGATCTTTCACAGGGCTGATCCTAGAAGAGATCAAAGAACGTACTTGCAGTTTCAATATATTTTTTATGTTGTTTTCTTGAGTTATGTGCACACTCCTTAATTGTCCAAACGAACATAATTTTCCTCGAAAGTCATACTACGTTAAGAAAATTCTAGAAGTGTTGCGAATGACGCCCCTTCAGATGGCTGCAGTTGTATCCCTCTGTGTTCACGCAAGGAAAGGCGTAAGACAACAGTTTTCATATTTTCTTTCAAGCAAATACTTGCAATTGTAGTATTCATACAGCAAACCTTGCATACTGCAACCGAATAAAGCAATAAATATTTCATTGGTCAAGTTTGAATGCGTAGGGTTCTCAACCCGTCGGAGGCGATGTTGCGGCTCCGCAAGTTTATTTATTTATTTATTTATTTATTATATTTATTTATTTATTTATTATTTATTTATTATTTATTATTATTTGATACCTGCTTGCCCTTGCATCCATTATAGCAGGGAGATACATAACACTAAGCATCAAATTATGAGACCAAATAACAAAGTAATTCTACAAAGCGCGGTGAAAATCGTCATTATAAACAGTGGGTAAAATCATACATGGAAGATAATTACTCTCATCTTGATCTAAAATAAAATGAATCGCGCAAGGCGTCACCTTAAAGGAAAGTTAATAATTTGCTTCAAGCTACCGATCCCACTTTGGGATATGTAGAATGGCGCTTAGATATACTTCTCCCCTTCTATTGCAGTTTTCGAATGATAGATATTACGAAAAAATTTCCAACCTCACGTTTCGTCTATGATCTTTCCCGTCTTACCATTTAGGTTTACTTTTACTTTCCCTCATCCTAAGTTGACAAGTGCCAATACCTAATACGAATCGCACTGCCTATTCTGTACTGTTTTCGAGCGTATCAACCAGCTCTTTGCTGTAGGGATCCCAGAAACGCATGCGTACTCCTACATTGAGCGCACATGAGTGAAATACGATTGTTCATTTAAGTTAGGTGGAAGGTTCGCTGAAATTTATCTCGGAACGCAAAAACACGTGCAGCCGTAACTTATGTTGTGAACGTGCCCTATTTCTCTAACAACTCGTTATATAAACTCCTCGTTATTTATATTCCCCGGCCGCGTCTTAAAGCAGCGTTTAATTTACGTATATGCATTCATTGGAATGAAGGTTTTCTTGTAAAGTTGACGTTAACACACTTTTTAATATTCAACAACTTTCTGAATGAGCACACCAGGAGTTATAATTGGAATAATGGTGCAAGTATTCGGAATCACGTTCATTCTCTATAGTCCTGTAAATTCTACAGTCATTCGCGAACATTTTTAACAAAGATTTGAGCCCCACAAAGAAAAGAGGGCCCGAAACTGAGGCTTGGAGAATTCCTGAGGTCTCGGGAACATATCCGGACGAACAACCATTGAGAGCGACCAACTGCTGTCCTAGAGAGATATACTCGGCTATCCATGCAATAACCGATTCATTCATTTTATTGCCCGCAATGTACTAACAGATTGGTGATATGAAACACCGTCAAATGCTTTTTTTGCCGCACAAGAAAATAGTCAGCTACTTTAGGCTTATCTATTACTAGAGCCAAATCGTGCGTGACTCAACAATCTGCGTTGAGCAAGAAAAACCCAACGAAATCCGGTTTGCTAGGAAGCTGGCGATTATGTTTAACCAAATGAGTCATATCCAAAGTGTGGCTAATCTCAATTTCAAACACGGCAACTAAATAACATCCAGGCTTCGTCATTCACAAGGCTCTGTTGTTATGGCAAAGTTGAAATAACACTTCTTTCTAAATAGGCAGTCATACAATCCTATGAACGTAAATAGTGCAGGACACGAAGTTGAGCCTACCAATGCACCAGCTTAGCCTTCTCCGTTTATCACAAAACAATATAGTACACATTGTTTTTCGCAGTATTAGTGTGAGAAGAATAGCCGAAAACTTGCGCTTTTGCGCGCCCTTACCTTTCTTTGGTGGGGAGTCCTTGACATTGCGCCGGTTGTGCTCCTGCGTGGTGGCCGCTTGCTCGACACCCTTTAAGGCCACTTATTTTGGTGAACCACCGCCATCTCGGGTCGGACATCGCTGCCGGGTCGATGTCTCCAATGGTCTCCATTTCTTGAGGGGGCGAATAGCCTCGAGCTGATGCGTCGACGAAGCCGACGGGCGAGGCATTGTAGCGGCTATGACTGGCGAGGCTTAGCTCACCCGTCGGTGTGGCACAGTCTTCTTGTGGCCATAAATGGCATTTCGATGGCCTAAACGTTTCCCTGGTAATGTCCAGTGAGTCCTTGCACCTTGCCCGTTCACCTAGAACACTCATTACTGTTTGACAAACGTAGTTCGTTCATTTAAAACGCAGAAACACCGAGCGGATGAAAAACGTGTCTGCGCCATTCGACTCCTAACGGCTCTTTCTTCACCCAGGGAAAAACCGGTCCTACATCGGCGGGTCTTCTTCCAAGCACGTCGGTGCATGAATTCTCGGCGCCCAGACGCGCGCTCGTTGTTCGCATAATGACGTATAACCTGATACCTTACGAAGGCTGGTCTCCACTTGAACACCGTTTGCCGAAAATTCTGCGGCCGTTCGCTTGCGTAATTCGGTCGAGAACCGCTAATCAAATGAAGAACGTACATTATGAGGCCGTAAGTCGCACCGGTCTCCTTTATAATACCGGCTGCCCCGAAGAAAATGAATTCTGCAGCCACGGACGCGCGGGTTCACCGTTGAAAGAGCGGATCGTGCGGCAGCCGCGCTACGGCCGGTCTCCTTTCGAACACCAACTGCCACAAGAATACGGATACCCTGTGGCCGGTCGCTTCCGTGCTTCGGCTGAACACCGCTTCCCGAAGGATAAACGGATGCCCTAAAGCCGTACTCGGCCGATTTCTTTCTCAACATCGGCAGCCGAAAGGCAACTGATATCTGGCAGCCGGGCCAGCTGCCGTTGTGCGTCTGAACCACGGGCGGCCGGAGAAATACCGAAGCGCTGGTTGCCGAATGTTGGCCGTTCACCGTATCATCAGTGGCCTGCCAGAACCTGGATGCTGGCCCGACATGCCAGAAAGCGGCCAATAGACGGGCCGGTCTTGGGACACACTTTTCTGTGCCGCCTCTCACGTCTATCATGGTTGTTTACCGAAGCTGTCCTCAATTGCGAGCCGTTAACTTCCTGTTTGAACATTTCTCAGGCAGCAGATAAAGGCAAGTCTGCCGACAAGCAACTTGTCAATACTGCACGTGCATTGCTGCATAAACCTTCATTCTTTTGGAAGTAATGAATGAAGTTTCCAAAGTTCCCACTGGGGTCGGAAAGCAGAATGAGCGCCTCCACTAGATGCAGACCAACCCTGACAGCGGCCAGAAAAAAAGGCACTGGCTGAACATTATAATTGCTTTTCCTGCAAAGTAGGGTTGAGGAAATGCAAATCCTGTCAAGACGAGCATGGGAGTTTCCTTCAAGGTGTGTGTACGAGCAAGGAGCTCGAAGCGGCAGTCCGGTATCAAGTAGCCCAGCAGTCGCAAGAAGGAAAGTCAAGACTTCAGCGCTCCTGTCCCCGATAAGTAGCCGTTCTCAGTACGGTCGCCCATCAAACAAGAAATCGATCTGTGCTTAGATAACTGGCTAATTTCTTGAAAAAAAACGGGGTTCCTTGACGCTGTCATTGGGAGCGTACACGTTTGATCAGACGCCGTGGTGCTCCAGACAACAGATAATCCCAGATATCAACCGCTCCTCACCATCCACATTATACGTGAGGGAAGAATAGGTCAGACCTTTCCTCAGAAACAGGGAAACAGCTGGCTCAGAGACCTGCTGAGTGTGACCAGCAACCACTTCGTAATCTGAGAGGGAAAGGCCGCAATGCTCTATCAGTCGTAAAACAAGCCGTTAGGCAAGCTTGTCCCGTCGTTGTTTCGCGTGTCGTTGTTTCGGTCGCGCTCTAATTTTATAAACTCTATCAACCGCTTCCACTCTCAATTTTTGTCTCCTGCACAGCAATTAAATCTACACGATTTCAGGAGGATAGCTGCGGCAGCTGCAGTTTTTTTAGGGGTCCTCAGCTCACTCACATTCGAAGTTGCAAACTTCAGTCGCACAGGTATCATGTTGATAAACGCCTTATATGTCCGTGCCATGTATGTCGGACTTGAGATAGAGACCCCGCTTGATTTTTCTCTGTATCTAGCAGAGTTTGATCGAGGGGGCTTCCCTTTTAAAGCAAAGCTTTCTACCTCTACCAACCAACGGTTATTTCGTGACATGCAGGACAAGAAACTCCCAACGCGGCTGCGGAGGGAAGGGAGGTTTTCACTCACGGAGCACAGTGTAGATGGCGCGGCGAATTTAAACCCAGCGTTCCCCGCGCGCTCACGCCGGCGGGCGCATCGGCGCGCCCTTTCTCGGCTGCTTGGCGACGCTTTTTCTTGGGCCTGTTTAGGTGCAGCTTCGCGTTCATTGCGCGCTTCCTTCGCACGGCTTGATTAAATTGTTCGACACAACCTCCTGGGTAACTTGGAAACGACGGACTAAGCGGTCGTACGGCAAAGATATCTTAAAGATTAATTTGCAGGGCTCCAAAACAAAACGTACAGACAACAAACACACATCTGGCCGCATCTGACCACAAACACACATCTGGCTAAACAAATACTACCTTTTGCGCACTGCTTGCCACGAATGGGATTCCGTTTTCTAAATTGGTGAATACCAATTCGGTTGTGTTTGAGAGGTATTACAAAAGGCGAAGGAGCAACTGGTTCTGAAGAATAGCGATTATAAGAGTTCCCTCAGCTTTCTCGCAATTCTCTAACTTACTAAACTTAACACTAACTAGTTTAAGTCGGTATAAAGGGGAATCACTAAGCTCATATGCCAAATCG
This sequence comes from Haemaphysalis longicornis, assembly GCA_013339765.2. NCBI lineage: Eukaryota > Metazoa > Arthropoda > Arachnida > Ixodida > Ixodidae > Haemaphysalis > Haemaphysalis longicornis. Next base: position 61,552,065 of record CM023453.1, read on the forward strand.
TTTCGGTGTCTGCGCTTGGGTCGCGCGGTGGTGTAGCCCCAAACTAGCACATCATGATGGCTAGGTTCGCTCTGTCTCACACTTCGAATGACGCTCCTCGCCGTTTTCTTTCTGCGGACGCACGTCCGGGCAACAGCGGTGGCGTCCGCCGCTCTAGCCCAGCTGTCCAGCCGTGGCCGACGCTGCTGCTGCGCTCGGGACGCCGCCCCCGCGAATTCCAGGTAACGGCTGGCTGAATCTCTGGATTCACTTTGTAGAGCCACTTGTGTGAATTCAAGTGGCGTCGCATGGGAAATTGTTGTGGGTGTCGTTTAAAGCTTTGCTTTCCAACCACCTTCACAGCGTGGATTGGAGCCATTTTTTCTGCTAGTACTACCTTTCCTGTCTCAGGAACGGTCTTCTGTAACACCAGCTGGAGAGTCTTCAGACAGTCTGTCAGAGAGATCCGCAGCCGTGCACAACGCAGATCGTTTTGTAGGGATGCCTGGCGGAGGCACGTCGGCTTTAAGGGTAGTAGTTAGCAGGGGAGCCGGACGACGCATCGTCCGGCTCCCATGTACTTTGGACTCAGGGGGTACAACACCTTCAGCTACACGTTGTCATGCGGCAAGGTGATGGTGAACCCTTCTCATCACCTGAAGCACCACTGTCACACACAGCAGGTAACTTTACTAGGGAATTTACCTGATGGCTCCACACAAGGGGAAGGAGCCACCGGGGTAGGCACTAACGCAGCCGTTAGCGCACTACTAACGGCACTGGTATGCGTCTATGTGGCATTCAGTGAAGTAGAGCCTTCAATTCCGATGTTCGAGGGATCTAGAAGATAACTAGAAGTGTCCAGAACCTCTCAAGCGTACATAATTTGTTCCCGCAGGGCATTGTTAGGGGGGCGTGGGACATGTCGAGGGTTATCTGCGTACGCTCTCCTCGGCGAAGCGACCAAACTTGAAGCAGCTGTTCCAACGCGGTGCACGGCAGTGACGCCGGATACGCCTCACCCGCTCAGAGTGCAGAAAAAGGTGCGGCCGACCAAGAATCAAGGCAAGCCTCTGAATGCACCAAACGGATAGTACATGAGGCACTTTGTTCACATAAACACTATCCGCGAGTTTCGAAACGATGTCCGGGTTCAGCGTGCGCATGACTTCCAGTCCTGAGACTCTCAAACTTTCCCTTGAAATAGAGATGACCGCGCCATACGGTTGAAGTGCTTCGCGTATGTATATGTCCTCAAGACGCTCTGGAAGCCAAAAAAGCTTCATGCGCACTTGAAGCCTGGGGCTCTGGGTCAATGAGCATGCAGCGGCTATCTTTGGCCGTAAACTTACCTTGGGACGGCTTGGAGGAAGTTCGGCCGGCTACGCTTGTCTCTCCTTGCAGTTTATTTTAAAAGGGTTTTAACGTTTTGTGTGTCGAATTTGGTACATCACATCAGCCAAGGACATGCTTCGTGCCACCGGGCTCGCCTCCTAGTTTGCTGCTGGGTGCTACGTCTGATTGTCACCTCTCTGCCCCCGTTCCACGGGCTGCTACCGGTCACTTCAAGATGAACCCCTTTCATCAGTGTGTCGGCGCAGAGCAGCCGTCGGGGAAAAAGAGATCGGCCAGGGCCGCAAACACGACTCAACGCTTCGAGTTCTGTTGAGGTGTAGTTGTTTTCAGCGCCTTTGAGAGAACTGCTCAGGTAGACTACAGGCCGTAACTTGCTACATTCGTCCTCCGGTAGAAGTAAAGCTCCTAGACCCAGCCGCGATGCGTCCGTGTGCACTTGAACGTTTAACCGCAAATCGTCTGAAAATAATTTCAGCAGCGGTGGCTCACAAAGACAAGCCTTTAGTACTTCGAAAGCATCTTGCTGTGGGTCTTCCCATTGGAATGGAGTGTCCTTTTTCAACAGCGCGCGCAACGGTGCGGAATGAACGCTGTAGTTTGGGATAGAGAGAGAGAGAGAAAAGTTTGGGATGAACTTCCTGAAGTATGAAGTCAGTCCTAAAAATGACTGAAGCTCTTGGACATTCCTCGGTGGAGGGAACTTCTTCACAGCTGCCAGTTTTGTCGGATCCGGAGAAACTCCTTTTTCTGTAACAACGTGTCCAAGGTAAACAATTGATGAGCAAAGAGAAAACACTTCTGTGGTTTGAACTTAAGTCCAGCCTTGCGAAATCGGTCGAAGACTTCTTGCAAGTGGCTCAGGTGTTCTTCAAATGTTTTGCTATAGATGGCACAGTCGTCCATGTAAACTAGAGCGTTGTCGTACTTGAGGTCTCCAATCACTGAATCCACTGCGCGCTGACACGTGAAGGGTGCTCCTTTCAATCCAAAAGGCATCCGAAGAATTTCGTACAGTCCCCATTGACTCACAAATGCAGTTTTTTCAGTGTCGGCAGGGTTCATTGGAATCTGGTAAAAGCCTGAAACCAAGTCCAATGACTGAGAAAAATTTTTGCAAACAGTGAGAGCTTGCAATGCGTCTTCTATTCTTGGCATAGGATAGGCTGTGTCTTCCGTGACTGCATTGAGGCGCCGGTAATCGACACCAATGCGTATCGAGCCATCTCTTTTTGTGACCAATACCAACGGTGATGCCCATCGACTTCTGGATGGTGCAATTATTTTGGCATCACTTAGGTCCTTGATCATCGCTTTCACGATGTCGCGTTGAACAGGAGACAGTCGGCGAGCGCCTTGTGCGATTGGTTTTGCGTCTCCGTTCGGTATTGTGTGTTCCTCAATGGAACAGTTCCAACATCTGTACTGCTTGTGGAAAACATGCGAGGTTTGCTGCGAGGAGCTCCTTTGCTTGTTCGAACTGGCTATGTGTCAGCGTTGAACCAGCATTGAATGAAATGCCATTCAAGTTTAAGGTCTCATGCTGAGCTTCACTGCAAGGGGCGGACGCTGGTTCCTCCATATCCTCAGGAGACGGCAAAGTAGTGCAGCGGAATATATTCTCTGCTTCGTCAGCGCTGATATCTAACTCTGTGATGTCGGAGACGACTTCCGCCAATTCCACTGTCATGCCAGGAGTCAGGATAACAGGTTGGGTTGAACAGTTCGTCAAGAGAACGTATAATATTTGTTCCGTTGACCTTATTACCGCTGGTTCGAGAAGAACGGAGTGTCGCTCAATAGCAAGCGCGTTCCACTAACCTCCATCTGTACCTCTTCTTCCAATTGGGGTGAGCTAGAAAACTTGACCTTTACAAGCTTCCGCGATGTTACTGGAATGTGGGTCTGCTTTACAAGGTAATTTTCGAAAGTCGCTGAGGCTTAGGCACCTGAAAGGTGTTCGTACCCCAGTCAATAATGGCTTTCGATGTCACCAGAAAGTCATTCCCAAGGAGAGTCGTTAGCTCTCGAGGTGAGGGACAACGACGAAGGTTTGGCGGAATGCTTGGCCGTCAGCAACAATCGACGCAGTCACTTCTCCTAAATTGATCAGTGGCTGGCCGTTTGCTCCTTTTAATGCAGGGAATACGCTTAATTTCTAGCTCAACTGCTGTGCCAGACAACGTTCATTAGGATACAGCTTAATTTCTAGCTCAACCTGCTGTGCCAAGACAACGTTCATTAGGCTTCTCATTGCTCCTGAGTCCAAAAGTGCTGAGATCGTTGTTCTCTCAATGGAAACATCGATAATTTTTCCGCCCGCTTCCGTGTGACATGCAACACGCTTGACTAATGATGACCTCTCACGGGCGTCAGAGGTATCACATCGTCGTTTCCCTGGCTGGCACTGGTGAAACGCTCTTGCCATTCCAAAAACTGCTGTGTCAACGGCTGTCTACAGCACGTGACAAAATGTCCAGATTTCTTGCAGTTGAGGCAAAGACGACGTACCTGTGTCTGCTGGGGAGTTGAACGCTGAGCGCTGTGGGAAGGGACGCTGGTTGCGACATCCTGCAGCGTTTTTCGACGTTCGGGGAGACGAAGTTGGGGGCGTGCTGCTTCCGGATCTGCCGGGTGGTTGTTTCCTTTGGGGAGAAACTGGTGGGCTTTGCTTTTTCGGTGGTGCAGCCTTCAGTGTACCGGCGGTCACGGTGAGTGCTGGCGCTTTACCTGTAGTTGATGACACTTGATCGAAGCGCAATAGCGAATCGAACAGCAGGTCGAGAGACTTGAAAGTCTTGTCGAAGAAATGCTTCTTCGCCTTCGATGAAAGAGTGGCCAGGATCAACTTGCATTTCTCGGCTACGGCCTCGGGGTAGCTGCACTGCTCGATGAGCTCCAATTTTCGAAGGGCGAAGTCCGTGCATGACTCTCCAGAACGCTGGCTCGCGCCGTACATCCTCTGCTTCGTTTCAACTTCATCATCCAGGTTGTAGCGCTCGCGGAAAACTGCCTTCAGCTGATCCCAGGTTGTGACGTCCGCTGTCTTCAGGTGGTGTCTCATCCACATGAAGTCTTTCGGTGGCAATTTCGAAACGATCAGGGGGATGGCTACGTCGTTGGCAATTCTGAAGGTTTTGTACTCTGTTTGGTAGAGCCACGCCGTGACGTCCTTTCCAAGCAGTTGAAGTGAGGCAGCCGCAACGGAAGTGAGAGGCGCCTTCTCCTAACCTGGAGTTCCTGTAGTTTCGGATTTTACCGAGGTTCCTAGCTGTGGTGAGCTTTTCTTCTTTTTGGTTTTCACCTGCCTACCCGAAGCGCTCGTGTAGGAGTCTTCGTTGCCTATCGGAGGTGGAGAAGCTCCACACATCCTTGCTTCAATCTGGTAGAGGCGGCACAACACTGGGGAAAGCATATCCGCGATCAGTTCTTGCGTAGCTTGCAGCTGCACTTCAATGTCAGTTGCTGGCGGCTGCCACTGTAGACGTCTGTGAGGATGGCGAGGCTGCTGTTTTCAGCTCCGTCAGTTGTCGCCGCATCTCTTCAACTTCTTCCCTCAAACTTCTCACCTCTTCGACGGAGGCTTTGTAAGCTTCCGTCTTGGCCGTGTCGTCCATGGCTGCAAAACTTTCGATGGATGGCTCCATTATGTTCACAAAACGTGGGCGACGTCGACCTGTAGCAAGCGGTGACAGAAGGGGTGGTCGAAGAGAGCGTAGACTCCCACATACGTTGAATAACTGTTTAATTAAAATCCCTGGCCCCACGTTCAGGCGCCAAATGTGACGGAGCATAGCAGCCGTCGGGAAAAAAGATATCGCCCAGGGCCGCAGACACGACTGAACGTTTCTACAGTCAGACAAGAACTGTTTATTTCTCGCTCCGAGTACACGAGGGGTGCACACCCCCCGGCCGCAGGCACGGCCTCTGGCACGGCCGCTCGATGGAAACTCGAGAGGCCGTGCCTCTGGTGTCGGAGGGTCGGCGTGGGAACGAGAAGAGGGAGAGAGCCGCAGTCCTCAGTCGCGCGTAAGTACGCCGAAAAGCACTTACGTTATCTAAACACAGCGCGCCACGCCACAATCAGGCAACCTCCGAAACGGTTTCTGAACACGCTGTCGCCGATACCAGCTGGTCAGGCAAGTCCCCTCTTATCTCCTTTCCCGTCTGATCAACCACTGCCGGACGATGAGGATGCATTCTAAGACATGACAGATGCAACTTCTGCAACAATTATTTATGCTCAAGAAACCTCGAGGGTACGGACGAGGAAGAAAATTTCCAGACCTTGATGCCTCCTAAACAGCGACGTGGCTCTAATTAAGAGACAATACTCACAGCTGCCAGCCTGTGAGGAAATTTCCGAAGCACGGGCGTGTAGTAATTCTCACACCCACAAAGGTGGATAGCGTCATTACCCGTTTCAATCCTGCTCGCTCTGAAAAGTGGCCTTGAGTCTATGGCTCCGCATGGAGTCCTTCAAAGTAAGACAAAACGATCGGCTGAACCTTCTATCAGTGGACACATGAAACGCTTACGCTACTGCACGTCTCCAAAAAAACAAAAACTATTGAGGGCATCCCTATCCAGGCGTACGAGGCTCGCTTGAGTGAGTGCGGAGCAGGAGTGATCAGGGATGTTCCAGTTGATACGTTTGACCGTGAAATCCTCGTAGCTCTGTGTCAGAAGACACCTGTCAAATCTCTGCGTCGTCTAGGCGAGTTACCTAAGAGCGTGCGGATTGTATTTGCCACTGAAACAGCGCCTGAGCACGTTTTCCTAGGCTACACGCGTTACCGCGTATATCCTTATGTTGAGACGCCCAGGCAATGCACCAAGTGCCAGCGTTTTGGCCACGTGGCAACCATGTGTAAACTTCCGAGCCGCTGTGCCGGGTGCGGCGGCAGTCACTAAAGTTCTGCGTGTGACGCTGGTAATCTTCGGTGCCCCAACTGTGGGAACAGTCACGAGTCGACACCTGCCCGCTGTCCGTTGCTTCGGAAAGAGAAGACTATACACAAGATTGAGGGTGACAAAAACATTGACAACAAGTCAGTGAAGGCGATCCTGCATGAGCAGCAGGGGAAAGGTGATGCTTGGAAAAAGACCTCTTCAGAAACCCAGAAGTCCCCTTAAAGGCAAGCGCCAACCTCTAACACTTTAGATCCAAGCTTCGACGTTGACTTCCCGCCCCTACCTTCTTGCGGACCCGTGTAACCTGCGGCGCCCGCTACAGCGACACCTACGCCGTCATCCGAGCCTGCATCCGTGGAGACGCCGGAGTCGTTGCCTGCACCTCCAACTACATCCTCAAGCACGACAGCGCCTGCATCTGCGTTGTCGAGTGTGACAGCGCCAGCGTGGTTTTCCGCTCATCAGGCAAACCAGAACAGGCCCCAGGCGCCGTGTTCACCAAAACTCTGGGAACATTTGTACGCTCATCGTTTCAGTAGTGGACGCCAGTTTTCCTGGCTCCGCTTTCATCTCCGGTGGCCAAGGGCATAGGCACAATCATTGACCTTGCATTGCCTCTCCTCGCGCAATGGCGCTAGGAGCTGTGGCACCAAAAACTCTGGAAATACTGAACAAGGTCACTGTGTTTCAATAGAACGCCTGCGGTCTTCGGAGCCGCCTTCCGGAATTCCGACGCGGTTCATGCAGCAGCACGCTTTCCAATCATCGCAATATCAGAGTCGCGGTTGCAGTCTAGAACAGGTGAGGTTCTTTCAAGGGTTCTGCTCGCTATAAGGAACGACCTGACATACATATAGCATACCTTGCCCCCTGGGGCCGAATTCTCTAAACGACGGGCCGTCGCTTTGAAACGACGGGGAAGCGCCATGCAAATGCATGTGTTCCGTGGTTGGAGCCGTCACTCTGAGGGCCGAGAAAGCGGGCAAAATGGCTCTCCGGCGCACCGGTAGCAGGGCGCAAAGTGACACGCACTGCAACCCATCGTTTTTCTCGGCCCTTTGCGCCCAGGTGCCGGTGCCGCGGAGTGCCATTTGGCCTTCTCTCTCGCCCGCAAAGCGAAGGCCGCAACCCCGGAACACATGCATGTGTTCCGGGGTTGGGACCGTCGGTACAAAGTGACGACCTGTCGTTTTAGAGAATTGGGCCCCAGATGACACAAACGAGTATGTCACAGCGATTATTAAAGTTATGCGCAGCAGTTTATCTCTTATCGCGGCATACATTCCACCTGATGCTGCATTTAACGTGATCGTCTCCAGCACATCGTACGCTCGACACCGGCACCGCTCGTGTTAACTGGAGATTCTAACTCGCACCACCCTTCCTGGGGGAGCATTAGGACCACAGTTAGAGCAGGCGCCACTTTGACGCGGCTTGCCGTAACGGTTTCACTGTCATTAAAACCGGTGAACCCACGTTTAGCCGAGGCGCAGTATCGAGCACACTCGATGTCACCATGGTCTCCCTGGACTGTCATGTAGGGCCCAGTGGTACGTCGACATCGAGTCACATGGAAGCGATCACCTGCCTACATATATCTTGCTGGATGGTCTATGTGGTGGGCCCTTCAATCGAGAAATTCATTGCCCGCATTGGTCTCTATATTCTGCTCTTATTGAGGAGCTCGATGGGAATTTTGAATCGTACAGCACCTAACGATGCCATGACACGGGCGAAAGGTTCCTGTGCGAAGTTTTTCCGTCTACCCTCGAGGATTTCTGTGTCTACGCTTGAGTATTTTCTCCGCTTTCTTTCACAGAAAGAAAGTGGAGAAAAAATCCCTGCAGGTGGGATCCGAACACGGGTTCGGATCCCACCTGCAGGCATTTTTTCTCCACTATCTTTATTTCTTTCCAAATTATTTATCTGTTTCAATGACCTACCACATCCTCCCCTTTGCTTTCCGAGGCTTTCTTGACTGCCAAATCTTATTTCTGTCTTATATATATATATATATATATATATATATATATATAATATATATATATATATATATTATATATATATATATATATCAAAGTTGCAGTCCTTATTGCCAGTGCTGTTTGGCGTTTTACCAGTGTTTTATAGTGCCGAATGAGGTATGATTGCCTTTTTTTTATGTAGGAATAAATAAATGAAAATTCAAGTCGAGAAAAAATGCGCCATTTTTTCCGGAAGCGGGAATCGAACCCACAACCTCCGCATAACGCGTGCGGTGCTCTACCATTGAGCTAGTTCCGCGGCGACTCCCCTCTCGACTATAGCGCGGGGTTTGTATTTACGACTGCTCAGAGCCCGGTCAACTAGCGCCGCCCCTCGACCACCGCGGGAAGACGTAGAACGTCTTTTTCCCAGCGGCCGCACGTAAGACGTGGTCGGAAGTCGGGGATAGCCAAAGGCATTTCACACTGCTGAAGCCAGAACCCTCGTAATGCATTTTGTAGAACAGAGACGTACGGGCGAGGGATTCCGTAAGGACACATATCAAAGTTGCAGTCCTTATTGCCAGTGCTGTTTGGCGGGCTCTGAGCAGTCCGGGCTCTGAGCAGACCGGGCTCTGAGCAGTCGTAAATAAAAAACCCCGCGGTATAGTCGAGAGGGAGTCGCCGCGGAACTAGCTCAATGGTAGAGCACCGCACGCGTTATGCGGAGGTTGTTTCTATTCCCGCTTCCGGAAAAACGGCGCATTTTTTCTCGACTTGAATTTTCATTTATTTATTCCTACATAAAAAAAAGGCAATCATACCTCATTCGGCACTCTAAAACACTGTTAAAACGCCAAACAGCACTGGCAATAAGGACTGCAACTTTGATATGTGTCCTTACGGAATCCCTCGTCCCGTACGTCTCTGTTCTACAAAATGCATTGCGAGGGTTCTGGCTTCAGCAGTCTGAAATGCCTTGGCTATCCCCGACTTCCGACCACGTCTTACGTGCGGCCGCTGGGAAAAAGACGTTCTACGTCTTCCCGCGGTGGTCGAGGGGCGGCGCTAGTTGACCGGGCTCTGAGCAGTCGTAAATACAAAACCCCGCGCTATAGTCGAGAGGGGAGTCGCCGCGGAACTAGCTCAATGGTAGAGCACCGCACGCGTTATGCGGAGGTTGTGGGTTCGATTCCCGCTTCCGGAAAAAACGGCGCATTTTTTCTCGACTTGAATTTTCAATTTTATTATTCCTGCATAAAAAAAAGGCAATCATACCTCATTCGGCACTATAAAACACTGTGAAAACGCCAAACAGCACTGGAAATAAGGACTGCAATTTTGATATGTGTCCTTACGGAATCCCTCGTCCCGTACGTCTCTGTTCTACAAAATGCATTACGAGGGTTCTGGCTTCAGCAGTCTGAAATGCCTTTGGCTATCCCCGACTTCCGACCACGTCTTACGTGGGGCCCGCTGGGAAAAAGACGTTCTACGTCTTCCCGCGGTGGTCGAGGGGCGGCGCTAGTTGACCGGGCTCTGAGCAGTCGTAAAAACAAAACCCCGCGCTATAGTCGAAAAGGGGAGTCGCCGCGGAACTAGCTCAATGGTAGAGCACCGCACGCGTTATGCGGGAGGGTGGGTTCGATTCCCGTTTCCCGGGAAAAAAACGGCGCTTTTTTTTCTCGACTTAAATTTTTTATTTATTTATTCCTGCAAAAAAAAAGGCAATCATACCTCATTCGGCACTATAAAACACTGTTAAAACGCCAAACAGCACTGACAATAAGGACTGCAACTTTGATATGTGTCCTTACGGAATCCCTCGTCCCGTACGTCTCTGTTCTAAAAAACTCAGAGTCAGAGTTGCGCTGGCTACCACCCTCAAGTGTGAGATACACTCCTAGTAAATATAAATAGCCCAGAAAGTGAAGGAGAACACAGTCGCCCAGATAGCCGAATTGGTAAGGCATTCGACATGTAATCGAAAGGCGTGGGTTCGGTCCCCATTCTGGGCGCGTGTTTTTCTTTCTTTCTTCTGTATATTTAAAAAAATGTCACTTCATTAACCGTAGTAAAAAAGAAAAGAGCCTAACCACACCCCTATGCCTCCTTTGGCGTCGTAGACTGCTGACCTATCTCTCTGTATTTCCTCAACGAGCCCCTCATTTCCATACTATATTATTCTGCAAAAGCCTAGCGAGGGTCTCGGTTCTGGCAGCCTTGATGCCTAGATAGCATAAGAGGGCTTCCCGCCAGTTACCCGCTCATGACAGGCTGTAGACGTTGGAGTCACGCCCCGGGGGTTTAAAAGAAGGTCCCCTTTCCCCGTGTAGTCAGAGTGGCGCTGGCTACCACCCTCAAGTGTGAGATATACTCCTAGTAAATATAAATAGCCCAGAAAGTGAAGGAGAACACAGTCGCCCATATAGCCGAATTGGTAAGGCATTCGACATGTAATCGAAAGGCGTGGGTTCGGTCCCCACTCTGGGCGCGTGTTTTTCTTTCTTTCTTCTGTATATTTAAAAAAAATGTTCACTTCATTAACCGTAGTAAAAAAGAAAAGAGCCTAACCACACCCCTCTGCCTCCTTTGGCGTCGTAGACTGCCGAGCTATCTTTCTGTATATATATATATTTTATATATATATATATATATATATATGCCGCGAACCATGTCCGGGTTTGTTTATTTATTGTTTGTTTTTAATGCCCGGCGGCGCCTGGCTCTGTTATCTGTGTCTCATGCGAAGCGCGTGTTCATTCTTTATTTTTATGCCGCACGGTCTATCTCATTCAGATAAGCAAGTGTTTCGCCCTAACGCGCTAGCCCAGAATAATCTTCTGTGATCTACAATGTTTGTGATGCGAATCGACGGTTCCAGAAACACTCGCGCCGAAAGATAAACGCCTGCACAGCAGACGCCGCGGCATTCAATTCTGCGACGCTTGCCGACGCACGTCACTTTGTTGACCGCTGTTTCGCCGCCTCTGTATTCTTTTGAGTTGTTAGGGGAGCACAAGTTTTGCTCCAATAAACTTGTTTCTTTCCAAAACAACTGCGTCGTCCCTGGCTTCGTGACATCTGGTGGAGTGCTGGGTACTCACCCTTCATGCCCACTACACCTCTGAAAGCCGCCAAGCCAGTCCAACAGGGCCAGCCTCCACCGGCAAGATTTACACCCGAGTCGGTCTGCTACCGGAGAAAGCGAAGAAGAAAGACGTCGCAACCAGCACCATGGTCAACCAGCCAATCGTCCGTCGTTCTGCAGGCAGCACGGGATCCGCCATCATTCCGAGGAGCCCCCACAAAATACCCAGAAGAATGGCTGGAGAAACTGGAGCGCGTCCGGAAATTCAACAGGTGGGACGACGAAGAAACGTTCAGGCATGTTTTCTTTTACTTGGAAGATTCGGCTCGCACCTGGTTCGAGAACACGAGAGCTCCTTGACAAACTGGGCTCAGTTCAAACGCGAGTTCCTGAAGACCTTTACTACCGTGGTCAGAAAAGAACGCGCAGCAGCTTTTGCTGGAAACTCGAACGCAGCACCCCAACGAAGGGGTCATGATCTTCGTCGAGGAGATGAAGCGACTTTTTCGCCGTGCGGACCCAGAAATGACGGAAGAAAAGAAACTACGCTTCTGATGCGAGGTGTGAAGAAATAGCTCTTCGCGTGCCTTGTTCGCAACCCCCCCCAAGACCGTGTCCGAATTCGCGTCTGAGGGCCGCCGCAATGGAGAAGACGCTCGAAATCCGAACGAGGCAGTACGACCGCCCAATCAATTCGCTGATTTCGGAGACGATTGGTGCCGGCGCTATTAAACTCCGACTCACTAACGCGACACCATCCGTGCAGTGGTGAGGGAAGGAGCTGCGTAAAGCTTTTTCCGAAGATGACGCCACACCCTCAAGTCGCCTCCCTGACTGACGTGATCCGGGAAGAAGTACAGCAGGCTTTCGGAACTCTATGCCGTCCGAAGCACCCCCCGAGCCAGAGGCTATGATCCTACTCGCGGCTGTTCGTCGACACCGCCCTGTTTCCAACACGACGTCAAGAGGCCCCGCCCTACCGCCGCCCACTGTCACCCGCCCGACCCCCTGTAGTACGAAACCAGACGCCGAGGAAGACTGACGTGTGGCGAACACCGGATAATCGTCCTCTGTGATACCACTGCGGAGAGGCCGACCACGTCTACCGTCGCTGCCATACCAGAGACTCGGACTTCGTGGTTTCTCCGTCGACGCACCACGCCCCCAACCGGCCACGCCCATCTGACATTGAAGATACCTGTCCGACACCAGCCGTGGACCAGCCCGTTTCAACCGTTCACCGTCGCCCTACCCGTACCAGTCACCGGACCGCTGTAGCAGTGCTGACTTCGCACGTGGAAGGTCCCCCAGCCCACGCGGGGGAAACTAAAGGCGGCAACTTCTGGAGGTGAAGTTGCACAACGGCGGAAAACCGAAAACCCTCCAACGACGAAAGGACGCGCCGAAGACATGATACACGACATGCCCCTCATCCCGACGACCCGACCTAGACCCTAACGAGACTCCCGAACACGACGACAGCTATACGCCGCGACGCTTACCCGACCTGACCGAGACGTCCGCGAGAAGACGTAGACAACGACGACGCACAGGTGCCCGACCGTCAACACGCACAGCCGAATGCGACGCCCCGACGCGCCCGGAACTCGAGAAAGGCGGCATCCGACGTCAAGTCTCCATCGACGGCTTTGATGTAGTCGCCCTCGTAGACATGGGAGCCGACTACTCCGTAATGAGCGGACCATTTGCGTCTAAGCTGAAGAAAGTTATGACCAGATGGGACGGTCCGCTCATACGCACAGCAGGAGGCCACCTCGTTATGCCAAGTGGAACGTGCACATCGCGCGTCACCATAGACGGCACGACGTACCCTGCGGTGTTCGTCGTTTTGCCCAACTGCTCCCGCGATGTAATTCTCGGAATGGACTTTTTGACGGACAACGGCGCAATAATCGATCTGCAGACGAAGTCGATAACTTTTTCCTCCGACCACTCCATGACGCCGGAATCGAACCCCGAACACCGTGCAGCTGTAAGGATCGCCGATGATCACGTCACCCTGCCACCCCCGCCGCAAGCTTGATGATCACCGTCTACTGTGAAGGTGCTGCTCCCGACGTTGGCGCTAGCATGGAGAGTGACCAAAGGTTGCTTCTTGAACGGCGGTGTGTCTGTCGCAAGAGGCATTGCGCGGTTTAAGCAGC